>JARHVA010007621.1:277500-640356 GCA_037957365.1 Torreya grandis | reverse complement strand
TTTGAATATTGAAGAGATTCCTCCTAAGTCTTATTATGCTCTTAGACAAACTCTTGTACAAGGTGGTATAAATCATGTTATTCCTTCATAAGGGAAAATTAAAAGTCAACTTGTTGACCCATCCTTTCCAAACCAAGCCATTGTTTCCCAAGTTCATCAAACTAATCACCATATCTTTTCCAAATACCATTCCTATGTGTCAAAACATATCACAAGTTGAGTAACCACAATAGAAAACATTGAATAATCCTACATCAGGAGTAGATCGGTTGTAAAATACCACATCTAACATTGATCCATTGGCTAATCTTGATTTAAATCCTCTAGTGAATTCATCACAACATGTTGTTGACAATATGAAATTATTTTTTTAATAATCCACACCAAGTTCCTTCATTAAATTCCCAATCAAATCCTCCAAATAACAAAAAGTATCTCTTAATTTTACAATAAGAAGTTACAAATAGACCACCCCATACAGTGATGAATAATCCTTCAATACATGATTATTCAAACCAATAGTAGGTTATGAATACAAATCCTACTATTCATAAAATGCTAGCTAATATAGATTAAACTATTCCACCTTAGAAAGTTTCAAATCATTCTTAGTAAATTCTAGTTCACATGCAACAAATCCATGCTTTATTTATAACATGTCCCTATTCATTTTTAGCAGGTTCCATTTCATTCCCAACTAATCACTCCTCCTCAGGTACACAAATTTATTTCCAAATAAAAACCACATTCCTAATCAACTTATGAATTCCTATCAACACATACCATAACATCAATATAACCTAAATTAAAGGGTATACATTCCTGGATACACCATGAATGGGGGTTCCTAATCCTTCATATCCCATGCTAAATAAACTATTGTATTATCAATTATTCCAACTTTTAATTCCCAAATATAAATGACTACAACATCTCAAAATGTTTTCACTCACCAAGAGTGGAAAGAGATAAAGGAGGTTATGCATGGGTTACAAATAGGAAAAACCAACCAATAAGTTCAATTTCGATGAAGTATGTTCATATCCCTTTGATATGAGTTACCTAAAGATACATTTTTTGCATCATTTTGTGATTCCTATATTTGACAAATATAAATGAAAGTGTGATCCAAGTGAGCACCTAAAATATTCATTTGTTCCTTGCTAATAGGTAGTGTATCCACCCTGATTTGGTCAAACAACCATAAGTACTATGTCTTTTGTTTTTATTTTGACATGATGGTATTAATGATGAATATATCCATTATTTTCATGGTTATTTAGATATATTTTTTTTAATATGTCTAATTTTCCCTATTTGTTACACCCTTAGTCATCATGAGTCACCTCCTCCTAGTCACAGGGGCCCCCTAACTTATCCTACTTGGTTTTAACTATGTATTTAAGATATAAGACACTAGTACCATTATCAGGATAGTATTTCCATGTAGTTATAGTGTTTAATTATGGATCTAGTATTCAACAGTCATTTTCTCCCATGTTTTGGGTCCTAACCATACCTTGAGCCCTTCTCATATGTTTTTTATCCCTCTTTTATGACTTATTATCTAATGAACAAGGTCTTACATTAAAATTAAAGTTAATTCTATATGAATAGTCTCACAATGAAGTTTACATCAATAACTTACTATTTTGGCACATAATTACATAAAAATTAATCAATAATACATCTTAATACTCAGCTATTACATCTAGACATTGCATGCTTGATCAAAAAAGGGCCTAAGCAAACGTCCATTCTATCACACCATGTACACTAATTTATATATATTTTCTAAGGGATAACTACATCTAATATAAGACCCCTATCATTGGGGTTAATGTATGTAGTAATTAGGATGATAGGGATTATATTCTTTGTGATCATAATATCCCACAACCTAGATTTTCTATTTATTTTGCATGTGATCTGGTAGTTTTGTCATGTGTGTAAGGTCCTCATTAGGGTTTTTAGAAGATATCCAATGAAAATAATGTCAAAATAAAGATTATAAAAGACACAAAACCACCTATAAGTCCCCTAAAACCTCTTATAGCTTCCATAAAATTTCAAAACAACTCCTCTAAAAGGGGCATTAACACCATAATTAGACACCAGCACCACATGGTGTTGTTGTCCATATAAGGGCATTATTATTCGAAGATCTATTTAAACTATAGTCATATAATAAATGTGTCTAACTATTTTTCCAACCTACTTAAATCTCCTATTCCATAGAAATACCTATTTTACTCTAAATAAGTGTTCTTTCTCAATATCCTTGCTATTTTGAAAAAGGCTTATCAAATCAATTATTTCTTATTTTCATTCCAAGTTATTTTTACACTCCACCTTTTAAAAACATAAGACTTAAATAACCTAATTCCTAAATATTTAAAACATTTGGTGAACTCATCTTACTTTTAATATTTCTTAAAACCCCTAGTTTTTCCTAGAGTTTACCTTCTTCCAATTTTTTATGCACTAAACTAGGGTTAAATACTTCTATTTTTTCCTAATTTTTGGAACAAAATAGTTAATTAAAATTAATACTATATTAATATTTCATTAATTTAATGTAATTTAAATTTTAAAAAAACAACCCTCATTTAAACCATAGATCCACATACTAGGTCCCTATACATCGAAATACTAGAAATTAGGGTTTCACTTACAATCCTAGTTTCTTCTACACTTTGGGTTAAATATTTATCATAGTTTCACATACAATTATGTTAGATTAAATTATATATACACATAATATTTTAAAACTTTTTTTTAGGAACTCATTGAGTCTCAATCCCTTTGAGTGCACACCTTAAGGGCTGCACCAAGAAAGGGGTGGGTAGACCATTTGTGATTCACAAAAGTATTGTCCCTTTATCCACTTGTTATCTACACACTTGTATCCTAAAAACTTTTCCTTGATCTGTTCTTCTCTTTTTCACCCTCCTCCAATCATTTTCCACTTTCATTTACCTTTTCCTATCTTAAATCCCCTTTTAATAGTTTTTTAAACTATGTTGGTTGAGTTCAACCTTGTATTATTTTGTTATCATCCCATATTTATGATGTTGTTAATTTTCAACCTGGGTTAAGTAATACTAGATCAACTGGGTTCAACCCTATCATCCAAATTTTTTATAAGGGGTCTAGGGTTAGAGTTGTTTATATATACAAGTTCATTTTTTCATTAATGAGATAAGAGAAGAAGAAGTAACAGTTATTACACATTTGCTTATCCACCATTATATTTGAGGAAAAAGCTTAGGGTTTCATACTTTCTTTGATGATACAGATGTTGTCTTGTGGAGAAGTCTTTTGGATGAATTGATAGGTTGTGTATCCTAGAGTTGATTTATCCTTGTGATCCTTACATACCACAAAAACCTCTTATGAAGTACCTTGGCCAAGGGGGAGATTGAGGCTCTACTATTACATCTTCAAAGGTAAGTATACCTAACTTTATTCTTAATTTTTAATAGTAGATAGATATGCATTTGTAATTTTCTTCCATGCATTAGGATTCCATTTACATTAATGTGAGTATGTCCCTTATGCATTTTTACTTTTATTATTTCTAACCCCCACTTTGTGCCAAAAGCTTTGGTGAACATTAGATTAGATTTGATTTACTTGTTATTAGTTTAGTGACATATTGTAATAAAATAATCCCTTAGGTTTATTACATGATTGTGCTTGACTGGAGGCTTTAGAACCCTCCCTAGCATAGTGTATTATATTAAGAGATCCTATAATCAGGTCTAGTGGATACCCATATTGGTCATATTCCCTCTTAAAAAAGTGTCTCCAATCAGAAGTGTAGGTATGATCTATCATATCCAAGTTAGGATTGATTTATAGACATGATGCATTTTTGATTGCATATATTCTGGTGAACCTGATGTGAATATAACCCTTTCAAGTTTTGTCTCAGACTTTTCATTATTTTATCATTTTATTTTTTATATATTTGTGATACTAGGTTGACAGTGTTGATATAGCTCTAAAATTTGTGTACAGGTTTAACACACATTCACATCATTACAAATCTATTATATTTGTGTAAGTTTTTCATTAGGTATAAAAAAACATACTAGGTTAACCCTATCAACTCTTTAAATTTACAAAATTTTATAAAATATACTAGGTTGATCTATCAACTCTATACATTTCTAGACTTCTAAAAAACAAAATAGGTTAACATTGTCAACATAGTTATTTTTACAAGCTTCAACAATAAGGTTTTATGGAACTAGGTTAACCTACTTGACTCAGTTGGTAGAATATTCAAGTAACTTTAAACAAAAAATTTACAATCCTAAGCATCCTAAAACCCACCAAAGTTCTTTTCTCTCCTTCTCTTTCATTTCTATTATTCATTATATATTTGTTTTTCACATTTTGTAGTCTTTAAATCTACTGTTGTAAAGTTAACCAGGTTGAATCTATGGACATAGTTCTATATCCTATATTCTATCTAGAAAAATAGGTTGACATTGTCATTGTAGTTCTTTTTTATACCCTTGATTCCACATTACATAAGATACACTATGAACTCTATTTTATATTCTCTATGTACACTTTCAAATGAATCAACAATGTACTATGTTTGAAAGTTGGAATTAACACTTATATGCTAGTAATTAACTCACACTTTCAATTTTTATTGCTTTCATGCTTAGAATAGATCACATAGCTAATTAGTTGGTTTTTAATATACAATTTAGTTGTATTATTTTCTCTTTTATGCACACACTACCAAGTCATAAAATGTAAAAAACCATTTTAATAATTTCTACCCAAGGCCTACGTACTTGGATTTTATCCCCAAGAGGGAAACTAACTTGGTTTTATGGATAAGTATAAATAGGTGGTTAAGGGTATATTTTGGATAAGCACCAAACATCCTTATCACTATGGTGTGTGAAGTGAGTGGGTAGGCCCCAATACCAAGCCAATACCAAAAAAGATCCCTTTCAACCCAAATGTCTTGAAACCATCATTAGATTTATTTATAGTTCCTTATAACTAACTCCTTATCACATCTAAAATCACATTCTAATAATCTAATAACATTCAGGATGACCACTTAGTTAGCTTTTACTTTTTAAGTTGATTTCTTGATCTTTGATCCATTATATGTTGTATTGCAAAAAATTGCATTAGCTATAATTGGTGCAAATTTTTATGTTGTGTGCCTCAATTGGATCAACCTAATTTATCCTATTGATTGTATGTTTCCTTCTATTTCTTGTTTTTAAAGTATATTGCATAATTTTTCCTATTTTCAACAAATTATTGTCTCTATCAACATAGTATCTTACATACTAATTTATCTATCTCCCAAAGAATACTAATTCAATTGTGTTGACTTAGTATCATTCAGAACTATGTCCTTAACATACTTAATCAACCGTGTTGACTTAGTATCTTTTAGAACTATATCCTTAACATACTAAGTCAATTGTGTCGACTTAGTATATTTCATAACTTTCCTTAGCATAGTAAGTCAACTGTGTCTACTTAGTATATTTCATAATTATGTCCTTAACATACTAAGTGGACTGTACTAACTTAGTATCATTCATACTTGTCTCCCTAACATACTAGGTCGACTGTGTCAACTTAGTATCATTCAATATTGTCCCTCTTTTTGGCTAATTTTGTATTTATTTTTCCTCTTAGATTTCTGATATCCACTTTTGCTAACATCATGAGGCCTCTTTCAAAATTATTTTTTGATAGTCTCAACCCATTCAAAATTTATATGTGTTTTTCCCTCTTACCCCACCTTTCCACCATAGAAGACAACTCTCTATGGTGCAACTCTTCATCACATGGTTCTAAATCTTCTTAATCTTGATCTACCTCATACTATATAATAAATATAGATAATCTTATTAGAAAAATCCCAAACCATGACAATCATATACATTATACCACTTTTACACCTTACAAACTTATAAGTCATAAACTCATTAACCCATATACATAAAATGTTGGAAATTCACATTATGTTCCACCTCTTATAACCAATGTTCAAAATTCTCTTATTACATCGATAATAAGATCACTAAGCCTTATCACTTCTCAAATTACCAAGGTTGAAACTGTTAGGAATTAAATGAATTCAAACCAAATTTAATTCACATAAAATCTTAATTTAAAACACATCAACCATATTTAAATTGTGTAAAATCAGATTTCACTATGCACAACTTGCATCATAGAATAAATTCCTTAAATCATAGTAATTATTACTTTAATGGAGAAAATAAAAAACAAATAATAACATATAACATAGGTATATTGTGGTTCATCCAATGTTGGATACATCCACCAAGAAATTCCTCAATAAAATTGTAACAAAACAAGAGTACAAACTATCCAAAGAGAACCTCTCATAGAGATAGAATATCTCCAAAATTCACAAAATAATTCTCTAAATTGATGATCAAAATATGAAATATATAAATAATAATCCTCAAATTCTATGCCACACCTATACTTGTATAAAATCACATACCATAAGATGATATACCGCACCTTGTAAATAAAAAAATCATCATCTACAAAGACAAACCACCACCTTTATATAAACAAATATGGAAAAATACAACAAACAAAGGAGAAAATCACTATCCTTATCCAAGAAGTCATTATACACAAATAAACACACCATCCTCCACCTAGTAAAGCTTATCCAGAAGCCCTCTTAAGAATGAACACGTCATCCTTATCTCTCTCCTAAAAAAGGCTTACACAACTTAAAATGTAATGAGATAACAACTAACTCCTTAAAACAAAGAAGTCAATCCCACTTCCAATAAACAAATGACTCCCAAAAAATAAGGAAATTAATCCCAGTTCCAATAAACATGAAAGCCAACATGGAAATAAGAAAAGATAAAAATTAATTCCCTAAAATAAGGAAATCAATCCCACTTCCAAAAAACATGAAAGTCACCATATAAATTCTTAAAAATAATATTCTACTCACATGTGGAGTACATGAACAATGTGATCCCCACATTTGTTGAGATTTATAAGTTCCCAAAATGTTCTACCATGCTCATGTGATAGCCTTAAATGGATCCACACTCAATAATCTCCCACATGGAGACCGTTTCTCTTGAACAAAATCTATCACTGATCCATGACCATTAAGACCAACCAAAACTAAACATAGTCTCAACTTATCTAATGTGACCAACTTGGTCATCATATCCACAAGATTATGGTGAGTATAAATATTCTCTAGCTTTACCAAGTTCTTCTCCAAATATATCTTGATGAATTGCTAATGTAACTGAATGTGTTTTTTCCTCGAGAGGAAAGTGCAGTTCTTTACCAAATGAATAACACTCTGAATATCACTATGTAGTCTCCCAAATTCCTACTCATGCCCCAACTCTTAAAACAACTGATATAACTAGATCATCTCCTTGCTAACCTTTGTGGTAGTAACATACTCTACCTCTATGGTTGACAAAGTGATAACCTTATGTATCTTGGAAATCCAACTAACCATTATATCTTCAATAGTAAATATATAACCTATCATACTCCTCAAACTATAAATATCCCATACCATATGCAAGTCCACATAGCCATGCAAAGTTGTATCTAATCTACCATAACATAATTTAACATTTATGGTTCCTCTCAAGTATTAAAATATCCATTTCACTGCTTGCCAATGTTCATAACCAAGATTACTCATATACCTACTCATAACTCCCACTGCATGGGCAATATCTGGCCTAATACAAACCATGGCATATATGAAGCTACCAACTACCTATGAGTAAGGTACATTGGACATCACCTTAATCTTATGACACTACTCCTTTGATAATATAAAGTGGCCTATCAAAGGAGTACTAATAGATTTAGCATCTGACATGATAAACCTTTCCAAGACTTTCATCACATACTCTAATTGGGATAAAATTATCTTGCTCTCCTTTTTGTCATGAGTAATCCTTATACCAAGGATTTTCTTTGTTGTACCTAAATTATTCATATAAAAGGGGTCATTAAGTTGTTTCTTAAGTATATGAATATGTTATATGTTATTTCTTGAAACTAACATCTCATCCACATATAAGCATAATATAATAAAATAACCATCATCAAAATGTTTGATGTACACATAATGATCATAATTACACCTTTGATGACCTTGTTCTAACATAAAATAATCAAATTTATTATACCATTGTCATGGATCCTGTTTTAAGCCATATAAGTTCTTCTTTAATCTGCACACATAGTGATCCTTCCCTTTGACCTCATATCCCTTTAGTTGCTCCATATACAACTCTTCATCCAAATCACTAGGAAGAAAATTAGTTTTCACATCTAACTATTCTAAGTGCAAATACTTAACTACAATTAAACCAAGAATAGTCCCAATAGAAGTCATTTTTACAATATGAGGAAATATCTCATCAAAATCAATACCTAATTTTTATGCAAACCACTTGACCACCATTCTAGCCTTATACCTTTTTATCCCTTCATCTTCATCTTTTATTCTATAAATCTATTTATTTGGCAATGCACTCTTGGCCTTGGGTAGCCTTACCAAATCCCATGTTTGGTTCTCCATGATAGATCTATGTTCCCCATCCATGGATTGCTCCCACTTCTTCCTAGCATCTACCTGCATTACTTCTTCATAACACACTGGTTCTCTATTGTCAATGAGTAATAAATAATTCAAAGAAGGAGAAAAACATTTAGGTTCTCTTCTTACCCTAAATAACCTTCTTACCATAGAATTTTTGGGTCCTTCTATAGAAGGTTATTGAACTAATTCATTGGATACTTTGCCATCCAAAATGTCGTCCAATACTATGTATTCTTTCTATTCCTATTCTTGTTCCTATAGCTAATTATTATATATGATTTTTCATTTAAGATTACATCTCTAGACTAAAATATTTACTTAACTCTAATGTTCCATAGATGGGAACCAAATTCACCCTCACCATAACCAGCAAATGTGCATTTTTCTTATTTTGTCTCTAACATGGTCTTATCCTCTTTCTTAATAAGAGTAAAATCCTCACATCCAAATAATTTAAGAAAATAATAATCAACATTATTACCAGACTAAGCTTGTTGAGGAATGCCTCTATCCAAAGGCATTGAGGGTCCTCTGTTAATCAAATAAACTACCATGCTAACTTATTATACCCAAAAATGTGAAGGCAACCTTGCATGTAAACTCATACTCCTAGCACATTCCATTATTATTCTATTTATCCTTTTAGATACCACATTCTATTATGGAGTTCCTATAACTATCCTTTACCTATATATTCCATTGTTATAACAATAATCAAAGAAACCATTGCTACAATACTCACCTCCATTATTTGATCTGAGACATTTCAGCTTGAGACCTATTTCATTCTAAACGAAGGCTTTCCACTTATTAAAAGTGTCAAATACATCATATTTCCTTTTAATATAATAAACTCAAACTTTCCTAGTTGCATCATCAATAAAAGTGACATAATAATTGGAACCACCAATAGAAGATACTTGAGTTGGTCCCCATAAATCTAAATGTACCAAATCTAACTTATACTCTTTCTTTGTGGGTCCAACTTTTAGGAACTTAACTCACTTTTATTTATTATACACACAATCCTCACATAATTCTAAATCAATATATTTTAATCCAAGCAATTTGACTTTTAAGATCTCCATGCCCTTATGGCTCATATGACTGAGACTGTAGTGCCACATAGTTGAATTTTCATATACAACAACTAAATCATAAGAATAAGGAATACTAGTAAAATATAATGTACCAATTTTCTTACCTCTTGTAACCATAATATCTCCTTTGGTAACTTTCTAATAATATATAGTAAACATTACCGAACAGCCCTCACTTCCTAATTGCCCCACTAAAATGAAATTTAATCTCAACATAGGCACATGACTAACAACCTTAAATATCCATATGTTCCCATTCTATATTTTCACCTAAACACAACATTTCCCTACTATCTCACATGGTTCATCATCACCAAAATAAACATGTCCCAAATTTTATTGAACATAATTAGAAAAATAATGCTTATGTAGGGTGGCATGAAAAGAAGCCCCTAAATCTAATACCCAAGACTCAAAAAAAATGTCCAAGGAATGATTAAGTCATCTTGACATGATTTACCTAATGTCACATTAACCTCATTCATTTCCTCTTTGTTGGCATTATTATCTCAAAGTGAGCAACATTCCTTCTTTGAGTGCCTATTGTTCCCATAATACCAAAATATCATCTTAGCTCTAGATATGGATTTAGATCTACCCTTTGACTTTCCCTTATTTCTTTTGCTCTTATCCTTTTCCCTCCCTTTAGTTTCAATAGTCAAAGGATTCCTTGAAGATGATTCACCAGTGCTCTTCCTTTACATTTCCTCACTAAGAATCACACCTACAACATCCTCAAAATTTAAACTTCCCTTGGTAGGGACTATATTACCCACAACCATAAGCAAGATATCCCAACTATCAGGAAAAGAACACAAATCAATAAATCTCTAATTTCATCAACAAAATTCATTCCAATAGAAGCGAGAATACTTAGCACCATATTAAAATCATTTAAATGATTATCAATAGAACTATTCTCAAGCATTTTTATATTAAACAATATTTTCATAATAAATATTTTATTTAAAGCAAAGGGTTTCTCATACTACTTTCCATGTTTATCCATGAGATCCTACATAGATTTCTCATCTGAGATGTTTAATGCAACAGAAGATACAAGGCATAACTATATGGCTCCCAATGCCTTCTTATCAATCAATGTCTAATCAACATCACTCATTGATATAGGTTGTCCTCCTTTCCCCTCCAAAGGGAGATGAAGTTAATTATGATACAAGTAATCTTCCATTTACATTTTCCATAAATAAATTTTTTTTCTATTAATTTTCTCAACTCTGAATATGATCTCTTCTCCCATAGCTCTCACTCAAGCTAATAACCCTTCCTATGTTTTACAACTTTAGTAAAAAACACCACCAAAGCTCTGATACCAATTTTTATGAATTAAATAAATTCAAACCAAATTTAATTCACCATAAAATCTTAATTTAAAACACATAAACCAGATTTTAAATGTGTAAAATTAGATTTCGCTATGCACTACTTGCATCATGGAATCAATTCCTCAAATAATAGTAATTGTTACTTTAATGGAGAAAATAAAAAACCAATAATAACACAACACAATTATACCATGGTTCACCCAATTTGGGCTACATCCACTAAGAAATTCCTCAATGAAATTGTAACAAAATAAGAGTACGAACTCTCCAAAGATAACCCTTCATAGAGATAGAATATCTCCTCTAAAATTCATAAAATAATTATCTAAATTATTGAACCAAATTTAAAATCTATCAACAATAATCTTTAGATGCTATGCCACACTTGTACCTATATAAAATCACATACCACAAGCTTCTATACCATATCCTATAAATAGAAACATCATCATCTGCATAGTCACCACCACCTATACATAAAAAAATATGTAATAAACCCACCAAATAAGGAGAAACTTGCCATCCTTATCGAAGAAGGCCTTATCCATAAAGAAACACACCATCCTCCACCTAGTCAAGCTTATCGACAAGCCCTCGTAAGAAGGAACATGCCATCCTTATCTCACTCCTCTAAAAGGCTTACACAACTTACAATGTAATGAGATAAAAACAAACTCCTTGAAATGAAGAAGTCAATCCAACCTCCAATAAATAACTAACTCCCTTAAAAAAATAAATTCAATCCCAATTCCAATAAACATGGAAGTTGACATGGAATTAAGAAAAGATAACAATTAATTCCTTAAAATAAGTAAGTCAATCCCACTTCCAAAAAACATGAAAGTCACCATATAAATTATTAAAACCATTTGATAATATTCTTCTCACATGTGGAGTACGTAAAAATTGTGGTCCCCACATTTTTGGAGATCTCTAATCCCCCAAAATGTTCCATCATGGTCATGTGATATCCTTAAAGAGATCCACACTTAATAGAAACCACTTAAATTAAAAACCTAGATGATTCTGAATTATTCAAAACCTTGATGATAATACTATTTACACTCCTAACAATAATGGTGGCTTTACCAAGATTCCTTCTTCTTATACCGACTAACACTAATGTTGAGAATCCTGCCCTTATAAATAATCCTCCTCCTAACAACACTCATAACCCACCTTCAGTTACTAATCCATAAATTGACATAACTCAAATTCTTGATCAAATAATTCAACAAATGAATATCATATAAATAACTAATCATTCCCAAATGATGCAAATTCAACAACATTTATTACACATTACTAGTCAACCACCTCAAGTCATCATGTCTCAATCAATCAAAACTTTATCCCTCATCCTCTTAGAGATTCCAACAGGAATATCAT
This sequence comes from Torreya grandis, assembly GCA_037957365.1. Classification (NCBI taxonomy): domain Eukaryota; kingdom Viridiplantae; phylum Streptophyta; class Pinopsida; order Cupressales; family Taxaceae; genus Torreya; species Torreya grandis. The sequence goes on along the minus strand of JARHVA010007621.1, from coordinate 627,883 downwards.
CCCTCAACCTCCAATGAATAACAAAATGCTTCAACATCTTCAAAATTAACCTTTATCCTCATTAATTAAATTCATAGATATTGGAAACATTTCTCCAAATATCACATATAATGGGACTAAGGACCCTACTATCTTTCTTAAGTCTTTTGGTAATCTCTATAAGGAATGGGTCCAAACTAACACCTTTACTACCACCAAGATCTTAGTCTAAACCTTTGTTGGTGATGCACTTGAATGGTACAACCAAATTCCTAGACATTACATCTCATAATTAGAGGATTTAGTAAATGATCTAGTTAAGTAACTCTAACATGATGAGCTAGTTAAAAACTACCTTATCCATTTTATCAATTCCAAACAACTTACTAATGAGTCTACTCACACTTTCATCAAATGATAGAATTCTCTCACTCATAAAGTGGACCATGAAATGAATGATGACACTCTTTTAAAACTATTTGGTACTACTCTTAAACTTCCCTTTCAATAAAAAGTTGGAATCTTTTCACCTAAAACTTTAGAAAAAGCCTTAGATCAAGCAAAAAGGCAAGACTTTCTTATGACTCAATTTGAAACACCTCAAACAACTATTAAAGAACCTTTAAAATCATTTTTTCCTAACATTGACTCATCCAAGCCTCCCTAACATCAAAATGGAGCATCCAATTCAATCAATCTTAACCAAACCCACCATCTCTTGAGTCTAGAATAGCTTAACAATAAATTTCCACCCACTCTTTCTAAACCTCCTCCAAAATGGTACAACCCTAATACTTTTTTTTGGTGGCAGGATACTATAGGTCATTCTCATGATTCTTATCATGATATTCACTAATTTATTCGTTATTCCTTATTTGGTCCACATTTCAATCTTGATGCTCTCACAAAATAGTGTTATCAAGACTATCTTCAAGATTCTCAAATTCAATCTCAAGAACCACAATCACATCAACATCAACTACCTAATGAACAATAACAATTATCCCATACCTACACCTCATCCAATAATTGTTTTGAAATGAAAGTTGATCCTTATTCATATAGTAATAGGGAAAGGATAACTAACATGAAGAACTTTAAACATATCATTGCATCCATTAAACCTCAACCTCTTAGGTCACATGAACCAAAGGAGTACCTAAATCAAATGTCAACTCCAAAGCATATCATATATGATCCTCCTTTACATTCTTTTTCTCCTCATCCCTCTCCTATACATCATATGTGACATTCAACATCCCTGAAATCTAACAAACTAACACATTCACATATCTCCAAATGCACCTACCAACCCAATGTAAATCATTCTAATGATTCAATGTTACCTTACTCTAACTCATATGTTGGGGCATCTTACGATGCCCAACAACATGTCCCTTCATACATTAGGGAATCTTTTAATGCCCATCCCTATATCTACTTACACTTTGGGTCATCTTATGATGCCCACTCTTATTCTATAATGCATAATCATAAACAAATTTATCTTCAAGAAACCTTCTAAGACTTATAGACTTGTATCTCACATGTTCATCTTTGATATAGACATTAGCAAGATATTACTTGTTATTTCTTGTCTCATGTTTCATTGTTTTTGTTAAATTTACTTCTTTTACTCACACTTTCCTAAGAATAATTGTTTACCTTTAGGTTATTTGGTTTTCTTACACATTACATTTGGAATTTTTTTGTCACTTTGGTTCTCATATATCTCTTTCATTTTTTTGTAATCTTTTTTGTCATTCTTTAGCCTTAGTATATTTATGATTATTTTTTACCCTTATTTACCATTCACCTCATTGGTTTACACCTTGTGAGTTGTAGTATAAGACCATGGATAGGACCTAGCCTTCTTCATAAATTACCACATTAAAACATCTTTAAACTACTTTTTGGGATGACTACTACTCTCAAGGGTGCTTGTGCTAGATTTTTTGTAGGTTAGGATGGCTTCTCTTGTGACATGACTATCATAGCATAGTTTCATCCCTTTCATAGCACTATTTTACCTCATTATGATCAACTATGAGCATATTCATCATTATATCACTTATTAAATAAATGGATATCTTATAATCCCCATATTTCCCTTATTTCCTTTCATTTGAGGCTCACATTAGTCAATTTTGAGAGTGCACACTTACTTGTGAGCAAGTCTAGGAGTCTTTAGACACCTTGTTCTTTAGGTTCTTTTCTCTAGTAACTAAGTTTAAGATATCTTGTGTTTATCATCTTTAATACCCATGATTGATTTTCCAATTCCATATTTAAGAGGAATAGAAAAAGCCTAAACAAGTTAAAATCCAAATTATAAAATACAAACAAAAGGTAATGATCTAAAAGCCAATAATAAAAATTCTCAAAAGTCAAATCACACTAAAAGATGTGATTCTAAGTACATCTTATTTTTTTATTCAAATCTCAATCTCCATAGTTTACCTCACAATAGAGCTGAGGTATATTGAGGTGTGGTAGGATAGTAGATTAGAAAAGGAGAGTACTTTTTCTTATGACTACCTACTTTCTCACACAAGTACCCAATCTTTGCAGTAGATCAATGGCTCTGTAAGGGGTCCTTAGGAATGGAGAACACAATGTGGGAAGGTAGGTACATTTTAATTTTCATGCATATAGGATTCATGGGATGATCTATATACTTAATTTATTAGCCCAAGATTTGTGTTTATTATTCTAAATGTCATAAGTCCTTGGTGTTGATAGTTATTAGCCTTTCTGACTTGCCTAGTGTGTCTCACTTTTGTTAAGGGTGTTCACATCACCCATGTAGCATCTCAAATTCCTTATTTACATCACATTTTACTTATATTACCATTGTTGGATGTTACTTTTATCTGATCACATCCTTGATCACATATATCTTATTACTGATCTTATTTTATAGTTTGTGAGTTACATTGTAAGACCATGGATAGGACTAGGCCTTCCATACAAACACCCTTACACCATTTTATTATCACACCATCTCATTATAATACTAAGTCATGTCATTAGGTGGTTGTTTTTTATTATATTACACCTTATAAAAATCACTAAGTTTGAGTTTTAATCTTTTAGATATTTTTTTATTTTCATTTCTCCATCATGTTCTTGTTTGATTTATGCAGACTTCACTTATCTTATATATGACATTTGGCATTATTACATGTTTATCTTTATTTATAACTTCTTCATGTTTCTCTTACATATTGACTTACATTTCATTATCATTTATTTATGGTTTATTCACCTTCATTTGACATACTTATCTTTCATCTTGAATTACATCTCATTTTCAATCATTCATGTTTTTATTTATGTTTGATTTGACATACTTATCTTACATAGGATTACTTATCACTTAATTACATATCTTTGTTAGATTTTTCCTTTATTGATATTCAATTTTTACCATTTATGTTTTATATACTTGCCAATGTGATTTAGTATGTTCTATATTTCATTTTTCATTCATGTTTTAAATGATTCCCAATGTGACTTATTACTTTCTACATTCATTTTTACCATTTATGTTTTACATGCTTTCTAACATGATGTATTATGTTCTAGAATAATTTTTCATTTATTTACCATCATTTTGTCATTTATTTTCCTTCAATATTTTAGCATTGCCTTAACAAACACTAGGTTGACCAAAAATTCCTTATTTTGACTAGGTTGACATAAAAAACTAAGTTAACCCTATACTTTTTCCCCTCTTAGTACTAAGTCAGCAAAGTGGATTTTTCTACTAGGTCAACAATCATGTACTATGTTGGTTGAGTGGATTTTTCTACTAGGTCAATAGTCATGTACTAAGATAGAAGTATAGAAAACACACTAGGTTGGCACATCCTGACTAGGTTGGTAGTGTGGATTTAGAAAAATTTCAGCCTATTAGGGCAATTGGGTCAACCTAGTTGTTTCTACTTAGTTATTACTCACATTCCTTATTTTACCTATATCTTTGTTTCTACTAATCTAAACCATAAAATGTTTTAGAATCTTGATAACATACAAAATATTCAACACTACCATATATGTACCCTCCAAAACTTTTGATTTTTGTCTATGTTTTGTACTAACTTCTATAGGTTTGTCTAATGTTCTTCACATTTGGATGCCTTCACTTCTCTTGAAATTTACTTATTTATCTATATCACTAAGGTAAGTAAAGGTATGTGTTTTTCAATTATGTACTTTTATTTATATTATTTAATCATTACTAAACTTTACTTATCATCAGTGTTATGTGTTATCATGTTATATTCATTGAAGCACCATCCCATGTTGTACTCATGTGACATGTGATGAGATTTGAGTGGGGAATACACACACACACACACACACACACACACAATTTTAAAAATTTAATAAATTAATAACAATTTGTATCTTATAATAACCCATTGAGTCTTAATATCTCTGAGTGCATACCTTAAGGGGTGCACTAGGAAAGGGGTGGGCAGACCATTGGTGCTTCATAGGATTGTTGTCCTTTTTTACACTCATTATCTACACATTATCTCTTAAAAATCTTTTCCCTGAGATTTTTATTCTCTTTTTCAACTTCCTCTAGTAATTTTCCACTTTAATTTACCTTTTCCTAGCCTAAATCCCATTTCAATAGTTTTTAAACTATGCCGACTAAGTTATCCCTATATTATTTTGTCATCAACCCATAGTGCTGATGTACTTCATTTTCAACATGGGTTAAACAATAGTAGGTCGACTAGGTCAACCCTATCAGAATTTTTTTTTATAAGTTTATAGGGTTATATTTTATTATATATAATTTCATTTTTACATTATTGAGATAAGAGAATAAGAAGTAAGAGATATTACACATTTCCTTATCTACCATTCCACTTCAAGATCAATCTTAGGGTTTCATACTTTCTTTAGAGATATAGATGTTGTCTTATGGAAAATAATTTTGGATGAATTGATAGGTTATGTATCTTGGAAATGATTTATCCTTATCATATTTACATACCATAACAACCTCTTGCAATTCACCATGGCCAAGGGAGAGATCGAGGCTCGGTGGGTTGATCTTCAAAGGTAAGTATTCCTAACTTTGTTCCTCCTTTATAAGTGTAGATAGATATGAATTTGTACATATATTTCATTCATTAATATTTAATATAAATTGATGTGAGTATATTTATATTATTCATGTTTACTTTTATTATTTATAAACCCCACATTTTTCCATAAAATTTCATGAGCACTAGATTAGATTTGTTTTACTTGTTATTAGTTTAGTGAGATATCAAAACATAGGAATTCCTTATAGTTATTACATGTTTATTATTGAATGGATGATTTGGAACCGTCCCTATCATACTTTATTATTGTAATATATCCCCTAATTAGGTCTATCAGATCCTCATATTGTTCATGTTATTGCTTAACAAATGTGTCCCCAATCAGAAGTGTATGGTATGATATATCCTCTCTGAGTTAGGATTGATTTAAAAACATGATGAATTTATTATTCTATACATGTTCAATATATTATGTGATTAGTATTCATTATCAACATTACCTTATTTGGAAAGTTTGAAATTGCATCCAATAAGCCTCCTACCCATCACTTAGTTGATGAATTTATGAATTTTCCCCATAATTATAATAATGAATAGATAATTTTTCAAGATTTTATATTGGAAAAATATAATTATTTCATTTACAATGGTGATGATGACTATTTTTGGAATTATGGATATGAGGATTATTATGAGCATGGCAAAGAAAACGCTGATGGGGATCTACTAGATATATTGTCTTGTCTTTCTTCTCCATCTTCCCTTACACCTAAAAATCAAACTAACAGTATAATGCCAAAAGAACCTCCTTTTTTTAATACTTTGTTCCAATGTGATCGTAGCTTCTTAACTACTTTTGCTTCCTCCTTATGCAAATTGAATAAATATAATGCAAAACACAAAATCCACTTTTTCATAATTAAAGTAAAGTAGACAAGGGTAATGCATATTATTTAACCTTTTTAGTTAAATTTGAAAACTAATTTACCAATAATATTACAAATTATACCAATGTACAAACTAAGGTAGATGAAATTATTTAATCAGCTTCTTTTACATTCCAATATCAATGAAATTATTCCTTACAACATATTGATAATGAAAATGTCTCTAATGCTTCTCCTCCATGTCATAATGTGTGAAATGAAAACATTATTGCTACTTATTCTACCCTTGAATCCAAGAATAAAAGTAATAATCATTCATGCACTCCACACATAGCTAAGGAATAAATGTATTTCATTACACCCACACATGATGACATATTACATAGTAGTAAAAATTTAAAATATTCTCTTACATTCTCTATTTTTGAGAATGTAAATGATACTTCTTCTACTCTTATACAAGTGAATTAAACTCTGATTTTTCTTGAACCATGGAATAATAATGATTATGGTTAAGAAGACATGGAGTCTACACCTTATAATTCTCCTCCTACTTCACCTATTTATCTGATTCAAAAAAATTATAGATCTCATGTTAAAAAACACACACACATTTATTCTTATTTTCATAGTTTACATAACTTACATTCACATGATAATAAAGTTCCTTCTAGTCCATTAACATGTGATACTTTTTTTAAAATTAAAAATATAAGAGATACCAATGAATCTACCTCAATCCCCTTACTACAATAGAACCTATTTATTAACCTAACCTAAATTAGGGTGATATCTCACTTCCCTCTAAATACTTCTAAGCTATCATACATCTAAAGGTTCCATAGAGCAAACCCATCCTCCCTAAAAAAGACTCACAATGAATTATACCAATTCAGAAGATAAATAACAAAATTAAAGAAATAAATGAACTAATTTATGATCTTAATATACAGTAAAAATAGGTAATATCCTTGATGCATGTTATGGGTGTTTTACGAAAATAATTACACCATCTAAAATTAGAAATTTAATCATATCACTCATGGGACAATTCCAATTCCATCCTTAATAGTCCCATCTCACAAAGAATTTTTAATGCAATGTTTCCATCAAAGATATATATACTAACATTACCAAAGTTTTATGGACATGGATATCCATACTTTCATCTCAAAGCCTATAATAAATATATGACATATGTCACTAGTAGTTTAGTTATCTTACATTTATTTGCTTAGACTCTAGAGGGTTGGTAAATAGATTGGTTTCATCATTCACTCCTTAGTGGTTCATTATACATATATGATGAGTTATAATAAGTCTTTCACATTAATTATATTTAGAGCAAGGGACATCAAGTCATATATGAGATATTGACTTCACTACATAAGGGATAATTATAAATAGTAAAGTAATACATTCTAAGATTCAAAACATGTATACATCAATTGATCTACCAGTTGATAGATTTAGAGGTATAATACATTTTTGTTAGAGGCCTCATTATTCCTCTTAAAGATAATTTGATATATTAGACATTCAAAGTATTTAGACATATATGTTACATATCTCTGAGATTAGAGAAAATGTCATGACTAGTCAAGACAAATTCAAAGATAGATTTAGATTTAGATATCTCATGGTCAAAATAATCTAACATGGTATAAGAACCTACTCACTACTAATTAAGAAAATAGTGAAACATAAATAACCAATAAAAATACTCAACAAGGTCAAAGATCCACTTCACAAAACACCTCCTACATTGAGTAGAGCACATGACACACATAGAGGGATTATATATTTATCAAATGGAGGTAGGCCTCATGATATCTTTCCTACATTATTAAATAATGAGATGATAAAAATTCCTCCTACTAATAATCATCCAACACACCATTTGATAGAGTAAAAAATAATCCATATTGTAATTTTCATAAGATAAATGGACTTTTAGACAAACACTATTATTTACTATGAGATTGCATTGACCACTATGCCAATAGAGACATTATAGAATTTACATAAGTGAAACTAAAATATTAGTCTCCATAGTCTCCTAGATCACACTCATCTATGATAGAATTATCCTAAGACATTCCCTTTCAGGATCCATTAGTTACTCATCATATGCATCTTGTGGTTTCAAGGACACTTATTTATGAAGGATATTGTGCACCATATATTCAAAAATTAAGGATTTAAGTTCCCATAGATAGGAGCACAACCTTAGTTTGTATACTAATTAAGATATTTGGAAAGAATCTTAGAGATTAGAGCACAACCTTAGTTCACATACCAATTAAGATATTTGGAGATGATCAAAGATATTAGAGAATAATCTTAGTTCACACACCAATCAGGATATTTAGAAACAATCATAGAGATTAGAGAATAGTCTTATTTTGACCACCAATCAAGATATTTTCAAGAGATCATAAACATAAAAACATCATCTAGTAGCCAATCAAGATATTTTCTATAGATCATAGTGCTCAAAGCACAATTTTAACACAACATCCAATCAAGCTCTTTATTATAGACTCTACACACCTAGACACTAGCAGTGTATCACACATAATATCAATTCTAGAGTCTACTTATACTCTTACACAACATGTAATAGGTTCATTTTTTCACCATCTTATTTGGGTTAAAATAGTTCATACCATAGTTACATGATATACACTCAAATATCCTATGAAACACTTGTAAAAACTATACGAACAAATAACATTCCTAGTCCACTACACATGTATACTTAAACATTTGTAAATATATTAAAAAACTCATTACTATTACTTAGGAAACTAACATATACTAGTATCACCATTTAACACAACCAAAATAATAAAATATATGTACACATGCATAATATAACTAGATTGATATACCAATTTACATAATGCCCATATAAAAACAAACATATATGTATATAACTTAGAACACAATTTCAATATAAATAATGTACATCATTCAATAATACATACATGGCCACTACTCCAGCCACCTCACTCTCACTCTTAGACATTTCCATACTTGAACTGGAAGTCCTACTATCCATTTGTGACCTTGATCAATGATTGTACCTACTCTCTCTCTCTCTCATGAAACATACCAAGTTTAACCATACACTCTACATTCTCTCATTTTAGATGTATGTAATCATCCACTATCCAACTACCTACCCCACACATTGAATTAGGTGTAGGCATGGTCTATCTCTATAAACCTACACATACCTAATCCCTATCTATAACTACTTGTATATACATCATAATAGTTATACCATATCAATAAAATAAATGGGTCTGAACACCAAAAACATCCATGTCCCTCTTCATTAATTTATCATCCATGATATCATCAAGAATATGTTGTGTCAGTATGTAGAGTGTATACTAGATGATAGTCTCTAAATACTCATCATCACCTAAACCTACACATACCAACATGATGCATCATATTCCTAACCAAGTAAATAAGTAATCAAATACATAGAATATACAAACATATAATAATAACTTACCATTGATATCCCTAAGGTGATCCACATGTAATACATCCTCTATAAAAATCATACCTCTCATAAATAGAGGTGGACATACATGATCCCTACACTAGGATATATAAGCATTAGTATCTCCTACATCATCTACATCTAGTATGTCAATCATTAGATCCTACTATGTCAATAAAATCAAGGATAAATATATAATTGATGATCTAGTAATACTACCTAGACTCTCTAAATCCCAAGAACTTATCAACCACACCATTGGTGTTATGCATACATCCTAAGTAACACTAAAATATCATTTCACTCGATCATACTAGAACTTATCATATACATTGACCCAATGGTCATGAAACCAACAACTCACTCAGACCTATCTCAAATGAATATCATCCATAGGCCATACCTTATATCCCTTGTAGGGCCTCTAAATAATGTCTTTTTATATCAATGTATCTAATACCTATTGAAACTATATCATGATCCTCTTAGGAATGTGAGTTATACCAATCCACCTATCAATAAATGACTGTAAGTGGACCAAGTTACTTGTAGAGGTAATTTTAGTCTACTCACTACATATGCTCATATGCCAAATAATGTAATAGTGTGTAAGATCCAATACCTATAGCACACATCTCTTGCATAAAATGGTACAAATCATAGTACAAGTGTAATAGAATAGTGTGACCCCATAAATATACAATATTATGATCCTCTATGTCCTAAAAAGTATCATGCATCTTGTAGGAGATCATTACCCACTCCTTTCTATAGCCATAAAATAAGCCAATAAAATCATTAAGAACTTTCTCAACTATGGAAAATCTATTATGAAAATTAGTGAAAATAATATATCATTGTGACTCCTTATATAATTAGTCCTTATAAACATAGCATAAAAATATATTATGGCCCAATATATAGATTGATCAATAATATATTCCTATAATATAGCTCTCTTTCTAGTAATAGGTAACCATAAGATCCTATAGACATCCTCCAAGGTGATAGTCATATCCTAAGTAGGTAACTAGAACATGTAGGTATTTGTATCCCACCTTTCACATAGTTTAGTAATCATGTATTTATCTTAGGGCATCAAATCTAAGGATGCCATGTGACTAAGACAATCTCTCTCTACCACATTGATCTTTGCATCTGTCAAGGGTAGACCCCATAATTTCATCATCCAACCAATATATAACTCTCTAATGCACACATCAATGCAAAAAATATTACCAAATATAAAATTAGTAATGTAAAATATAATATCACTAGAAAAAAACAATCATAAAAAAATAGTCAAGAATAACAAGCATCATAAACTAGGCCTACTAGACATCAGCATTACATACAAGACAATAAAATTAGACAATAGTGTATACACATAATATTTTCAAATTTTATCAAATACTGATGGTTTGCATCTTGTAGGAACCTATTTAGACTCAATCTCTATAAGTGCTTGCCTTAAGGGGTGCACTGAGAAAGGGGTGAGTAGAGCATTGGTGCTTCACAGGATAATTTTCCCTTATTGCCACATTATTAGAAATCCAACTAGCTCCTAACAACCATTCCCTAAGCTATTACTCTTCCTTTGCATACTCCTTTAGTATTTTCCACTTTCAATCCCTCTTTTCCTCACCTTAAGTCTCTTTTGTCAATCGATTTTACTAGGTCCATCAGGTTAACCTTATATAGTTTTGGGTGATTTTCACTTATGAACTAGTTTGGCCTTTGGCCGACCTAGCTAATGACCTAGTGAATAATTGTCCAAAATTGTGCTAGGACAACTACGTGGACCTTATTAACTAGGATTTTTGAAAGGGTTTAGGGTCAAATATACCTATATATACAATATCATTTGATCATTATTTCAAAAATATAATCAAGATTTATTATTCACTCATGCTTCTTTACAATATGCTCATCCACCATTCTACTTGAGGAGTCTTAGTTTAGGGTTTCTACTTAGAGAATCTAGTCTTATGGATAAGTCTTGGATGCTTTGGAATTTCTTCGTTATCCTTACAAATCAAAAAAACCTCTTGTGAAGAATCCCCTTTGGCCAAGGGAGAGATTGAGTCTTGACAGGTTCATCATTTAAGTAAGTATTTTCTAACTTTGTTCCTGTCTTTAGTAGATATAATTATCATAAGTATTAGCTTTGAATAATATTAATCTTCATATTCCATGTATTAGGGTATTAATCATACTTAACTTAATTGATATTCTCCTATACATGTTTTTATTATTTACTAACCTCTCATGTTGTACCACAAGCTTTGGTGAGAACTAGATTATATTTACTTTATTTTTATTAGTTTAGGTGAAATATTAAAACTCAAGACCCCCTTAAGGTTATTGCATGATTTTATTAGACTGAAGGCTTTGGAACCCTCCTTAGCATAGTGTATTAGGGTAACATATCCCCTAATTAAGTATAATAGATCCATATATTGGTCATGTTCCCACTTAACAAATGTGTCCCAAATAAGAAGTATATGGTATGATCTATCTTATATGAATTAGGATTGATTTATAGACATGATGCATTTTTTATGTCCTTATATTGGTGACACTAGCACCAATATAAGGGCATAAGTGCAACATTTCAAAAAATGACCCTAAACTATCAAATTTTCAATAATAATAGTAAAAAATGTATTAAAAATGACAAAAATAGGAACAAGTACACTTTCCTTACTAGGTTAACCTCCTCCTCAGCTTGGATAAGTGCCTCTACCTCATATCAAGTCAAAGTCAATCATCATCTACTCAACATACTCTCTAGCTCATGACAAAAAATAACTTTAAACTTGAATGATCTAAATGAATTTTAAAACTAATAAAATAACATATTTAAGTCACATGTCTCAAATTCCACCTTACTAAGGTTGATCTTGCATGCCAATTTCCCCAACTAATACAAACTTATTACCAATGCAATATCTAGAGAAGTGTAACTCTAATTTATGAGCTAATTCTTACATATGGGACTCGACCTCAATGTACATCACCTTAGATTAAACTAGTATCCTAATAACATTTAACTCTATAAAATGGTAGTACTATTATTAATATAATAATCTCAATATAGACTAAATGTCTATCCCATTACCAATTTTAATAATAGACTCCATAACAATAGATAAAATATTCAAACTTAAAATAAATTGCCCCTAACAATTCACACTTGCACATTTAGTAGTTACCAATTTTAGTTAGACATTTTTACCTTAGTATTAGATCACTCACCAAAACTTTGTCAAATAAACACATATTGCTTCAGATATACACATATTTAGACATAGGTTCACTCTGATATAGATATTCAGACACATAGGTTGACTCAGATCCAAATATATAGACACATAAGTTCATGCAGATAAATATATTTAGACACACAAGTTCACTTAGATATGGTGTTTTGGCACACATTCATACTTAGATATAAATATTTAGACACATAGGTCGACATAGATATACAAATTTATGTAGATATACAGTTTAACATAGATATATAATTTAAATTAGATATATAAGTGTATGTAGATGTAAAATTTGACTCATATATATAAGCTCACTTAGATATATAGTTTTAATTAGATATAAATATGTTTAGATACATAGTTACATTACTCAGATGTCAATATTGGGGGAATGATGTAGAGCACATGTGTGTGAGAATAACCTATAAGAAAGGCCATATTTCTAAAGAATTTTTTATAATATTCAAGTGTTGTATTGGTAAAAGAATAAAAAATAATTTAAGATTAATATCAATACTTTTATTTAATTTTCATGAAGGTTTATGGGCAGATTATAGGCTTTATATTCTCAAACTTGGTGATCCAAGATGACTAGTCGCTAAATAGGACTAATGAGGGATCGTGAAGAATCTTGGTAGAGATAAAAAGAAGTGTTGGAATGCCCTTGGGAGATGTAGGGATGAAAAAAATTGAGTGAATTTATTTTTTTGGATTTATATGACCTTTATATTATATTGGGAAGCTTATTAGGATTTTTTATGAGGTGAAAAGTTATCACACGCTAGTCTGTATAATGGAAGTTTTGAGAGTAAGAGATAACACTATAAGATTGGTATACAATACCAATATATTCCATTATATAATATGATTTTTATATTTTAGGATGTTATATAGGTTACATAGTAACTATTAATGTCCATAATAAGTCATGGAAGTGTCCTTATTGGATCTAAAAAAAGCATTCATCAAGACTATGTTTTTAAGGATTCTGGTAGTTTTCTATATGTTAGTAAAATTGATGTTTGAGTCATTATGACTAGTTTGGAAGTGATTAAATAATGTTATTATGTTTTATATATATAATTGTATAATTTTTATGAATTATTAGTTATGTTAATTTCCATTTTAAGTGTTTAAGGTCCAAGTATGAATGGTTAGCTTTTTAGGTGTATTGACAAACTTGAGTAAGTTGAGTGAAGACTTGTACCTGAACCATCAAGTCCTGAACAAAGATATAAGAAGAATTTGGTGATGTTATATATATTTAATTGTATATTATACATTCAAATAGAGTGTTTTAAAATTCCATTACAATTGATATAAGCCTAATCCATCATGACTATGTTTTGAGTAATTTTAATAGTTCTAGGTTGTCAAGTTGTAGAGATGAGTTATCCATCATTTGTCCTGAGTAAGGATGTATAATAAATTATGAGATGACCCTTAGGTCATGATTATTATATTCATATGTTAATTATGTCATGTTTGATAAACTTGAGTTTGTTTGAGCTTAATTTTGGATGGCAGAATTTTTGAGGTCATAGACCTAATAAGGGTAGATGATCCTAAGAGTGGTCTAAAGGTATGAACTAAATATGAAGGGATATAAAAACATGAAATAATTAATAATATGACTTGGAAAATATGTCCAAATTGTTATTGATAGTTGGATAATTTCATGTTGGTCCATGAAAACCAATATGTAGAGAATAAGCTAGACCTAATGCAATTAGGCCTAATGAAGTCCCAATGAGATATAACATGTTGTAATATTTCTTGGACAAAATATATAAGTGTGTGTCATTATAATATAATATATGAATGTATTTATAAATAAAATGGCTAACCATGATTGTAATGACATAAAATAGGCTTGAATATAAGCAAGTCCTAGTTGACTATTTGAATATGTTGTAGTGAGACGTTAAGAGACTAATGAGAAAATAAGAGGGTATATTGTGAAGGATAAATATGTCCTATATAACATAATAATAGGGGATATAGATTATTATTAAAATATAATATAGTTTCTTCATGTGGATGTCAAGACCAATTGACCTAATAAGCCTATTAAGAGGCATATTGAGTGAGGAAGCGTAAGAGGTAGATTTGAGAGAGATAGAGTGAATGAAGGAAGAATAGAGAAGAGATATTGAAAGGTATAGAAGATATAATGAATATAATAAAATTAATATCATATACTAGTTAATCAACAAGGAATTAGATGATCAAGACAAATTTGGTGGCAGAGTTGGTGTTGAGTTATCTAGAGAGTTGGTGCTCCTTAACTAAATGTAATTGGGGTAACTAATCATTGTGGGTTTAGTGATCCAGTAAATGTATTTTGGGTTGGTTCTCCATGTTTATTTTTTTCTTCTCTAAAATTATAATTCTTAGTAATATAAGGGATCATTATGGGTTTTCTTCCCTTTGAGGATTTCTCACCTACATATGGTGTTATTGTGTTGTATGCTCATGTGTATGGTTTCTATGTTGCTTTGATGGTTTTAAATTACTTATATATTGATTAATAAATTAATTTTAAATTAGGATTTAATATTTATTTTAATATCTCACTTATTCAGCCCCTCCCTCTTAGTGATTGTCATTCCAATATACAAGCTTTCAAAAGACACATAACCACTTATAAGTCCCCTAAAACCTCTCACAACTCCACTTAAAGTTCCATACAACTCCTCTAAGAGGGAAACTGGTGCCATAATTGTAAATTAGTGCCACATGGCACTACCACCCACATAAGATTGATACTGTTTGAATATAGATTTCAACTATAGTCATAAAACAAAAGGTGTTTGACTATTTTCCTAGCTTGTTTTAGCCTCATGAGCCATATAAATACCTGTTTTACTCTAGTAAATGTTACCTATATATATCCTTTCTATTTTGGTAAAGGCTTGTCAAATCAATTATTTCTAATTTTAATTTCAAGTTATTGTTAGACTCAGCCATTTAATAACATAGGATTTACATAGCATAAGTACTAAAGAATTAAAATAGGTAGCATACAAAAATGTGTACTTATTTTTCTCATTTCCTCATATTTTTTTTGGATAAGATTAGAGTGGTTCATGTGCCTTACAAAGGGATCAATAAGACATTTTGATGAATTATCATAAAAATTTGTAAGACATTTATCCTATAATGTGGAATACAAGTTGAACATTGTTGACTTGTGTAATGCCAAACAATGAGGCGGTGAAAGTTTCTATACCTATTTATAATGTTGTCACGTGTTATCCAACCAATTTACATATAATATTCCTAAAAAAAATTTGGAAATTATTTTCACTTTTAACTTGTAGGTGGATGTGGCTCACAATATTAGTCTTCATCATGCAAACACTTTTAAAGAAATTATTCACAAAGGAGCATGAATTGAAAAATACGTAATCAAACATGGCACAATCAAAATTTATTCTTATAACCATGTACATCCAAAATATCTAACATAAAATCAATCTAGAACCTTCAAAATTCTAAAGAAATTTAACAAGAACAAAAATGTTGTAAAAAATGGAGTAACAAAATATAGACATGTAAAAATGGTGCAAACACCCCCTGTCTAAGATACTCCTACATAAATGATCATATTACAAAAGGAACCTCCTCAAGGGAATAAATATGGGTGAAGACATTTCATCAACATTGGGGAACCTATTGATGTGGTCTTTTAAAAATTAGTGGTAACCAACATAAATATCTGGATAGTTCTATATCCATTTCCATAAGATCAACCTAAACCCACATGGTATAGGGATAATGTATATTGTGATTACCATCAAATAAAATCCCATTCACTTAATCATCATGTAAAACTAAGACATTTCATCCATAACCTATTAGATAATGGTGAGATCGTGCTCGATAATGGTGCAATAATTTCAAATCAAAATTTGTGCATTTATCAAAATCTATTTCCACAAAATCCTAATTTGAATCAATGTCAACTATACTAAAATTAGAATTAGAACCAAAACAAGACAAATATTTCAAATCATGTTTGGATATCCATTCCAATAAAATTTGCTATAATAATTTAGTTTATGACTACAATAATTTTATAGGTCATATTAAATATAAACTATGTAGTTACCATTAGAGTCAATCCTTATCCTTCTTCCAATAATACCCAAAATGAACACACCATCTATTCTAGGACCTCCCTCTACTTGTTCTATTAACCCTTATTATATTCAAAATAGCTATGATGCTCATCAACATCTGAGGGTTACCATTTCAAGTCCTAATTCTTGTTCTTATAATTTTAGAAATCCTCCAATGACTCAATATTATATAGTCACAACTTGATGTGTTAGGGTTACTATCAATAGTACTCCACCTTATTCTACCAAAATGAATCCCATCCTAGACACTGCCTAAAAAATCTTATCTAGTTTCTTCTAAAATTGAGAAAATTTATTATCTTATTGAAAGTTAATAAAACACATGCATATTTTTATCTTAAAACTCTTACATATGTTGGATGTTCACAAGAACATATTAAATGAGATTTTGAGCCAGTCCAAGCTTCCAAATGACAACTCCTATGTGTTATTCACCCCTAGGTTAGTTATTAACCTTTGACCAAACTAATATTTTATCCCTTGGTCCTAATCAAAATAATCTTTTATCTATTAAAGCAATAATTTCCCAAATAAGATAAAGAGAGTCATTATAGACAATGATTTAGGTTGAAAATCACATCTCTAAAGCTGATTAAGCACTTGGGATGCACTATGATAAATCTTCAACAAAAAAATCATTATTAGGGAATATGATAATGACTAGAGAGAGTCTATAGGAACCACTTCTTTACCTATTATTATTATTATTAGAACTATCACTCACAATATGGTTTTCCATTTCATTGACCTAGAGTTGTATAAGTTTCTTCTTGGGTGATATTGGATCCATTAAGTCAATGCAATTTCATATCCCTTACATCAACGCCTAATTTTTTTTCATTTTGGAATGGAGGTCACTATTCTTCATGATTTTTAGCTATATCAATATTGTAAACACCCTGATGCCGAATATGAGAGTTATAATTATCATCTCAATATTATACATACCATTTAAAATAGAAAAGAGCTAGCTCTTGAATCCCCTGATTCTAATTATGTTGACCAAATAAATCTTGTGTCAAATTCTTCCAATCTAAATCCCCAAATTTCTTCTCATTTTACTATTTAGGATAAGGTTCATGGAGAATATTATATTGGCAATACTTTTCAAGTAGCCAAGTTACCCCAATATCCCAAATGACATAGTGGTCCCAAGATGGAATGACACAAAATGGTTACCCCATGCCCAAAAGGATGTCCTCTCTTTATCAAAGGAAACTCAGTAATTCAAGAATAAAAGTGTCATGCCCATTTTTTTTCTTCTTAAAATATGTATGACACAACCATAATGTAAATAACTAAACATAAACAAGAACAGATTCATATCCATCATACCACAAAAATGTAAGTCTTACAACTACCATAATTCCATGAATGGTGTAAGATACTAATTAATAGGTCAAAATATATTATTCATTTATCCACATGAAAAAGAGATAATTCCATACTCATTCCCACATGTTACTACATTATGACATTGAGACAAACACTAATTTCAAATAAGGCTATTACTAACATTATCAAGTGACACATAGCTACTTCAAGTTTTATCAAGTATAACTTATTGAGGGACATGTATGCACACAAATTATCACACACTAATATGTGGACTCAACTCCCCAAGGTTAAGTTGAGGTAGCTAACATAATAGATGGGTTAAGGATTTGGTTAATTGTTGGGTGGAATGAGATTTGGGATATGTGGTAGTAATGGGTTCTCACGATGGAACAAAAATACCTTGATATCATCTTAGTGTTTATTAAGAGCATTATTTTATGTGTAAATAGAGATATAAGGCCCTTAAATCTATGATAACATAAGAAGGTGTAATTTTTTATCAATTATAGGCTTAAGGAAATAAAGGAGATGTGGTTGAATGACTCACAAGAGAAGATCTAATTTGTTTGGTTGACTCTATTAGGCCAATGTCATACATGAAGTATTAAAGATATAATATGAGGATAAAACTAAAGATAATAAGATGGAATAAATGGGTGACTAAGCTTAGATGACATTATATTAATGTCTCCTATTCTATAGTAGAATAATAATGGATGGATTAGGGATGTGTTCTTGTTCTTATGAGGAAGCTAAGTTGATATAAAGACCTCATGTCTCAACCTAATAATAATGTTAGAATGAAAAATGATGATGGTATAAGGTGATCAAATTCTAGGAAATAGACAATTCTAGATAAGACTTAGTTTCTTGAGAAGAGTCATCCGAAAGAGACTAGGTAGAAGCTAGGGAAAATCATATGAGCTTGTTTAGTAAATGGCTTATAAATTGTGCTTTTTTAAATGTTGAATTAAGTCTTGGTATGTCTATGCTTTTGAATATTATGTGTTTTCATAGATGCTTTTACTTTCATATATTTTTCAAGGCTTTTAGTATGGCTTTCATGAAATAGTAAAGCTTTTGACACTATTTTTTTTGTTATTTTTGGGATTTTCTTGGTTTATGACAAATGAATACTTTATTAATGAAATAAAAGGAAAACAAAACTTAAATAAAATAAAAGAAAAACTCTTTTTTATCTTTTTTAATTTTTGATATGCATGCAATGGAAGATAGAATAAACCTATGCTATTATGTAAGATGTTTATTTTTCTTAAATCTATTTATATACAAACTAGATTTTTTTTTGTTTTGATTTTTTTGTATGAAGTAGATTAAATTTATAAAATAAATATATGTGAGAGGATATCTAATCTATAATATTAGAAACAAAACAAATTCCACTAATTTTTTTGTTTATAAACAAAATAGGGTATCTTTTTAACCTTTCTAATATGCCATAAACAAAATTTTTGAATGTATTTATAAAATAAGAAAAAGAGATGAAAATTATGATTTTGCTAATTTAAGAGAGGAAAAAACAATGATTTTAACTCTTTAAAACAAATAGCACCAACAATCTATCACTCTTAAATATGCACTTACAACTATTTATGTTTCCTCTATTTACTTATATGGTTATTTATAATGTAAATGGCCTGTTTAGATATTGAAAAGAAAATTTATGTTTGCTATAAATGGAGACTTTTTAAGTTATTTTTCAAGATGATTAACTAGGTGTATTGTTTATTTTAAAGGAAAATAGGTTGTTTAAATGAAACCATAAACAAAAACTATGTTTTTGTAATAAATAAAAATGGATCTATTTCACTATCAAATTTGCTTCTTTTATCTTTTGTGGAAAATTAATATAATAACAATAACAATCTATACTAAATCTAATCTAAAAAATTAAAAAAAATGCTGAAAATTAAAAGAAACCCCAACTTGGTTCTAGAATAAATCAACTAAAGTACGTGTTGTGTGTTGATAGGATAATCATCAAAATGCTATCTCCATGTGCTCTTGAAATAGATATAAAAACTATATAGCTTTAGGATAGAAAAAAATTATGACAAGATGAAAAAGGGGGAGACCTAATACAAAAATATAGAGTAGCTAAACTAGAACTAGTTAATGCCTTGGAATGTAAAGTCTGAGTTGATTTCACCAAGAAAACTTCTTCACTTTCAACTATGTAGTTGACTCAAAAATAATAGAGACTAAATCTTTTCATAATTTTAGCAAGGTTTTGGCTATAAAAACATCAAAATAACAACTTCTAATGGCAATTTTTAGATTTGAAATTAGTCCAAATTTCACCTTATTATAGGAAGAGAATGGAGTTTGCATGGATTAGTTCAAATATGTGATAGTGAGATCAAATTTACATGAAAATAAGAATGATAAAATCAAAAAATTAAATGACTATCTCATGATGGGATAAAATACAAGGTGATGAAAACAAGAAAAGTGAACCTAGTAGTGTAAAACATGTGAAAACAAAAGTTACATGAACTAATTTTGAAACTCATTTCCACTGTGATAGAACGAACACTTTATGAAAGTTTTTTTGTATAAATTACACTTTAATTAACATAAATAATACATATGACTCCAAAACTACATATATTTTAATGTGAAACCATCTCATGTTAAAATTGCCTCCTATATTGTAAAACTGTCAAGGTGGTTTTGCCTACATAAGGGGTAGTTTCCAAAAAAGAAGGGGCAATTTTGTCACTTGTAATGGTGGTTATATCACACATTTTAGTTTTTAAAATAAAGTATAAATTAAAGAAATGTTTGAGTCAAGGGGACCAAAAGGGGTCAACAAAAGAATATGAAGACATAAGGAGGGAATAGATCTAAAGAGTTCCCTCTGGAGCATAAAATAAGAGGTCATTTCATCATCATCAAATTTGTATCAAAAATATCACACTATGTAAATTTTGGGTGCATACAAGACTATGGGTATGCCACTTGTCATAATTACAAGACCCTATATCCATTGTTGATCACCCAACCACCTAGGTTTTTGAGCTATGAGACACTTCCACTTGGTATTTATTAAAGCCTTTATAATAATGGACGTGTTGGGATATTATCCCCAATGGATTAATTCCTTTGGGATTATAATCTCTAGGACAATACCATTTACTAGCTCCTTAAGCCTTCAAAGGTTTTGGATAGTTCACAACTACACACAAAGTTTTGTTGATTAATGTATTTATTAGGTTAGTTGGATGCTGACACATAGATGGATACTAATGATCCATTATCATAACATCATATATACCATGTATTTTGTTGATGTCACCCTAAGGTTATTCTCATGGTGAAATGTGAATGGATCCAAATGATCTACATGCCCAACATCAACTATAAAATATAGTTTGTTGATGCCACCCTTAAGTTAATAGGATGGTGACACATGAAAAACTCTTAGTGATCTTTCCTAGCATCAATCATACAATGAAGTCTACTGACATCACCCCCACATAGTGGGATGGTAACATATGTATGGCTCCTAGATATCAACTTGCCTGATAATAATTATATAATGAATCTTGATGACATTACCCTCAGGTAACTCATAAAATTCATAAAAATAACTAAGTCAAAAGTACTACAAAACTACTCAATTAATAGGCATCTAAGGTAAAGTCCAAGTGGATGAATTTGTCATTAAGGTAAAACTAAGGTAAAATGATGCAATAATAGACATGATGATCAACTAGGGCATGATCCAAAGAATAAATGTTAAAGTAGAAATTATATTAAATAAAAATGAAAAAAACATGGAAATAGTCAATCCAATAAATTTTCTAAGGCAAGGTCCAAAGAAAAAGTCATAAAACATCTTCGACGAAGGTGAACAAGCTAAAGATAGGAAAAACACATCTACAAGAGGTATTTTTCCATTAATGTGACTGAAGCTAAGCTTGCCTTACACAAAATATATTTTCTATGCTAAAATATCATGTGTTCATAAAAATTATAACTCAACACTAAACCAATATTTTCATTGGTTTATTCAACTTGCATAAGTCACAAGGCAAGTTGAACAAGCTAAATGCTTCTTCAAGAAATACTCAATCTAGTTATATGACTAGTCTATCCTTGAGAGTATGACACCTCTAACATTAAAAAATTGAATGATTCATTAAATTCAAGAGGAAGTTCAAATGACATTAATTTGTTATGAATGAAAAGATAACATGTATAAGAAAGATTATCAAGAGTTCCTCTTTCATTAATTATTTGCAAGGGAGACCTCAGTCAAACCTAAAGGCTTCATGCCCTCTTATAATTATAAAAATAGAGTCAATATTTAATAAAGTTATATTTTAATATTAAATTTTCTTGTTAAAGGTAAGGTTGACAACAATTTACTTATTCATCTTATAAGTATCAAGGAAGTCTTCCTCAAGACATAATCTCAAACCAAAATAACACCAGTTTTTAGTTTTATTCATACAAGGTATATTGTTATTATAAATAACCATCTAAAGATGTTTATTTGAGTTCCACTCATATTTAAATAAGTTTAATCCATTCGATCACATCACATTTAGATCAAAATAGAGACATAATGCTTATATGATAAGCGTTTCATAACAAAGTTTTTAGCAAGAGAATCAAACTATCAATATGTATTAAAATGCCAAACTAGATAAGTAATATTTCCTTAAATAAATATTTCTTCCCAAGGATATACATAAAAATTATATGCCATTTATTTACATCACTTGTAAAATTCAAGGGTAGATATCTAAGTAAGGGTACTATACTCAAGGGAATGACCATACACACACCTATACTCTTATTCTATATTTTTACTTGAGGAGACTCCTAGTCCCAAATATAATTTCAACAAGCATTCAATGAAAATTCAATTAAATATTCAAATTTATAAATGTAGAGAACACAAACAAAATATTTCATAACATAAATAGAGCCCTCTATTTTATTGGATATTTAAGAGGATGCCTCACTGAAATTATTTCATTCAATAGTCATAGGAGGGTTAAGCAATATACCATTGTGATTTAACATGAGAGGGCTTAACAATATACCACCATGATATTCATGGGAGGGTTAAACATTATACCACCGTTCCTAGCATATGAATCTTGACATTCAACCACCATGACTATGATACTCATAGATAATCACCATATTATGTCCCAAAAATGTTATACACTCAAACAAGAAGCTAAAAAATTCAAGTCAAGCAAGGAGAAACATAGACTCTCTAAGGCCCTTGACTGAGAAAATAACTACATGGTGGCCAATGCATAACCATGGAAAGATAATAAGAAAGGTATAATAAACCAAGTGGTTTTATTCTCCTTAAATCTAAAGAGTCAAATAGAGAATAAAACTATTTTCATTCAAAGGAATAAGATATAAAAAAAATTAATAAAAAACATACCCAAGTGCTTCAAGACCTCTTGAGTGTTATCCTTCAATTGTCTAAGACTTGGATCTATAACTATCTCTTCCTAATTGATTCTCTCATCCTTCTCTCTCCTTATATCTTTTTGTAATGAAATTACTTCAATAATAGATTAGAATAATAATAATAATAATAATAATAATAATAATAATAATAATAATAATAATAATAATAATAATAATAATATGAATAAAATATAATAAAATATATGGATAAAATATATGCCACTTCAAGGGGGTAACCTCCACAAGATTTAATAAGATCAAAATTCATAATATGACGATAAACATGTACACACTACCTCTTAATTATAGTCCACCTAGGCCATGGCTACACCATAGGCCAACCTACTAACCAAATGAATACATAGATAAATGTGATATAAAATTAAAGAGGTATAAGTAGGCCATAAATAAACTATTCCTATCCCAATACATGTGATACGTTAGGGTGTATCATTCCATTCCCATTTGAACCAACATTGTCCTCAATGTTGAAGAACTTTGGATGTTGTTTCATAAAATCTTCACCCTCCCAAATTTCATCCTCACTGCTTAGGTTCTTTCAATTGATCAGATATTTTTTAATCTCTCTAGTTCTTAACCTTTTAGTAAGTGATTTTAGGATATTCTCTAGTTCTAAAATGACTCATCCTTCTTAATTTAGTTTAGATAGATTTGTTTGGGCTGAATGTTTTTGTATAATGACCTTATTCAAGAAGGAAACATGAAATAATGGGTGTATGTGAGATGAGTGAGGAAACTCTAACTTGTAAGACACACTTTTGATTTTATATATAATCTAATAAGGACATTAATACTTAGGAGTAATTATTTTGTCATTTTTATGTTAATTCAAGTACATCTAATTATAATTATATAAATGTACAAAGACCCAGTCACCAATTTTGAAATGTCACTCAATACGATGTTAATCAAGGATAAATTCTCTCTCAAACTAGCCAAAGCCTCTTGTTGATGTTGAATGTGCTCCTCCATGTATTGAACCTTGGTTTTCACCTTTAAGGAAGAAGTGAAAGAAGGCATATGGTAACCATATAGTGAAATAAATGGGATAATTTTACAAGATATATGGAAATATATGTTATACCACTATTTTACAAGTGGTATCAATTTAATATAATGTTCTTGTTTATTTGATATTAAATGATGGAGATAGCCCTCTAAATATTGATTGACCACTTCTATTTTCCCATTAGATTGGTGGTAGTAATATGAAATATGTGATATCTAAGTGCTAAAATAGGAAAACAATTTAGTCCAAAAATTAATAGTAA
The DNA here is from genome assembly GCA_037957365.1 of Torreya grandis. Classification (NCBI taxonomy): domain Eukaryota; kingdom Viridiplantae; phylum Streptophyta; class Pinopsida; order Cupressales; family Taxaceae; genus Torreya; species Torreya grandis. Next base: position 602,915 of record JARHVA010007621.1, on the reverse strand, counting down.
AAATAGGATCTCGATCACTTACAATTATTTTAAGGGTTCCATGTAATTTTAGAACTATCTCCAAACAAATAGATGCTATTGTACTTGTTGTAAATGAGTATGAGAGGGAAAAAAATGGGCATATTTTTTAAGCCTATAAACAATAATAAAGATAATATTATTACCTTTATAATAAGGCAACCTTGTGATGATATTCATGGAAACCTCCTCCCACCTTTGACTAGGAATTGCTAAAGGTTGTAATATACCCGAGGTCTTAACTATCTCACCTTTGTTTTGTTGGCATTTCAAGCATTATGCCACATTTTTTTTACATTTCCATTGATTCCTTCACAAAATATTTCTCTCTTGATTATGTTATTAGTTTTTAATAACTTAGAGTGTCCCCCAGTTGGAGATGCATGTAATTTTGCAAAAATCTTATGCTTTAACTTCAAATATTTTCATAAATATAATCTATCCTTATACCATAGGGCATTAAATTTACATTAAAATATTTTAGAGGCTATAAAAAATTGTTGTATATTACGAATAATAACCTTTGTATCCTTTTCCTGCTTCCCCTCTAACCTATATTCATCCACCTAATCTACCTATAACATAGGCATTGAAAAAAGTAATGATTTTATGGGTTTATATCACCTAGATAGTGCATTTTCTACTACATTATATTTATCTTTCTTGTATATGATTTAAAAATCACAACCCAACATTTTTTTTGTTCCTCAGATGATAATATTTACTCCAAAAAGTGTTTGAGACTATCATGATGCATTTTCACCTTAAAGTGTCTACTCATCAGATAGGGCCTCCATTATTAAACTACATGAAGAATAGCCATAATTTCCTTCTCATAGATAGGCTTTTATAGACTATTAAATTTAAATTGATGAATCTCAAATTCAAGTGGTATTTCTTCATACATTATTACTACTCCCAACCCTAATTCAAAATCATCACATTCAACAATGAATGTCTTTGAGAAGTCTAGAGTAACCAAAATTGGGGTGGTGCACATAACTAATTTATGTTGATCAAATGGTTTAGTGTCTACATCATTCCAATGGAAGGAATACTTATTTATTAATGTATTTATTTGAGGTTCTATGATACCATAACCTTTCACAAATATTTGGTAGTAACATGTTAGTCCTAGGAACCCTCAGTAGTTTTTGAGAGTTTTGGGCATTGACCATTCCAACATAACTATAATATTTTGAGGATCAACTTTGACACCTTCATGGGATAAAATGTGACCCACTTACTCTACCTCCTATACTCCCAAAGCACATTTGGATGTCTTTACATAAATTCAATGCTACTAAAAAACTATCAACACCTATTTCACATGTTCAAAGTGTGATTTTCATGTCTTATTATAAATCAATGCATTTCCAAATAAAACTAGAACAAACTTATTTAAAATTTCCTAAAAATAGTGTTCATCAAGATCTAAAAATTAGATGGTGCATTTGTAAGAAAAAATGGAAATACCAAAAATTCAAAATGGACCTCATGATTTCTAAAAGTGGGTTTATGAACATCTTCATCCCTAAATCTAATTTTATGGTACCCTAAATGAAGATCTGATTCTGTGAAATAAATAACACCATGAAACTCATAAATTAAATTTTCAATTAATAGAATGAGAAAATTATTTTTGATGGTGTAATTTTTGAGTTCCATATAAAATGGGCACATATTCCATGTGTCATCCTTGTTATACACAATGACCAATAGTGATGAATATGTACTCTGGGTATGCTTGATGATCCCTACCTCTAACATCTCATGGACCATATTTTTTATTTAACTCTTATGCACATATGGATATCTATATGGTCTTATATTTGGTGGATGAAGCTTGGAATTAGTTGAATGGCATGATCAATTTCTCTTTTTGGTGGTAGTCCTTTTAGCATGGTCCCAAAAATAGATGGTTGGTCATCAATAATCATTTGTACATCAAGATGTGTAGATGTATTTATGGGTTGAACTTATATGGAACATAATCATGCTATAAATCTTTCTTCCCTCTTTTAGCATCTTTGTCATCTAATACAAACTAACCAATTATAATATTTTTCCCATAATCCATGTACAATTTTCCTTCCTTCAAAATTAAAGTGCATGAATAGTTCATAGAAGTTCATCTCAATTGTACCCAAGCTTGGTTGCCATTGGACTCCCAAAAAAATGTCTGAACAACCCATGTGAATATAAAACATAGGATAATATAGATTTCACTCACTCATATCAAGATTAATGCAATGGCATTTCCACAAATAATTGATTGTACCACCATCTATAATACTAACCTAAAATTCTGGTGGTGGATAAATGAAATAATTCAATGAAGTGGATAACTTATGGTTGATTAAGTTATGTGTGCTCTCTGAGTTAATCAACATTGTCACCTTTTTATTTTTGAGGAAACCCACCACCTTAAGTGTTTGAGGAGTGCTAATACCTAAAAGTGCATGACAAGATATTGTAGGTTGAAAATATTCAATTCCATCCTATATTTATTCCTTCTTATCATTGGAGGCATCATCCCCTCCATCATATTCATTGGATACCTTAGTATATACTATCTTCTTCTTAGCACATTTATGTCCTTTACTCCACTTATTGTCACAACTAAAACATAATCCTTCTAAATTCTCCTCTTGAATTTTTTGATGGGTCAATTTCATAGGTGGAATAAATGATGGTGTTGATATGTTATGATATTTGAAGTGATTAAATGGTTACTTCTTATTTTATATGCATTTTTCATCTCCCCTACATACTATGATAATAAAATAAAAAAACTTATGTCGATTAAACATGCACACCTCATGTTGAATGTGGTCCTTAATGCCACCAAAAAATAGGTCATTTGGGTTCTCTTAATAAATTATCTCCACACGTAAAGATAGTTTTTTAAAATGATGAATATAATACTTAACTAATCTAGTCTATCATAATTTTTCTAGTTGGCTGAAATAATTCTCTATCACACTATTGTTTTAGTTTAATTATATCTCTTCTATAAAAAATGACCAGATGACACTGAGATTCATCTTTTTGTTTTTATCACATAACTATTGATACCAAAAGAATTTTTAAGGATCTAGATACAAGGATGCCTAGGCAACTTTTTATCCACATGGGAAATGATGCGGATAAAAAAAATCCATTTGGTTGATCCAATTGAGTGGATCATTTCCATCATATTGATGCATATCTACCTTTGGTAATAGGTTCCTTTGTGGAAAGGTACTTGGATTTGCATTAGGTAAGTTTGGATATCCACCCTGGTGGGGTTGTGTAATAGTGGTAACTGGATGATTTGGATGATTATTTTGTAAATTCATGATGATATTTTCCAAAATAGATTATACAACTTTCATATTAGATTGTATGCCTTGCATATCACTTTGAATGCCTTGCACACTATAGTCAATATGGTTCACTTTGTGATCTATCTTATAAAACCTTGGTATAAAGGATCTAGTAAATACCACTTGTAACTCCATATCTTACTTGTGAGTAGTTTTAGCTAGATTTTTGACACTCTTTCCTTAGCCCCTAGTTTGTGGTCCTACCAGAAAAGGGCTTAATAATGTTGATCCTAATTGGCACTTTTGACCCAAATTTGGACAAGCATTTTTTTACCTATGTCAGCATCAAATAAGAAAACAGAAAGAACATACCATATCCATATTCTTCCAAGATTTACAAAAATGTAAATAACTCAAAAAAATTCCTTGAGTTGTGCACTATATAGGAAAATTATGAAAAACACTAAAATCTAAATAACTCGCACAAAATATACCTCTAAATGCTAAATTTTTTTATGTCCTTGACTGATTCCCCAACTTAACTAAAATCATAATAGTAAAATTTCCATCAGATTGAAATATATAAGAGAATATCTAAAAGTTGGGTTTTGCCCACAAGATTTCCAAATAACAACTCTGATACCACTTGTAAGGAAATTACTTTATAAATAAAGTAGAATAACATTAATAAATCATAATTTAACTGAAATATAGAAAAATATATGAATAAAAGATAATCCAAAATGAGGGGACAACCCCCATATTATTCAATAAGAGAAAAATTTACAATATGATGATAAAATCTATACCCTACCTCCCAGTTATAGTCTACATAGGCCATGGTTACACCATAGGTCAAACTACTAACCAAATGAATGCATATATAAATGAAATATAACATTAAAGAGTGGTAATTAATCCAACATTCACCTATTCCTATCACAATACATGTTATAGGTTAGGGGAATAACACTTCCTTTCTTCAAATGGATAGAAAGTACCCACATAAAGTGTTTGAATTCTACAAATAGACATCTTAGATTCAACCAACCACCCTTTGCTCACCATCACATGCTTGATTATGGCACATCATGGCTCTACAGGTTCTTCTGGTTTATTCTTATAATTCTTCACCTCTTCCCAATTTATTATATACTTAAGAAATTAATATAAGATATGTTAGTTAGACACTATACAATCTAGACATTGGTTGTGAGATCTTAAGGATAGGAGACAACAAGTTTCACCCATTAGCTTAAAGTATATCTACCTAAACAACACCCTAAGTCAAAAAGAGGTAAGGAAAATATCATATATAACTAACTAATTGAAAATGGGTTTAAAAAAGGCTTAAGGTAAGGTTTTTTTGTGGTATAACCATGCTTGGCATATTTCCTTTCCTTCATTGACCCCTTCCTAGTTCATACACACTCAATGTACACGTTAACTTACTCTAATATAATATCCAAAGTTATTATATTTATTGAATTAGTCACTCAAATAATATAATAAATAGACAATCATCCAAGGACTATAAACATTCACATAGATAGATTCATACAACCTTATACACACTAAATTACCAATACACAAGTTTATGAGTAACAATCCAATATCATTTAAGTCAATTTATCTCATAGACATAATTAGATTGATAGTTACAACATCTTATAGAGGAAATTTAAGATTATAATTTCATAAGTAATAAAAACATGATCAATAATAGGTCTTTATCATGGTACCCAACACATGAAAAACCTTCATAAAATCTATGCATGCCTCAACTGGTCATGTATAACAAAATAAATTCATGATAAAAATTAAATTTAATGGTCATCTCATATTCATCAATGTCAAAAATGATAACTATGTAAAATGTGGCCCTACATCCGATCCGTTATGAAATTTTTTCCTAGAGTCACCAAAGGAGGTGAAGGTACCTAACCCTAAAAGGTGCAATATCTTTCATGTAGTTACCAATTCAACATATTTTTACCATTAGACATTAACATAATCCATTTTTTTACCTTGAAGGGCCAATGACATGTGCTTAATGGGCTACATAATCAATTCTCCATTGGTCTCAACCTACAAGGCCTTCTAATATAAAGATGAGAAACTTCAACTATATACTAATACAAAATAGAAACATGAAAAACATCATAAACATGAGTAAGGCTAGGTGGTAAGGCCATTTGATAAATTACTAGGCCAATGGTCTCTAAGATCTCAAATGGACCTATAAAATGAGGTGTTAAATTTGAACCTTTTCAATAATGGATAGGGAAATTATTGGGTCATACCCTCAATAACACTTTGTCACCAACATTAAAATATAGATAAATTCTCTTTGCATCATCATAATTATTTTGTTTATCCCTATTAGTCTCAAGGTTCTACTAGATATTAACTATTTTTTACTCCATATCATCTAACATGGAATGGCCAATTATGACTCTATCCTCAAGTATATCCCAACTCAGTGGGTTTTACAAGCATAACCATATAAATCTTGGAAATTTTCCATATTAATTAAATTATTATAACTATTATTATAATTAAATTCAATAAGATATAAATAGTTATCCTAATGGGATGGTTAATTGATAACATACATGCAAAGCATGTATTCAAGAAATTGATTGCCTTTAAGTTTTTCCATTAGTCCCAAGATGGTAGGAGGTACTAAAATTTAACTAAATACCCAATGACTTCTATAAAGAAGTTTAGAAGTGTGAATTATACTCCATATCTCTATCTAAAATAATCTTAGAGGAAATCCCATACAATCTAAAAACAACATCCAAAAAAGATCTCATCACTAAAGTATCATTGATGGTAGTCTTTGTTGGCAGAAATGTGAGATAATTTGGTAAATTTATCCATAGTGAAAATAATCTTATCATGATGATATAATGAGGTAGGTAAACCTATAATGAAATCCATGGAGATAATATACCATTTCTATTTTAGAATCTGATAAAGATATAACAATCTTATCATATGTTGATGATTGGCCTTAACCCTCCTAAATCATAGGTAATGAGATAAAAAATTAGTGATATCATACATCAAACTGACCCAATGATGTAATTTTATTAACTCAACATGTATATTCTTAACTCTATGGTGTGGTTGGTAAGGAGCTCTATGAGATTCAAAAAAAATCAACTCATGCAAGGCACCTACTAACATAATATAGATAAACCATTTATGGTGAAAAATGCCATCTATCTCAATATAATAACCTTCAAATTTAACTTAAATATTCAAATTATAGTCCAATAGATATCACAGTTCCTTATAGAGGCTACCATCTAAAAGCTATTCCAAAATATAAATTCACAAGTCAGTACACAAATTCATTACTACCAAATCATGACACCTCTTACTCAAGGCATAAACAACCACATTTTCCTTTCCTTTTATATACTAAATTTCATAATCATATTCTCATAATAGTTCCATATAACTCCTTTAATGTGCATTGATATTAGGTTGATTTAATACATGCTAAAAACTCAAGTGGTCTATCTTTAATACAAAGTGATGACCAAGTAATAAATGTAGCCATATTAGGAAAGAATGCATACATATGAAAATTCAAAATCATGTGTGATATCTCAACTCATAATATTTGATCTTCTGAGACTCATATGCTATTACTCTACCATTCTACATGAGTATAGATGCCAATTTCTAATTTTGATGCATTAGTGCAAATGAAGAATTATCCCATAGGATTAGGTAGAACTAAAATAGGAGCACTAGTGAGATATTCCTTAATTAAATGAAATTATTCTTCACACTAATCAATCTAAATAAATCATTTCCATTTATTTTAAGTTAAGCCAATAGATACATAATGTAATAAAATTTCTCCATAAATCATCTATAATATCCTTCCAAACTCATGAAGTGTGAACCTCTATAATTTTTATGGGTGGTAGTCATTCCTTAATGGCATTAATATTGGAGGGGGATATATAAATTCCTTACCATAGGATTATGTGCCTGAGGTATTGCACCTTAGATTGTGCAAAAGCACACTTCTCCAAGTTGCCAAATAATTGGTTTTCTCTCAAAACCTATTGGACTTGCCTCATGTTTTCCTCATGTTCTTTATCATTTCATGAATAGATAAAGATATCATCAAGAAATAATAAAAAAAAATGGTCCAAGTAAGTGTGAATCACTCCATTCATAAGACTCATGAACATTATTGGGGCATTGGTCAACCTAAATTGTATAACTATAAATTTATAATGCTTATACCATATCTAAAATACAGTGTTGTGAATATCATACTCCATAATATGAAACTAGTGGTATAATAATTTCAAGTTTATATTAGATAATTCCTTAGAATTTGATCAATAAAATCATCAATTTTAGCTAAGGGATAATGATGCTTGATTATTAGCTTATAAAATTAGTGTTAGTCCATGCAAAAATGAAAGGATTTGTCCTTATTTTTCATGAAGATGACTAGTGCTCCCCATGTGGACACACAAATGAACTCAACATTTCTCTAAAATTTTATAAAGTTTCATCTTGATTTTACACAATTTAGGTGTGGTCATATGATAAGGTACTTCTGATATGGGCTCAAACCTTGATATTAAGTTAATATGAAAATCAATCTCTCTTAGTGGCGTCATACCTGGTAATCTATTTGGAAATACATTAGAGAAATCCTAAATAATGGGATGGTAATATAAAGACACCTTCTCTAAATCATTTAACTTATCACTCACCAAGATAACAAGCAAAGGAAAACCCTTATGAATGTTATTATTTATCTCAATCATGGAAACCATGTGAAGGGAAACAAGTCTCTTAACCTTGTATATCACCATAAAAGTCCCAAGGTCACATACACACTTGATAACCTTGTCATGAAAATATAATTTAGATTTATGATCCATAAGACAATCCATTCCCAAGACAACCCCATAGATTACTAAGGGTATAACACACAAATCCATCATGGTGGAAATTACACCAATTTTTAAAATACAAATACTCACCAATGAGCTAATAAACATCTTATCTCTTTTGTCCAACTCTACATCCCAAATTTCTAATTATGAAATAGCCACCAACCCAAAATGTTCCATAATATAATTAAAAATAAAGGGGTATGAGTATCTTGAATTAAACAAGACTATTATAACAACTCCATTAATTATAACTATTGTCTCAATGACCATTTTTTTGTGCTCGACTTGGTGGTCATCCACTACTACATAATTTCTATGCTCTCAACCCATATCACCCACTATTTTTTATGACATTAGGGCCTTATTAATATTGGTAAATAATGATCTAAAAGGATAATCATATGAATAGTGATTAGGGGATCCATACATAAAACACACACATGTTCATTGGTATCACCTTAAGGGAGCTCCAGTGGATCTTTAATCAACTAACATTGTTGATCTTGATGGTATTGTATACACTATCAGTTAAATCCATGTAGGTCTAATATACTAATGATCTTGAGGTCTAGCATCACCTCAACTCACCTATGGTAGTATCTCTCAAACTAGTCTATATTATATTCATAGATAGATTGGTTACTCTCTTTCTACATTTGAGTGGGTCTAGAGTTGAATTTTAGTTTCTCTCCAACCTCCCCTAAATGTAGGATGCACAACTTGTGACCTTGAGTCATGATGAAATTACATCATAGCTTAAAATTTCTCTCAAGAACCTTTAGTGTTTCCTTAAGACTCCCTAACCAAGTAGGCCTTTTCAACATCTACTACCAAAATTTTGGGAGATAAAATGTGCATTACACCAAATAGATCCAAATTTAGGCATTTAATGAATCTATTTACTTGGATTATTTCATCCATATAACCCTACACATTTCTAATCAAATATATAAAATGACACTCATACTATGACACTATGCCACTCCCCTATGTAAGGTCATGAAATTCATCATCCTTTTTTTGAACATAGTGAAGGGATAGGTAGTAAGATATAAAACACTCATCAAATAATTCTTAATTGAGGGAAATTGGTGTTAAGTGGAGATTCTGCTCCTCTCCTTCCGACCACATCTTAGTTGCATGTATAATAAGGTGGATTCCCAAAAGGACCCTCCTATTGGTGTCACAATAATATAATGAAAAGCATCCAAACATACTAGCTAACCAATCCTCCACTACAAATCCCTCTTGAGTATCACCAAAACTAGGAGGATGCAGTCTAATGAAGTCCTTAACTAAGTCTTGTCTCTCTTGATGCTAATATTAGTGATGCAAATCAACCTAGTCACCATATAAATGGTGATGAGAAGGAATTTGATACCCCTCTTTTAATTGATCTTTGTTCCCCTTATGAAATTTGTGGAGAGTGCCTCTCATCCAAATGTTGTGATGGTGGTAATCTCTCCTATAAGACATCACACATTTATTATATGGCTGAAAGGAGTTGGGTCCTATATAATTTATCCTTGACTGATTGAGAGGATCATATTCATCAATATCATCATTTTTTTATGTGTTCTATTTTCTCTCCTCATTATACACATTAATAATATAGACATCATAGTCCATGTAGAAATTATAAAGTTATAAGGAAAAAATAATTACCCAAAGTTATTGGTTTTATAACCCTAGATCTAATATAAAAATTTCATGCCCCTTTTTTATTCTTAAAATAGGCATGACACAAACATAATGAAAACAAACAACCATAAACAATAAATCATTCATATCCATCATAACACAAATATGCAATTCTTATAATTATCATCATTACATAAAAGGTGCAAGCTATCAATTAATAGGTTGAAATATTTTATTTGTTTTCACACATGTTAAAGATCTTGTTCATTGAATCATTCCCATAGGTTATTTTGATATGATGTTTATATGACCATCAATTTTTATCAAGGCTATTACTGACTATTATTACTCAAAAGTGCACCCTTGTAAGAATGTATGCTTGTTATCACTTATGTTGACACAATGTGAAATATTAAAGGTATGGGTGGACTTATATTGGATATAATACCAAATGAAGGGTTGTTTCCCTTTGGTACACTCACCTACTTCTCTCTAAACTCTCTAATTTAGTGATTTCTTGATTAGGAAAAGGGTAAAAAGAACAATACTCAAGCTGAAATTGAACATGAAAACTAAAAAATTGGAGTGATGCACCGATGTTATAGTCAATTATGCTTGTATTTGACACACTTGGTAAGATAAACAACTTTCAAAAATTTAATTAATCTTCATACAATGACTCTTGCATCAATATTTCATATAAAGGTCCTAAGAAATATTCACACTAGCATGGAAGGAATGAACATAAGATGAATTCACTTCTAAATTAGGTAGAAATCAGAATTATACACGTTATATGACCTGGAAGAATTATAATTTTCTACATAAGGATGAAAAGTTTAGTCATAAACATAGACATAAACATAGGAAAAACAATAATTCACTAAATTACATCAATGAACATGAGACACACACTTCATGAACAACCTAAAAATGGAGGAAAATTAGCTTCTTATTACTTAAAAGGTTATGTAGTATAAATTTTGGAAGAGTTTATGCATATATAAAATCATAATTTGATCACCTTCTCTAATAAATGAATATACTTATAGAAAATGAAGGAAGGAGAGAGGAGAAAAAGTAACACTACAATAGGGATGAGTCATCATCCTAGTCATCCTTTACTCTTCCTTAAACTCAAACTTCAACTCAACCACCAACTCAACCTTCAACTCAACCACCAAATCAAGATTCAAATAAACCACCATCCTTCACTCTATGTTTTATTTCTCAACTTTTCCAAAGATACCACCCTTTTACCCACCTCTTGAATAAGGGCCCGACTTTCTCATGGAACACTAACTACCAAGAAACATTCATGAAATTAAAGGATTGTTTAGCCAATACCCTAATATTATCTCCTCCAAAATTTGTGAAAACCTTATTTATCTATCTTACAATAGTATTCATGATTTTTTTTCAAAGTTAGATTGTTCTTTTTCACATTAGTCTTCATCTTGTCTTGAGTTACATTATTTTGTTCTTCTTCATACCCAAGACCAATTCTATCACTAGCATGTTTTTGACCACTCAAAATATTTTCTATATCACTTGATCTCTTTTAAAATCTCAAAAATGACTTCACCTTACATGATGTATTCTCTACCTTAGATTTCAATGACTCATTTTAAATTACATACCTTAAACATTAATCTTATTTATCTTTCAAGCTTGTACAAAGGATTTCCAATTTACAACTAAGATGATTGATCTTATCTCCATGGTCTTTGATGTCTTCATTAATTATGGCCTCATACACACTTAATTTATCCTTATAGTATTTGATTTGAGACTTCATCTTCTTGTTAATCTTATTCTCAATCTTCAGTTCTTCAAAAGTATTTGTCAATGCATTCTCATAATCCACCTCATATTCATCATCATCTATATCACTCCAAGTAGAATTATTTTGATGTGAGAAAATTAATTTTTAGCCATGAATAGGGATTCATCTTCATGATCACACTCTGAGTCACTATCTTCACTCTTATCTGATGAACTATAGTCTTTATTGATGTAGAGAAACTTCTTGTTCTTGAAGAAATTCTTGTTATCATACATTCTAAAACCTTTCTTCTTCTTATCATACATATATGTCTCCTTGTCTTCATCTTGATCTTCATCATGTTCTTCATTATTATGCTTATTAGGGAAATTTATATCAAAATGGCCTACCTCTCTACAATTCAAGCATTTGAAGGGTTGTTTAGTCTTATACTTGCCTGAACCTATTTTCAATTTCCCTACAAACAAAGCAATCATTTCATCTTCATCAATATTAGAAATGTCATCCTTGTTGGGTTTCCTACCATGGAATTTCTTCTTAGACTTCATATCTATCTTTAATGATGCTTCCTTCTTTAGTGGTATATCATCATTCCTCCTCGTCTCATAGCTAGTAAGGATTACATGTAATTCATCCAAATTCAACTAAGTAATATCATGAATTTATTCTATAATAAATACTTTAGGATAAAAATTGAGAGAGAGGGACCTTAGTAACTTTTTAACTACAATAGCTTTTTCAAGGTTATTTCCAAGACCTCTGATGATGTTCACAATTTCATCAAATCTCTGTAAGAAGGATGCCACTAAATATTCCTCCTTCATTTTAAGACTCTCAAATTATCTTTGGTGAGTCTACAACTTTGCCAACTTAACTTTTGAGTCACCTTTAAAAATAGTATTAAATCTTTACCATGTCTCTTTAGCAAATTTAAAATAAATTACCTTGGTATATTCAATCTCTGACAGACCATAAGTGATAGCATTCATTTCCTTAGAATTATTCTCAAATGACATCTTATCTACAACACTAGATGGAAGAGTAGTATCAATAAAATAACCATCCACAATAGATTTTAAAATGTCAAAACCTAGGGAGATGATGTAGGTACTCATTATTGCACTCCAAAAATCATAATTAGATCCATTAAACATCATTGATTGAAAAGTAGATAAACCTCCTTGATGAATACCCATATTGTATCTTGGATCACCGTTAAGTTGTCAAGCCTTTACTAAAGGACCTACTTTGATAAAAATTGTTAGAGGTACAATAATTGAGAGGGGGATTGAGTTAGTGAGTACAAATAATTCAACTTTACTTCCAATCCTTTACAACTCTTAACCAACTACGACAAACATTCATGAATCATACACATCATCTATATCAATGAACAAGAAACATAATACAAGGTCAAACACATAACATATGACATATGTGGGAAACCCTCTTGGAGGAGAAAGCACACTGGAACCTAAAATTAAACTACTATATTATAAAAATAAGAACTAATTTAGACTAGTTACAATTGATCAAGGAACTACCATCCCTTATTTAGTGAGACTACAAATCTATAAGGTGCTACAACACCTGTCTAGATGAGCTATAATAAAAACTAGACTTTTAGAAAGTTCCACCTTGCAAGGAAGATACAACCCCCTATATGTTGAGCTACCACAACAACACCTAAGAACACATCCACATTTAAACTGATGTCTTAAACACTTGATGATGGACCTATGATTATCACTCTTCACCTTCACTCATACACAAATAATAAGAGAGCTATTCTATTGGTAAAATTATGACCTATAGGTTTTAAAAGTTATCAATTTGTTCTACTCTTCAACTCATCCATATGGAACCCAACCTTAAATTCACTCTATAATTATCACATGCACACTCCTATTACAAGTCACACAATAAGTTTATAAACCAACACATTTGGTTTCACCATTTATAGAGATATCATGATTATCAACATCTTAATCAGCCATTAGTCATGACTTAACCCTTAAAATGTATATATCAATGAGACACAACTCAATACCATCCACATAAGTCATCCATAGCACTCGTGGGACACCCTTAAGTAGCTAAACCTTTAAATTAGGCCTTTGTATCTATTATAGGTCTCATAGAGACATATTCACCCCATTAACACAATAACAAGAAAATAAAAACATAAGAACACTTAAAAATGCATATGACCACTCAAAATGACCCCTTAGTCATCCTCAAATGACCACAGTCATCATTGCACTCTTTTATCCAAGCTCAATCAACTCAATCAATAGACTTGTTTGTAAGGACACCATGAATGAACACACAATCAACTTATTAATCTTTGTTCATACTCAATATAGATTGATCACATATATAAAATCCATAAATATGATCCTTGTGGAGTCTAAAACACTCTCCAATAGATAATTCACCATGAAACATCAAAACAACATCTACATAAGCTCAATTACCCTTCTCGGGTTTCTTGTAAAACAAGAATGAACACATATTTAAATTTGAACCATAATATATGTAACTATACACACTTATAGATATTCAAGTCAATATTTAAAGATGAATCTTGGATTCCTTTACAATTTTTCTTTTTAATACATGGTCAAATTCTACATATATTGAAATTTATGGCTAAAAAACTAGGCACAGGTATTTCCTTTGTTAAATTAAAATATTTAAACTCAAACTATCATAGTTAAAATTTGAGCACTATGCTCGCATTTCATGTCCCCACTAATTTGGATAAAATATACACCATGCATATTATTGTATAAATATTGATCCTTAAATCATAGTTTACCACTACCAAACATTAAAACTTGGACATGTTGACCTCATATCATGGAATATTGCAATATTAACACATGTACCATCAATCTCTATAGATTAGTCAGGTCTTTATCAGGAAATAATCATCATTTGATCTTTCTCAAAACCTCCTTGATCATGAAAATTTGTACCCTCACAATCCTTATAATAAATTATACTATTAAACATCAAGCACTTAGCCTCATTCAAACCAACATGCACCATTGATCTTGATCTGTATGAATGCTTGTGAGACATTAAATCTTAGAAGAAGCTCACTTTTTAACTTCATTAACCAATAAACACTTTAACCTATTTGAATTGATGAAAATATAAATATATTCACCGTATGATTATCTATGAGCCATTATATCTTCATTTGGTTTTGATCTTTATCTTCATGCACAATAGACTAAGTATGGCGACCATTGAAATACACCCGAAAGGCCAAATTTGTACAGTCATAAAATTTTCCTCACTCACTCACATGTTCTCAAATTTGAAACATATGATATAATCAAATAATAGAATACAACCATGTTTTAATATTATCCTATAACCCTCACATGTGTGGGATATAACAACATTAAAAATCTCCCTCATGTTTTTTTCTCATAAAGCCAACTATGTTAAGAATTATCTTGAAAGGCTAACTTTAAACATGCATATATTTTATTATGCTTCATCACCTGACCTAAAATATAACACAAACCAACTAGGAAAAAAAATTTAAAAAATGATATTATCACATTCTCCTAAAATGTTCAAACATGTGAGATATTCCACCATCAAAATGCCTACTCAGCTTTTCTTACCACATTACAAATTTGGATAAGTATGGGAAAACACTATTAAAATTATTGAGAGCTAAAATTTGAAATTACATATGTATTTTTACACTTCATCTCTATAATTTATAATTTTTTCATAGAAAATAGGGACTAATTTGATCACAACCATATGACCAACTTCTCCTAACTCATCCACACATGGCAATTATAACATCAACAAACTACCTACTCAGATTTTTTACCAGCAGACCCAAAATGTCTAGATGAAAACAATGATCAACCAAATGAAATCCACTCATGAACACAAGTAATAAAATCATTATTTAATTCTAATAGTAGACCTTGCACATTCTCAAATCACCATACTCATCTTTGATCATCTCAAACCATGCCAAAATTGAATATCATCCAAGCTTTCTTCAAGTATACTAAGACAAGCACATTGCACACTTTGTCATTATTAATTACACTATCAAGGAACATCATCCACTCACTTGAATACCTCCTTGACTTCACCATGACATCACTAACAACTCTTTGACACACTTAACTTTTGTATGAGAATTAAATACTCAAATCTTGAAATTGATAGAGCCATGTCATGAATGATGGTTAGTACCAATTTTTTTGATGATAGAGCCATGTCAAAAGATGAGACCCTTTGTATTAATAAAATATATACTCCATATTTATATCCAGATCATAGGTCCATTCTATATATGTAAAACTAATATAATATTATTCATTTTACTATAGTCATTATGTCAATGTAGACCTATATATTGTATAGCCTCATTATGGATCTTATTAGGTCCACATAGATCCATTTTGTCCTTGAAATAAATAAAAACTTTCCATATATATGTATCTTTATTCTAATAAAATAGAGAACACAATCATAAAACAACACTTAAACCCTCAAATATTTGAACTAGAGGTCCATATTTAGCTTTAATGGCATCATGACTTTATTGTTGATAATCTTGATTGAACCACTATGTCATTTTGATGGTACTTAATTAATATCCAATGGTGATAGGATGACCATAAAATACCTATTTTATTTTTTAAAAATTACCCTTTGGCTCGAATTTGTCCATTAAAAATTACTTGAGCTAATCAAATTGCTCTAACTTGTCTTTACTCTCATTGGCCTTACAGATCCCTAATGTCAGATCTTGATCTTTTTAACCTCTTGTGTACCATTAGATCATGATGTATGATGTAAAATTAGCCTTTTATTTACCTATGCCCACTATTTAAACTCAAATTGCTAACTCATGAGACTCAACATTTATATTTGTGTGCATGTATTTCACATCCACGCAAACATATTTAACACTTGCATGATTGCCATTAATATTTTTGAACACCAAAGATTATTTTCCATGTTTAAATTTAACATCCATTCACCCATAATTTTATGTATACATGACCATCATTGAATTATTTATGACCATCAATCCTTGAACCCCTATAGATGAATGTTAAGCTTTATTTTGATGTTTGTGGGAATGTTCCATTCTACAAGTGTCACTTTGAATGCTTATACCTTGAGCTAAACAAACTCACCAAGGATTTAAAGTTTTAGAGGATTCTATTGGAACAAATAACTTCATGTCACTAAAATCCTTTAGCTCACACTTCTTTATTATTTACATTTATAAAATGTATAATTGAACCTGTCTACATATTTTTGCATGATGTTCTAGTGATGGTCTGGTCCTTAAACTTGCCATATTCATCCTTTGATCATCCTTTCAAGGTTATGATGATTTTATAATTTTTTTTCAACCTATTTCATGATATTTAATTCTTTGACCACCATAAAAATCCACTTGGACCCTTCATTTACATTTTTGGACCCATTTCTAAGCCATTGATCTTTGCTCCATCAGGGACTCAACTCACATTTTATATCCATGAAAGAATCTTGGTTTGTGGGATAAAATGGCCAAAATTTCTGGTGAATCATAGGTAAATATTCTTTTTATTATTTAAAATCCAAACATAATCCTTATTTAGTCCATTTGGCATGGATTCTCTTGGTGTTGGTCAATATATTAACCTAGATCTAACATTGTATTCAACCCTTGAATAACCTCTTTTTGAAACAAATAGAGACCAAAGGAAAGAGAAAAATAATACAAAGTGCCTATAGGAATTTATTAAATGGAAAATAACATTAAAAAAATAGGGACAATAAAAAAATATGTTAAAACAAAACTTGGAATAATTTAGCCAAACTACTCTAATTATGTACAACTTAATACTATATGTGCCTTTCCTCCCAGATGAAAAGTAAATCTTCAAAAATTCCCCTATATCATTAAATGAGGGGTTTAATGAGGAATTTATCTACTTAATCCTTTTAATTTATTCCTAAATCTTATTTGTTTCATTTATCAACTTATTTATCATGATGTTTAATGAGAACCAAATAGCTGTAAATAGATCAGCTATGTGCATCCAAATAGTCTCAACTTTCTCATATGGCTCCTCAGCTATGGCCTCTAATGGTAGTTAAATAAGGCATTGGTTCTTGATTCCCATGGTGATCTCAATAATATTTATTATTTATTAAACTATAAGTTCTTCAAGATCATCAAGGAGCTCTGCTCACCCAATCTTGGTCATTGTCGTCTATGGGAAAATCTTATTTCACCTTCTCAAGTACTTGATCCTAAACCTATAAGAGTTATTATAACTCTTAAAAAATATCCATTTTATAATTAAAATAATATAAGAGTGGTTTAAATATAAGTTTAGGTATTGATATAGATTTAATAATACCAACTTCCACCTTGGTATCAAGATATTTACTACTGTTGAACACTTCAAGCTCTCCCATGAAGCTATGGTATAACTACTACCATGAAATCTATTCATCAATAATAGTTTCCATCTCTATAATGGATCTATATGATTTGTACTCATGGTTACCTTATAAATAAATATTTATTAAACTTACTCTATATCAGCTACCACAAGCACTTGAGAAACCTCTTTCAGCTCATCTTCTTTGGCATTATGAAAGACTAAAACATGGTTAGTTTTTCCAAGTGACATTCCATTAATGATATCCTCTTCTTCATCATTGAAGTCATCATTATTTTCTATCTCCTTAACTACATCTCCTTTATTTTCCTCACAAATGAGAGGCTCTTTCTTAAATAGTGGTATAACATACCCTTAAAAACATTTAGCAACATGAGAGAGATCCAGATAAGCTACCATAGGTACCTAATTTTTCTCATGATGTTACTCTTATTGAATCACATTCACGTCCTCTATTTACTACATGTTTTATTGTATGGCCTTCCATGGAGGAAGGGACTTGGAATTTTGAGGGGAAAAGAGTGGAGGTTGAATGGTCTCTTGTTTGACTTCCATAATCACCACTTCCTCCTTCTTCAAAATACTTTGAATGGATTTCAAAGATGGAAATGATATAAGTTTTCATTTGACCTTTTGATTCTAGTTTTTCTCCTCTTTCCTTATCTCCATCTCTAACTCTTTGATATACTTATCAATATTCACTTGGAATAGATTCTCTTTAAGGTGGTCAGTGGATTCATGAAGATAAGGAACACAAGAAGATACTTGAGGATGGATGAAAGAAGTTTTCATAGGTTCATATCCTATATTAACTTGGGCTCTCAAATCTAGACTTTCCTTACTTTGCCCACTTTTCTATGACTTCACCACTTGATTCTAACATGGGAAATTGAAAGACCTCATAAGGGATTATTAGGGAAGGATGGAGTCTTAGATCTCAAAGTTAGGATATTCCAAAACAATATCCTTATTTCTTTGACAAATTTTTTGGATAGATTTCTAAGAAGGAAAGATATGAGAAACATATGAAGAACATGGAATAATCAAAGGGTCACTTGGAATGATCTCTTGGGGAGGAATGAGTGGAAAATATGAAGGTTGAGGTGGTGTATATGAAGGCACATAAGATTGGTTAGGTTGGACCTACTATTATTCAAGGCCTTTTATATAATCCTCAATGCTTTGAATATAACCACTTACATTGATCATCCCTCTTTTGAAACTTTTTTCAATTGGCTCTCTCAAAAGGTGCCCATCCTTATTTAACTTGTTGTAATAACTCTCACATGATAGATTTGATGATTAGGGACATCTTTTTTGTAATAATTTGTGAGAACAATTATAGTGCATACTTTTCAAAGCTCACTACAGTCTACTTAAGTGCTGGTATGGATGGCTCATGATAACGCTGATAAGGAGTAGTATTATGATAGGTTTGATGTTCATATGGAGGATCAGGGAAACACTCTTGTGTGTATGACTAATATAGGTATTCATATTGTTTGTGAAGATCATGAGGAAGGTAACATTGATTCATTTGATAATAAATATCATCAAAAACTTGAAAAGGTTCCTCATAGCTTTGACAAAAATCTTGGTAGGGCTGATTAGGCTCATATGGATCATGAGGACCAAATTAGAGCTATTGATGAAGAGGTGGATAATAGGGATATTCATCATATCTATTCATATTAACCTCTTATATTAAATGATATGTGTGATCTAACTAATTTTTTTAATGAGACATATAAGGTCTACTAATAACCTAAAGCCTTGATTTAGAGGCACCATTGGCGTTATCTTGCTTGCTTACAAAAGATGATTAGAGGAAAGACAAACCAAGATCTTCCCACTCTTTTGGATCTTTTTCCCATGAGCATGACAAAAATGGCTTGTATTATAGGATGACCATATAATACCTATTTTATTTGGTTGAAAACTACCCTTTGGTTTAACATTATCCTTCAAAAATTGTTTAGGCTAATCGAATTGCTCCAATTTGTATTTACTCACACTAGCCTCATAGATCTCTACTATCATATCTTGACATTTTTGGCCTCTTGCACACCATTAGATCTTGATTTATGATGCAATGTGAGACTTTCATTTACTTGGGCCCACTATTTACACTCAAATGGATAAATCACAAGACTTAACTTTGATGTCTTTTTTCCTGTATTAGATTTCCATGCAAACATATTTAACATTTTCATGACCATCATTAAGATTTTTGAACCCTAATGGTTATTTTCCATGTCCAAATTTGACATCTGAGTGCCCATCATTTTATGTTCATATAGCCATCATTGATGTCCACATGACCATAAATCCTCGAACCCTAGTAGATAAATGTTAAACTTTATTTTGACATCTACATGAACATTCCATTTTATAGGTTAAACTTTGAACACTTGTAACTTGAGCTAGAGAACTAGCCAATGTATGAACCTTTCATAGGATGTTCTTAGCACAAATAAATTCATGGCACTATAATCCTTTATCTCATGAGGCTTTTTAAGGTGCATTTATAAAATGCACAAGTGAACTAGTCTACTTATTTCCACATGATGTCCTAATGAAGGTCTAGTCCTTAAACTTACCAATGTAATCATTTGATCATCCTTTCAAGGTTATGATGAATTTATAAGGATTGTACAACTAGGTTTATATTCCTAAATGCTATGACCACTATGGAAACTAACTTGGACCCTCCATTTTCATTTATGGACCCATTTCGAAGCCACTTGATCTTTGCTTCATCATGGACTCAGCTCATCTTTCCTATCCAAGGAAGAAGCTTGGTAAGTGGGCCAAATGGCCAACAATCCCCCCTTATATTCAATATTTCATACTATATATTTTCACTTCCCTAAAACTTAGGGGTAATGGCCAAGAGTAACACCTTCTTGCCACACATGCACAACTGATTTAATTAACCTTTTAATTACTTTTTTGTGTCTTTTTATGTTTAATTTTTTACCTATTGGTGTGTTTATTTTATTCAATTTTTTGTTTTTTTAGTGCATCATAATTTATGGTTAGGTCTTGATATTAATATATTGATCTTTATTTGTTAGCATTTAAATCTGAACTAGTCTTGGTTTCATGCATTTTATTTTCATCTTAGGTCTTGATCTATCATATATTGATCTTAAGTTGTGAATATTTGACTATAACCTAGTCCATATGCTTTTGAAAAACACTATTATCACGATTCATTTATAAATATGATGCATCATGTCACATGTAAATTTAAAAATCAAGAGATAGAGTATTCACATCAATGTCACACTAAGACATCCCCTGACACTTTATAATATCCCATGATTTAAGAAATAACAATTACATCATATGGTTATATTTACACTACTCTTGATACTTATCACCAACATAGTGTGTATAATTATGCATAGTCCATTTTACATCATGATATAATTTCAATATACACATTCTAAATAATAATCAAATCACAATTTTACCCATCAATTCTACCTTGTTTGGGGAAAATTACCTTTCCAAGCTCACCACATTTACCTTGTTTGGGGAACTTCAAAGTGTGACAATTATTTTGGGATGTATCCTTCTTAACTCTAATAGTATTAGGGAAAATAAAACCTTATTTATATTTGGAAGTCACACTATTTACTCTTACTCTCAAAACCATGCTAGTTTCCTCATGTGTAAGGCATGTCTTCTCACTCTTCTTCTCAAGACCATGTTATTTACACTTTTTTATGGCCCTTCTATTTGAATCAAGATGATTGAGGAGGGGGGGCTGAATCAGTGCCCTTACAACATTTTACTTTCACTTTAGTATATATTCTAATCATTCATCAAGTAATATCAACATATGAAAAACATCAACTAGTCTAGCAACATAGAAATGAGGATATACACATAACAAGTATGAACATATCATCTAAGTGGGAAAACCTCATGGGGATAAAACCCAATAAACATAGATTGGAAAACTAATACTATAAATCAATTAATAAAATTTATTTGAGTACCCACTCAACTTGGAGCACCACCCCTAGTCTATCAAACACCAACATGATAGAATCTTTAGCAAGCACCCACTTGTAAGGAAACACCAACTCCCTTAGTGACTCAGCACCAACTCAAACACCTATTGACAAAGCACCCAATTATCCAAGTATAATTATACCTTCCATCTATGTATTTTTTATAATATTCAATAGATGATGGTCCTTTTCTTTAGCTCTTCACATATTTCTATTCCTTTCAAACTAGCCTCTAGCCTTCTTCAGTCAACTAGCCCTCATCTTAACTTAATTAGGTCATATAACCTTGATCATCATATTTAGAACTTATTTTATATGTTAATTACACCCATATTATAGTACACATGACCTCCTCTTGATCCTCTTTGTGATATTTTATTTTCTTTTACACTCACTTGTCTAACTTACACAAATAGGCCTAATTAGTCTTGATCTTATACAAGTCACTCGCTCTTACACACCTTGTTTGGCCATATATATTTAAAATTTTGAATTAATATTTAAATATGCATATAAAATGTATAAAATATGAACTGATCATTTTAATATTTTGGTCACATCATATATGAACAAATTATCTTTTAGGCCTTAAGGAGACCTAATTTAATTAGGACACTATTAGAGAATGTTACACTTTATCTTTTTAGAATTATTCCAAACTCAAAATATAGAATTAAAACTTCATATTAATCTAAAATATACCTTTAAAAAGTTCATATTATGTTCACAACACCTTTTAGGTCCAACCACCACTTGAATCCCTTCTCAAAACACTGTTCATAATAGGCCTATGTATACACAAAAAATATTTCTTAAATAACTAAAGTAAAAACAAAATTTTATAAAAAAATGGTAAAAAATAACACATAAAAAATAATCATGACCTTAAAAACTTCATATATTTCATTATAATTCATTACATATGGTAAAAGGACTCAAATCCTTATCTCCAAGTAGCCCACTCAAAACTGCCAACTAGCTTTAAATTACAATCATGGAAACAATAACCTAAAAAACCTATAAAATCACTTTAAGATAATTTAAATTCATGTATAAGATCCTAAAAAATAATAATAATTACCTCCAATAGATATATCACAATTTATAGTGGCAACTATTGGTCTTTTAGACCAATTCATTGACCTTCTCTCTCATAGTCCTTACTTAGCCAAACAAGCCATTTTAGATTCAATGTTCCAACCTATTTCATTAAATTAAAAAAATTATTAAAATAATATATAGGTCAATAAAGTCTCAAGTAACATAAAAATATTCATTATACACTTCAATTAATGATATATATCTTCAAACTCATCAATATACCTTGTTTACTCAGATCTGTCAGTTTATGTTGAAGACCAATCATGATGACCTTGAATTCTAACACCTATGTAGGCAATTTAAAATAATTTTTATGCATTAATATTATACTTATATATATTAATACCATCTAAAAACACAAAAAAACTAGGTTTTAATGTAAAATATTATACATATAGACCAATCTATGGACCTTTATCCTCACAAGCACATCAAAACTAGATAAGTCAACTTTTGAGCAACATTTTATCATATGAAATGATCTCCAAATATTATATCCAAAATGAACATGTATTATAGTTATTATAAAATATATTAACATAATTTTATTCATCCATAATCCATGATGACACATCCCTAATAAACTTCTCACTTCTACCTCATTTTTTCATTGTCTGCACCATTAGGTCTGTTAGCAGTAGGTGAAATTGTATGACTAATTTATCATACCTAAAGGATATAACCTCATTATAAACCACCATTTACACAAAATAAAATTGTCAAAATTTTTCCTCTAATGGTTTGTATACTTTCACTTCGTGAACTTTGTCTACTACACCAAATTTATGAGAAATAAGGCCTTTCCTATAGGGTCCACTCACTCACATATCAAACCAATAATACCTATATAATAATATTAGAGTTTAATACAGCCTATAATAACTTATATATCCATTTTATACCATTATATGTAGTTTTGATCAATATATTCAACATCAGGTCATTATTTGGGCTCTTATGAGTTTAAACCATCTTCCAGTCTTAACGATCATTCATAAAGCTTAGTCCCTCACTATAGAAACTAATTATTGAAAATTTGAGATAATAAAATTACCCATATATGATTAATATCTTATTTCCTCATGCAAATGTTTAAAATGCCAACAAAAACTTGACAAACCTTCTTAGGTAGATAATTATTCATCTTGTGTACTCGAGAGACCTTAAGACACTTTTTCTTACTTTAACCTTCAATTTTTGACCTATAAATTCATGAAAATGATTAAAAATACTTAAATAACCTTTATAAATTCTCACATACTCACCTATGCCTTGTAAACTAATCCTGATACCTCATTAAACCATGCTCTCTCTCTCTTTATTTGCTTGGACCTTGACTTATAAGTCATATTAAGCCTTGAAACTGACCTTCTAACCATTGTAAAAGATCTTATAACCTTATATTCATTCCATAAAACCTCATATAATTATTAACCATTATAAAACATTATTCATATATCTTTTCAATAGCTCATGATGCCTTATTAGGATAAGTAGGGCCTAGAGGTGGTCTAGTTACATACTAGGTTTGTAGGTCTTACCCTTATAGGCTCATCCTGAGACTCACTTGAGTGTTATAATGTCTCATATTCATTATAAGACAACTTTATACAATCTATTATTACTATATTAATCCATCTCACCAAGACGCCATGCTAAAACCTTCTTATTAGGTCTTTTCATGCTATGACTAGTCTTATGTCACTTAAGTACTTGAACTTCATGCCCCTTTTCATGTTCTCAATACCTCACTATCATGATATACAAAATACTAACATTATAAACCACTTAATTACATATTATCACATTCCTAATACCACTCATCTCACCAAGCAACCAAGCCCATACTTACACACAAGGTCTTTTCATGATGTGACTATGTTTAGGCTACTTAAGCAGTTGTTCTCAAATATATAAATTATAATATTTATGAAGGGTTATACACCTAAATTATCAATCCCATAAAATTCCAAACAAATTCTCATATACCTAAGCTCACTTACTTCACCATGCTACCTACACATACATTCTCACAAGGTAGAGACAAGGCTTTGCAAGATACCTTTATGCTTTAACCTATTCCTTTCAATTATGACCTCAACATATCATAAACCATGTAGATATTAGATACTTGGACCTATAAATTTATCTCACAAGGAAATCACTACATACCTTTAATGTATATAAGCTTGTCACACCACACACTACCATACTCATCTAGACATCAACCTCATTCATCATGATTACTCACCATGCATATTCACCAGTTGTATTTAGACATCAATGACAACATTATTCCAATATCTTCTAATTTTTATTCATTTTTTACTACATCCTCTAAGGGGAATCTAGGGATTATCAATAACCATCTAGGGCTTCCATTTGAACTTATTTATCTATAAAATGTAAATAAAAACCTTTCTTCTAAATATCAACAAATCATTTTTTGGTCATTTTTTAATTATTATAGAAATAATTAACTTTTTTAAAATCCTTTAATTTTACTTATGTCTTGTAATTCTTTCTCAAATAGGGAAAAATTTAGAAACTTCATTTTTATCACTTCTATGTCAAAATCACACATGGTATAATTAGCCTAGTTATCACATCTTAGATATTAAAATCCCTTAAACATGAGAAAAAAATTATTTGTATTTATTTATAACATATAAGTTATGTGATTTATTATTACCATAAAGCTTTCTTACTAGCATAATTTTTTTATTTTTTAGATTTTATTATCAATAGAAGTATTACTTCTCAAACAAAACAACATCATCTTGTATCACTTCTCATTATAGCCATAAATATTCATCATGCATTATCCACAATCCAAAATTCACATAAATAAACATATTAATTTTGAATCATGGGATTTTATCCCATCATATCACTAATTTATAATTAAATATTAATTTGGATGGCAATAAAGGTTTCACAAAAACACAAGGTAGAGGATCAACTTGAATTGTATAAAATAATTATAAAAAAGGTAAAATTTAGAAGGATTATAGTATGATTCGACGTGAAAAATATCATGGACACATAATATAGGGAGGTAAAGGAATAGTGGACCTTAAATCCAAGAGTTAACATGATTTGAGGCATCGACACCCCAAAGTGAAACTAGGTCAAGATATGAGCATCTAGCATAAAGAACCATTTTTATGCACTCTAAACCTTCCCACTTTAGTTCCTTAAATAAATTTATACAAATGAAATTATTTCATCAAGCATTAAATGTGATATAATGACTACAAAATAAATTTAGCTTACCTGAGAGTTTGAGAGAGATGCTTCATAAAAAGTCTAGGCTTGAGAGCATGAATATGGGGAACTTGTAGAGTTTATGTACCTTCTATGACATTAGGGCATAGTCACCTTTATGAATAACTATATGGATATGAGTGATCATGAGTATACATAATATGTTTTTGTTCTTGACTTAGCATGAGGAAATGATATAGATGTTAACTAAGGTATAGGCTATGATCATGAGTTACTTGTCAATGTTGAGATAAAGAGATGGTCTATTTGTGACATCTTTATAGATAATAGGGATGAATTTAACATAATAACAATAGATGAATGGTGTAATATGGGAATCACCCATTATAATTTTATGTAATGCTGACATCAAGATCATATATTTCAATTTATTTGAGGTGAGTGAGCTTGTTAAGGAAGATAAATACCATGCATTTTTTATAAGTCCATGGTGCTACATGAATAATGTGGATTTATGATTAAATTAGTGGTACATGAGAATTGAGAATGAAATTGAGGGCATTGTGATCCTATTTATTTTTTATCAATAAACTATGCATGTTGACCCTATAACTCCCATAGATGATCACCACCCTAGCCCATACATTAAAAAGTAATGATAAAGGCAAAATGAGAAGGATAATAGGGTTGGATGAATTATCAACTGTGAGCTTCCCCTTGAAATGAGTTGATGACTGGTAGGTGTAGTAGAACTACAAGGCCACTTGATGGAGATGTGGGGAAATATACTTAAACCCCATGTTTGATCCCATATAAAATGATCCATGCACAAAATACACCCACCCCTCCTATAATATAGTTAGATAGTGAAACATATTATGGTATTATAAGACAAGGTAGTATGCTTTCACTAGTTCACCCCTTATACTAACCATTTATATCTTGTGTGCCATACCAGGACACATACCTAGGAGATTCTCCATTCCTTGGGTATGTATTATGTGCACTAAAAGGATAAATATATGGTATGACTAGATAGGATAGAATCATAAAGAAATAATGGTGTGGATGCCATGAAAAATGTGTTCTTCTAATGGTAAGAATCCACCCTACCCTCAAACTTAATCACATTTATAATGAGTAAGAATTATTAGTCCTTAATATGTTTAGATGATGGATCACATGCTAATAATGACATGATCCTACATGAGTGTTTATTTTGGTAGAAGATTAATATAAATAGGTAATAAATTACTTATCACTAGGTTGTAATTAGTTTTTTCATCCATTTCCATTTAATGTTTCTTGGTAGTGTAGAGTAACATCTATGCAATGTAATTATGCATGGGAGGTAATAAAACACACTCACCTATTAATATTTAGCTAGGGGATTTGAACAAGGTATTTATTTATAAAATCATAAATACCATACATATAAGTATCTCTCATGAGGTTTGAAGTTCTAAAAATTTAGAAAAGGTGTTCTTGTGACAGTAAAAAGAGGTAGTTTACATAGGAACCTAGATGAAAGATTTAAAATCAACCCTATGTTGGAGGACCCAATATAGATTTTAGTTTTATGTAGGATATTTATAATAAAATTAAAAGTATGAAATCCACCAAGAAATTTCAAGGGAAGGAAAGAAGTGCGTTGGAGGAGTTTATGAGAAATGACACACACACAAAGAAGAACAACACATTAAGAAAGTTAGTGTGTTGATTATGTCAAGAGTAGGACATGAAGAGATAGGTGGGAAAAAATAAATAATTATTAGTAAGGATGGTAGATCTTACGATAAATATATATTAAATACTATCAGATATGAGTGGTAGGATAGGTGACTCAACCAAGAAAAAAAATGATGGGAGGAATCAAGGCATGCAAAATATATGCCACCTATCATATTTTTGAAACTTGAGGCATGACTTGGATAGGATAAAATATGTACCATAGGAGATAATATGTATAAAAGGTATTAAAAGGATAATTATTTACCTATCAACTAGATTAATATTTAACTCTTTCACATCTATAAATATGGGTGAATGGTCCATGGTAAAAATTGCCAAATTAAGGAGTGAAAGTGAAAGAGACCATTGATAAAAGAGAGGTAGAATTAAAAGTAATTATTATGAGTAAATATTATATAAAACCCAATAATATATGAGGATTGAGAAAATTGGACTAATGGGTTAGGATCAAAAAAGTTGGGGATAAAATAAATGAGAGTTGGAGAGGTGAAGAAGCCACACTATCTTGTTTTTATGGGTCAAATTTGATTATAAATGTTATGAGATGTTGAATCCCATTTTCTATGGGAGATAAAAATAATATTAGGGACCTATAGGCATAGATAGTGGAATTGAATATCCCATGGGTTGGATGAATCATTTAAATAAATTATAGCTCGAGAAGGAGTCATGGTATTCCATCATGTGTATATGGGTAGAAGATAGGAAGTATAAGAGAATTTGTGTTTGTATATGAAGATAGCCTAAATAAAAAGAGGAAGTGAATAAATAATGGTACATTAAACTTTGAGTTAACAAATATTGGTAATTATAGAGTAAAAAATGATGTACCATGGATTTGTGCACCTAGAGGATGGTAGGACTTTAAAGAATAGGTCTAATGTTGAGGCGAGGAGAGTAGACAAAAATATTATATAGTACCACTATGTGTAGTGCTCAATTAAAATTTATAAGATATGTAATCAAGTCTATAGGGGTGATAAAAATATGAAAGAGGTAGGGAACCACCCCACCTATATTGTTTTATCCATGTAGGTCCAACCCTCTCTCCTCTAGACAACTTCAAGTGTACACTATGAGAGATTCATGACAACTAAATTTCTCCATCAAAGGGTTTTAAGTAATGCATAAGCTACTTTGATATAGACAAACTCATATGATAAGGATGCATAAAGGAAGGATTTAATGTTATAAATTGAGAGAAGTAAGTGGAAGGAAAAGGTTGGGAAACCCTTAGGAAGAAGCTAAGTGATCCTCATAATATAATAAATATGGAAAAACCTATGAGAAGACAAACCTTCAAATTATAGAAGTTAAAGCTAAATGCTTAGATCAGTTGTACCAATAGGTGGAAGGGATTGAACCAAAGAATAAAGGAATTATAACTATAAAATATGAAGGAAATGGCATGCAAAGTTATACTTTCCATTGATAATACTATAAAATTTCTCATGAAGATATGTACAAAAGAGGCTTGTATAAAAGTATATTTCTAAATGAAGTAGTTTCTAATGGTATAGATTGAAGGATAGATGGATTGCATAAGGAATGAAATAAATATATGGATTCATTGTCTAAGGACATAAAATTAATTTAGTGTGGAGTGATTTTAACCCCTAAAATTAGCTAAGTCTAAGACCAATGCACATAAATTCACAATAGGTGAGATCAACATTGATAGCTGATAAGTGATGTGTGCAATCCAAACCTATAATTTACATGATCACCTAGGATAAAATGTTGAAAAGAAAATAAAAAATCACTATAACCATGTCTAAATATGCAACACAAAAAATGATAGGATCTAGACAAGAAACTATATGGACCTAGGAGCCATAGTGGGAATTTTAGTGGAAAATGGTAGGGCTTTTTGATGATGAGATATATTGACAATGAATTTTTAATAAATGAAAGTGGGTGGAGAGGTATCTATCCTTAGGCTAAGTTAACATTTAAGTAAGGAGTGATAATTACATTAACTATTAGTAGGTGTAGTTGAGTTTGTATGCAATAAATTAAGATAGACCTATACCTTATATAGCCTAGTAAAATCCAAGATCAGATAAGGTAATCAACTAACATCAATTTAAATACATGTTTATATCTATATCATTAAAAATATTGATTTTATAAACCTAACCAAGGGATGTATTACTTCACAACACTAAAGGAGATGTTTTAAAATCCTCTAGGAAAAATACACTATGAAATAACCCTAATTAAGTCTACGTACATGAAATGAAACTAATCTAGAGCTCACTAAATCTTATGGGAAAATGGGTAATACTAATAAAAAAACACATAAAAATAAAATAAAAATCAACTCAAGCTAATGTATATGTATTATAAGATAGGAGATATAATCTAAAATATTATTTGTAACAATATCTACCTATTAAATTAAATAATAAAGTTAAAGATACTTACCTTTGAAGTGAACCAATCGAGTCTAGATCTCTCCATTGGACAATGGTTTTTTGTACAAGGTTGTTGGGGATTGTAAATATCACAAGGATAAATCAGATCTAGAATAAAAAACATCTCCTATACATCCAATAATTCCATAAGATAAATTATCTGTTTCTCCATGGCAAGACCCTAAGCAAAGAACTTCTCAAATGATAGAATAATCAGAATTACAAAATATAA
Organism: Torreya grandis; assembly: GCA_037957365.1. Lineage (NCBI taxonomy): Eukaryota > Viridiplantae > Streptophyta > Pinopsida > Cupressales > Taxaceae > Torreya > Torreya grandis. Next base: position 572,006 of record JARHVA010007621.1, on the reverse strand, counting down.
TGATGCAAAAATGAATGGTCATCTCTAATGGATTTAAATGAGCCTTGTATTTATAGAAATGGATAATCTTTAATCATTAAAAAAATTTAACTAATAATATTATCCAGCTCGATCATGTTAATTGGAAAAAGTTATCACTAGCCTTCAAACTAAGTTATCTAGGCCGAATTAGTCTCACAACATGTGCTTAATCCTTTTTAAAAATATTAGCATGGATTAATTAATATAAAATTTGGTGTTTAATTAATTAGGGGATATTTAAATGATAAATGCTTAGGGAAATGTGTAATGGGGTTTAGATTGTTTGGGGATTCAGCTAAGAAGGATTTATAATGGGTTTAAGTAATGATAGTGTTGACCAATAATATTTTGAAGCACCAATGGTATTCCCGCCCATTTATTAGTGCATGATTTAAGGTGTTAAATTAATGATATCAAAACTTGATAGGTTATTTTAAGAGATAAAATTTTAGTGATTGATAAATTATAAAAATATTTTTTGTATACATATGCCCCACTTGAGGCTCATCATGTGTCAAGCAGTTGGAACATGGGTTGGTGCTTCAAGAAAGAGCATAGAAACACACAATGATGGGATAAAAATTACATTATAAAGTGGAAAATAAATGAAATTTAATAATTAGTAAATATGTACCTTCACTTGCCTTGTTGATGTTAAATAAGAGTTTTGTGAGAATAGAACTATAAAGACATTCAATGTGCAAAACAAAATATGAACTAAAAAATATGATAAAATTTAAAATTTTGGCAAAATTATGTGGTTAGAAATAAAAAAAAATATATATATATATATGTTATCAAGATTATATAAATTATTTTGAAATGGTTTATAAAAACAAAGTTATGGGAAAAATATGAAATTTATTTTTAAATAATTGAAGCCTTAGAATTTTTGAAATTTTAGTATAAAAGATATTAATTATTATTCACTTGTGTATTTATGATATTAATAATCAAAGATATAAGTATCTTATTTGAGTTGAGAGAGAGAGAGATAATGGTATAATATCAAAGAGGTAGACACATCAGAGTATGAGTAGGAGGATGTATTGTGGTTATTATGCATATATTCTAGGTATGATTTTAACATGAATTTTGTAATATTTTTGGATAAACATGAACCAGATTACTAAAATTGAGTTTTGATGCTAATCTATGTAACAAGGATTACCTCAATTTTTTCAATAGTGTAGGAATAATTAGGGGTAGTGGGTATAACTAAAAATGTGAAAAATAGGTTTAAGGCATTAATTATAATATAGCTAAAAATTAACCGATTTAGTTAAAGTATGAAATGTGGTTGATGATGTATGTTATGGATAATGTAATTTAATAAAGAGGTGTATGATCTAGTATAGATGGTGGTTGTTGTACTTTTTTAAATAAAATTGGATAATGGCTTAGGCCATGGCTAATTTTGTATAAAAATGAAGTGGATGACTTAGAAAAATAAAATTTTGATTTAGTAGGCTATGTAGAAATTGAATTAGTATAGAAGATGGATGTCATAGTTTGGGAAGTTAAGGAAAAGGAAAAAGAGGCTGATGAAGTAGTTAATTTAGTTAATTCATTGTAATTTTTAAAAATTTCTATAGAATATTTGACTTTTATTTGTAATGGAGAGTGATCAATTCTTTGTTAGATATTTTGAAGTGGTGATAGAGTCTTTGAATATTAGTGGATGTAGTATGGTTACTATATTTGCTTGAGATTTTACTTTATGATTGATCAAGTATAGTTTAGCACCTTGGATTTTAGTAGGATTATGGATATGTGGCATATTCCTCTTAGTGTAGAGGTAATCACCATGTTATTAATGACATGGGATTGTATATATAGTATTTTTAGGTAGGTGGTATATGGGATATCATTAAGGTGAGTATCATTCTTGAGGATATCCATGCCTTGTTGATTATTCTAAGTTTATGTTTGCATATGTCATGTGATACACTCGATATAGATGTAGAGATGTAAAACTTATCCTTATGGGTGAGTGGATCTGATAGGTATTCCCAAGTGAGTTTATGAGTGCACCACTTTGATGTATATGTGTCAATCATTCTAGATATCTAGAAGTCCATTATTAAACTTATAATAGATCATGTGATCTACCACAAGTCAAATGGGAAGTTATCATTATATATGTTACATTATGTTGATCCATACTGAATTAGAAAATGATGTATAATTTAGGATAAGTGATTTGGGTTCAGTTGGTGCATGATTTGTATAGTATTTTGTCATGATGGAAAATGATTATGGGCCCCATTATTTTGTTATGTAGTTATATTTATGATAAGTTCCTAATGTATTGACCTACTTGTTGCCACATGTAGTTTACACTACCTTAACATGTGTGAGAAAATGGGCACATGATCATACATTGAATTGTTTTACCAAATTCCCCAATATTATAGATGATCACACAAGGAGAGATTTTTTGGTGCCCATGTATGGGAATAATAGATACTTGGCCATCATGGAAAAGTAATTTTTAGGCACAAGTCTAGGTGAGGATTATTGGGAATTATCCTTTGAGGTAGGAACCACATCCGGTGCTTTGGTTACTAGGATATTTTTCATTGAAACACCTAATAAATCCTATAGGAGTGTTGGTATATTGGGCACATCATGTGAGAGATCATCATGGTGTGGGAGGTACTTGAGTACTATTGTAGGTTCCTATCATATCACCATTCTAGCTAAGACATGGAAGATGATGATTCCTATGATAAGGATGGGATTTAGTAGTAGTTATAGGAGTAGAGGAGTTGAATATTTTCATTTATTAGCATGTATTTGATCAACCACAATATAATTAGCTATGGATAAACATTCTATTGTAGCCATTAAGACCATCATGGGCACCACTATAGGTAGAGCCATAGGGTGAGCCACAAGGAGACTTACATGGTAATGCCATAACAATACTGTGTTGAGTTTGTTTATTTTGAGGATAATTTTTAGTGGACCACAACATGTGCATGTGATTTATCTTGGGTTTTATAGAGGTATTGCACTACCATAGATTCATGATTCACATGATTTACTTAGTGGGCAAACAAATTATACTATGAATGATAAGAAATTTATATTTTGTTGAGTTTATTATAGATTTGATAGACATGTCAAATAGATGTAGTTATTAAATATATGAGATATAATTTTAATTTATATTATGTTTTTAAAATTTTATAGTTGATGACGATAAATTGTCATTCATTGTGGAGAGATCCCATCATGATATTTTATATGATGTATTACTTAATCATGATACAATTCAGATGATTGATCTAGTGGTACCTATAACACCTATGTACTATGGTTGGTTTTTTTTGGTTGGTGCAATTACTTGAGAGTTCTAGAGATGATCTAATATTGTCCCAATGTTACTACCCATATGTGGTGAGATGGGGAGTTATAGGAATGGTAGTCATTGGTTATAAAGTGAGCTACACATTTTGATATAGCTAGGTAGTTGGATCAAATTTAGAGTTAAGTGGCCCATTTATAGGGATAAGTGGAGGGAATATGAACATATACATAATTTTTATATTATGATATTCATATAAGAAAAACTTAGGCATCCATGAGTAGGTATATCATCTACATGGGATAGGTAGGGTGAAACATAGCTATAGACTTATTTTTGTATTTTATCATGTGATATTTATACATGAAAATTGGAAACATTTGTGAATAAATAAATATTATTTTCAATGAACCATGTATGTTATGAAAAAAATTATTTTCTTTCTATCGCATGTGTTGATCTTGGTATATGCTATGCGAAATATGGGAAAATGTATGATGTATGTATCGATTCTTTTCTAGAAAATGTAAAAAAATGCATGGTTAAAAATAATGAAATTAAACATGAGAAAAAAATAAAAAATATAAATTTCAAAGTGAAATAATTATGAAAGTGAAAAATATAAATAAGATAAGATAATAAGCAAATACGTTAAATGAGAAATGAAAGAAAAAGAAAAGGTCCAATGTAAACAAGATCAAGGATATGTAAACAATGAAATATAAAATGGAGAAAAAATAAATATAAATGTAATAAAATAATATTAATTTAATCCAAATTAAAAATATGTAAACAAAAGTGAAAATATGTAAATAAAGATATTTAAATAAGCAATGTTAGAATCTACGAAAATGAAAGTAGGAATAATAATGAAAACCTAAACTTAGGGTTTATGTTAATCAATAATGTGGAAAAGTAAATTTATCATGTAATAAGATATGGTATGTAGTTTATGTAGGTGAAATGTATATTTTGTGAGGAAGTCTTGGTCCTATTTGAGGTATTATATTACAACTCATGAATGGATAACAAAGTGGTATTTTTTTGTAGGAAGAAGATAATTTTGTGAGGAAGCCATGGTCCTATCTAAGGTCTTGCAAAAAAACTCAAAAAATATTAACCAAATATATATATGATTATTTTTATAATCAATATGAATAAAGTGGAGTGTACGAATTATGTTATTAAAGTAAGTAATACAAAGCAAATACGTAGGAATTATAATAACCCTTTTTAGAAATGAGACATACTAAACAAATGTGTAAGTGCATTGAATAAATTTGGACAGAAAAATATTCAAATACTTCTAATTATATAAATTAAATGGTTTGATAATGAGTGATGTGCCTAGATAATCTCATGAAGATTATTTATACAAAAATAAAAATGTGCCTACCTCCCCATGACATGTTACCCATTCCTCAAGACCCATTACAAAGTTACTGGTCTATTGAAAATATTGGGTACTTGTGTAGGAAATTATGTGGAAAAATATATTATAATGTGACCTCATATCCCACTCTAGTAGCCTACTAAACCACAATGGACCTCAGATCTATTATGAGGTTGACTATGGAGTTTGTTCTTTGACTAGTGTTTTGACCTTTTAGGTTTTAACTTAATGTAAATCATATGTTTAATTAAATGGATAGTAGAATAAATAAAGGAAATAATATGCATAAATACAACCAAATATTTGTTATAGAATTGACTAGCCTTCGTTTTTCTAAAAATAGTAATAAACAGTGCAAATAAGACTTATCTATAAAACATCCAATATAGATAATCTAAGTGTTGGAAACTAAGATGGAAGTAGGATTGAGTGTTTTAAATTATATCCCTATTTCATAACCCCTCCTATATATTAGCACAACATTTGGATAGTAAAACCATATGGTTCTAGTGTCTTGATATTGGCACTAGTGTCCTCTATTCAGGATTATCCTCAACTTCTAGGTGCACCTATTCTAGATTTTTGGGGTATGTCCCATCATGCAAAAATTTTGGAACTCTATATTATGTCTATAATTATTTATTTATGATGCAAACCCTAATCCTCCATGTAAGTAGGGCATGTGCTAAAAAGTATGTTCATTAGTGGGATAGGCTAGATATCCTCAACATCCCACTGTGAAGAGAGTTTCCTACATACCAATACTTTGAGGAGGGATCAATCCTAAGGTATTTATCCCCACCTAAGTGTTGATGAAAGTGAAAGTGATGTTATTATTATAGTTTCCTTAGGTGTGTTGAGTATGCATAAGATTGGAAATCTGGAAATGTTATCTTAAGGATGTTGTAGCTAGTAGTATGTAGGAGTAGGGAAGAATATGGATTGATAACTTTAATTTTACTCAACTGGTCTCATGTTTAAATAGGTATTTTGCATCTAATTTCCATATAGTGGATATAGGGATAAAATTCACATATTTATAGTGTTTTTTCAATTGTGTGGATAGTAAAAGATGTCTACTCCAACCTTAGGAGGCTTTTACTTTGGAAAATATATTCATTCAAGAAAGTTAAAGTAAAGGACGTAGGTGCCATTATTGGGGACACTATCACCATGTGGCTCTAGTGTCCTTATTATAGTGTTACTTTCTAGATGTTAGAACATTGGGTACAAAGGTCTAGGATTAGGAAAAGAGGGTCTAAGACTGATTTGGAGTTGACTAGGGATGCCTATGGTCTACACAAAGGTTGGACATGTATGATAATAATATATAAAATAGGTCTAAGGATAAGTTAGGGATAATTAGTCTCAAGTATCACTCTTAGGACTAAAATAACACTTTTATGTTATTACATTTCCCCCCTTTATACTATAAATACAATAAAGTGAAATTACTAAGATAAATAAAAAATAAGTGTACCTAAAGTTAACTAGGAAGTGAAGCCTATGTAGTTGAATTTGAGTATATGAATCTAGGTCTATGTATGTGAAGAATTATCCAATGCATGTCATAAACATTAAAAGTGCATAAATAAATCCTTACTTAAGAGATATCAAAATCAAAATACTATATTGGATAAAGAATTAAAACTAAGTAAAAATATGGGAAGGGGGAAAGGAATGAATACACCTCATTGGGTACACAAACCAATGCATGAGCCTAGTTATAACCTATATATGCATGTATATAGTAATAAATTTATGAATATCTTGCAATGGCATGATATGTTGCTCAATCTTCCTATATGGGTGGCTCAAGAACTAAATCCAGTTTTGACTCCATCATTTCCCACACCTACTTGGTGGATCATGAACTATGAATAACTTGGATTAGACTAATAGTTTGTCTAAACCTCTTATGTGGGTGGATTAAAAACTCAAGTAGGATACAAATACATTATTTACCATCCAAGTGTATTATATTCATCTAAAATTAAACTACACAAAGTAATAAAAATGTTTAATTGAGTATGTCGGATCTATGGCTACTCAAGTACATTAGGCAACTTTGGGCCACTTGAGAATGCCAACCACTAAAGATGGAGTAAGGCATGAAATTGGTGATAACATCAAATATGATTTCAAGTGTATATAGTTTAGATAATGAAATGGAATTTTTCATTCTATCTAATCAACCTGTGTGTAACTAAACATATGGAAATAATGTGTTTTGCACGTGCCCCCAATCAGGTATTTAAGTATATATATTTTAGACAAAGTTGTAATAGTTATATCTAAGATTTAAACTAAACATGGGAATGGTCATGCCACACATTATTACCCAAATATAAGTAACTAATTGAATCTAAGTTGATCTAGTATGAATCTAAGTAAAAACTAAGTATAATTGATAAACATATAACTAGATCTATGCAATCTTATACCATACCTACTATACTATGTTAGGTTGTGGAGCTAAAACCTTCACCAAGATGCAAACAAGAGAAGTTACAGAGGATGCAGAGTTGTAGAGTCAGTTATAGGGCAACTGGCATCGGTCTGATCAACCGATGTTGGTCAGATAGCAGTGAAGAACCAACCAGCATCGGTTACCAGTCGGCTGACATCGGCCATGTAGAAGCCGACATCGGCAGCCTATGCAAGAACAGGCAGTTTGCATGTTGATCCCAAAGAGTCTATTTTTGGACTGTTTGTTTGCATGTCAAAGGCTAGTCTTAGTCTTGAGTTACATGTCTAATTATTGTAATTAAGGTAGTCTAATTATTGTAAGCATGAGATCTATATATGGACTCATGGGCTGTATTGTAAAATTGTAGCTAGAGAGTAAGAGAGCAATAAGCTCCTTCAGATAGAGGAGAGCAATGGTGCATTCCTCCTAGTGCCACAGTACCAAGGTGGGTACTAATTTAGAGAATCAGCTAGGTTCTTTGTATGTGTATGATCTTGGTCAACATGTGTGCATGACTTTCTATAGGAGATCTACAATGGTGAGTAAGGTCTAGTGATTTGTAGGTACCAGCAGAGAGCAAGAGATCTACTTGGAGTATGGTTCTGTACTTGGTGTACTAGCAGCATGTTACTAACTGGTTGGAGAGGTGAACATCAATTATGTATTAGAGTTGATTATTGGGACCGAGAGAGAGAAGGAAGAAGGTCTTGAGGTGCGGCAAACCTTTGAGGTGGAGGAAGAAGTGGCATCTTCCTTATTGTATATTCTTCTGAGTGATTATTAATACAATTGTGTATTGTCTCTCAATTCCTGTGTTGTTTCATATTTCTAGTTACTTATTGATTCTAGTTAAATTTTGTGTTTAGTTGCTAGTACAAGAAGTAATCATATGTTCTCTATTAGTAGAGTAAGATCTTGACTAAGTAGGCATCAGAGCATGTTTATTGTTCTAGGTTCCTGACAAGTGGTATCAAAGCTTTTGGTTGGGTTGACTAACAGGTGGTTCAGATCTGGTAGTGTTTTTTATTACAGGTCACTTGTAGGGGTTTCAGATTGAGTGGGAGTATAGCAATGGCAGAAGAAAGTAAGCTATGAATGAAGAAACTGAATAGCACGAATGGTCTGATTGATGGAAAGAAAGAGCAAGTAAAAAGAGATTGTTGGTCGGTAGAAGATCAGCGCGTAAAAGTATGTGTTGCAGGTGATGTTGCACAGGATGTTCTGGATAAAGTAGAATCTTTGTTGACAGATTCTTTTGCCTCTTTCCATGCAGCCTGAAATAGAGCATCTTTTCATGGGTATGTCTTTGGAGACTTTGGAGAGATTTATTTAGGGGGTTGGAGAGCCTTGTCAGATGATTGATGAAGGGGAAGTGAAGCTGAAATTGTAGATGGATGATACACAGTGGTTGAAGGAAGTCATGTAGGTACCAGTCTTGGAGATGAGTCTAATTTATTTAAGAAATTTGGGTGATGAGAGATGCATAGTAACTCTCACAGTGGATACACTTGAATTAGATGGTGGTAAGAAAGTAGGTATCCTTTATCTATCTACTTATATTGTTGATTCACCTTCTGTTGTAGAGATGTGGCTTCATAGGCTTAGTCACATATGTAGAAGGAGAATGCAGGTTTTGAAGCAGAAGTTAGATGTCTTTGACAAGCTAAAGAACTGGAAAGCCTTGGTGTTCATGGAGGAGATGAGGGACATAGATCAGGTGAGGGAACTAAATTATTTTGAGTAGAGCAGGGTTGATTTGATCAGGATTTTGATCCATGGAGAGCTCGCAGGTAAAAAGTTATCACTCATAGATGAACACAGGTACCATCATCGATTAGACAATAATCGACATCGGCAACAGGAAGTCCGACATCGGTCATGAAGGAACTGACATCGATAGAAAGGACACCAGCGTCGGCTAGGGAGATGACGTCGATAGTCAGGGTCAGTGTAGGGAACTGACATCGATCTGGAGCAGACTGGGAGATGGCCGAGATCGGTCATTGGTACGGATGGTGGGCAGACAACATGATGTCAACAAGTCTCAAATGCTCATGTCGAGGTCAAAAAGGGTAAGTGGACCTCATATTCGTTGTTCACCTTCTTTATATTGCTTATTGATGGTTAAGAACCAAGAAAATGGGAAGAGGCAATGCAGGTAGAATCCAGATACAGTGGGAGCTTGGCATGGATGAGGAGTGTGAGTCCTTGGAGAAGAACCAAATAGGTATTTGTTGGTAGAGTTGTCAGCTGGAAGTAAGCACTGAGAGACGGAATGGATTCCCAAGTTAAAGAAGAGAGTGGATGGATACGTGAGATGGAAGGCTAAGGCATATGGCCTTGAAGAAGTTTCAGGACAGTGGTACAAGTTTTGACAGGTGGATGACTAAGCATGGCTTCAGTCAATGTCAGTGTAACTATTGTGGTTTTATCTTACCAGGTGGATGATGAGTCACGACATTATCTAGCTACTGTATGTGAATGGTATACTAGTTATAGGTTTAGAGATACAAGGTTTTGCTGAGCTAAGGGTAAGGTTAGTTCAGAGGTATGTCAAGAAGAATTTAGAGCAGCAAAATTCTTTGGCATAAGAGACATGGAGATTTTATCTCTAGTAGGAGCTGGTGTGAAGACGGTGTTCATGATGTAGGATGCAAAATCAGAAAGCACACCAAGGGCTGGACAGTTCAAGCTTAGCTTGAAATAGGGTTTGAAATCACATGAGGTCTAGTGTAGACCTGAGTTTTCCCAAGCAATGGGAGTTGTCAAAAAGTATGGAGCCAATTCAGGGAAGGAGTACTGGAGGGCAGTTCAGTGGGATTAGCAGCAGGGTCAAGGTCTTCACTACATGGATGTGTAGGTTCAGATGTGGTAGGTTACTTGAATGACAGGTATATCATCACAGGTTTTGTGGTGGTTGATCTTCAAGATTGATCTTGAAGAGGGATACAAGCCAGGGAATAATTTAGATGGTGTATAGGTACAAGTACAGGTGCAGCTATTTATCTCCAAGTGGGAGATTGTTAGGTTATGGAGCTAAAAGCTTCACCAAGATGCAAATAGGAGAAGTTACGAAGGATGCAGAGTTGCAGAGTCACTTACAGGGCAACCGGTGTCGGTCTGATCAACCGACATCAGTCAGATAGCAGTGAAGAACCAACCAACATCGATTACTAGTCGACTGACATCGGTCATGGAGGAGCCGACATCAGTAGCCTGTGCGAGAACAGGCAGTTTGCATGTTGATCCCAGAGAGTCTATTTTTGGACTATTTGTTTACATGTCAAAGGCTAGTCTTAGTCTTGAGTTGCATGTCTAATTATTGTATTTAAGGTAGTCTAATTATTGTAAGCATGAGATCTATATATGGACTCATGGGCTGTATTGTAAAACTATAGCTAGAGAGTAAGAGAGCAATAAGCTCCTTCAGATAGAGGAGAGAAATTGTGCATTCCTCCTAGTGCCACAGTACCAAGGTGGGTACTGGTTTGGAGAATCAGCTAGGTTCTTCGTATGTGTATGATCTTGGTCAGCATGTGTGCATGACTTTCTATAGGAGATCTACAATGGTAAGGTCTAGTGATTTATAGGTAGCAGTAGAGAGCAGGAGATCTACTTGGAGTATGGTTGTGTACTTGGTGTACTGGTAGCGTGTTACTGATTGGTTGGAGAGGTGAACATCAATTCTATATTGGAGTTGATTGTTGGGATTGAGAGAGAGAGGGAAGAAGATCTTGAGGTGTGGCAAACCTTTGAGGTGGAGGAAGAAGTGGCATCTTCCTTATTGTATATTCTTCTGAGTGATTATTAATACAATTGTGTATTGTCTCTCAATTCCTGTGTTGTTTCATATTTCTAGTTACTTATTGATTCTGGTTAAATTCCGCGTTTAGTTGCTAATACAAGAAGTAATCATATGTGCTCTATTGGTAGAGCAAGATCCTGACTAAGTAGGCATCAGAGCATGTTTATTGTTCTAGGTTCCTGACAAGTGGTATCAAAACTTTTGGTTGGGTTGACTAACAGGTGGTTTCGATTTGGTAGTGTTTTTGATTACACTATCACTTGCAGGGGTTTCAGATTGAGTGGGAGTATAGCAATTGCAAAAGAATGTAAGCTATGAATGGAGAAACGGAATAGCATGAATGGTCGGATTGATGGAAAGAAAGAGCAGGTAAAAAGAGATTGTTGGTCGGTAGAAGATCAGCGCATAGAAGCATGTGTTGTAGGCGATGTTGCACAGGATGTTCTGGATAAAGTAGAATCTTTGTTTACAGATTCTTTTGCCTCTTTCCATGCAGCCCAAAATAGAGCATCTTTTCATGGGTATGTATTTGGAGACTTTGGAGAGATTTATTTAGGGGGTTGGAGAGCCTTGTCAGATGATTGATGAAGGGGAAGTGAAGCTGAAATTGTAGACGGATGACACACAGTGGTTGAAGGAAGTCATGCAGGTACCAGTCTTGGAGATGAGTCTAATTTCTTCAAGAAATTTGGGTGATGAGAGATGTACAGTAACTCTCACAGTGGATACAGTTAAATTAGATGGTGGTAAGAAAGTAGGTATCCTTTATCTATCTACTTATATTGTTGATTCACCTTCTGTTGTAGAGATGTGGCTTCATAGGCTTAGTCACATATGTAGAAGGAGAATGCAGCTTTTGAAGTGGAAGTCAGATGTCTTTGACAAGCTAAAGAACTGGAAAGCCTTGGTGTTCATGAAGGAGATGACGGACATAGATCAGGTGAGGGAACTAAATTATTTTGAGTAGAGTAGGGTTGATTTGATCAGGATTTTGATCCATGGAGAGCTCACAGGTAAAAGGTTATCACTCACAGATGAACACAGGTACCGGTGTTAGTTAGATAGTAACTGACATCGGCAACAGGAAGACTGATGTCGGTCATGAAGGAACTAACATCGGTAGAAAGGACACTGGCGTCGGCCAGGGAGATGACATCGGCAGTCAGGGTCAGTGTAGGGAACTGACATCGATCAGGAGCAGACTGGGAGATGGTCGAGATTGGTCACTGGTACGGATGGTGGGTAGATAGCAAGCTGTCAACAAGTCTCAAATGCTCATGTCAAGGTCAAAAAGGGTAAGTGAACCTCATATTCATTGTTCACCTTCTTTATATTGCTTATTGATGGTTAAGAACCAAGAAAATGTGAAGAGGCAATGCAGGTAGAATCCAGATATAGTGGGAGCTTGGCATGGATGATGAGTGTGAGTCCTTAGAGAAGAACTAAATAGGTATTTGTTGGTAGAGTTATCAGCTAGAAGTAAGCACTGAGAGATGAAATGGATTCCCAAGTTAAAGAGGAGAGTGGATGGATATGTGAGATGGAAGGCCAAGGCATATGGTCTTGAAGAAGTTGCAGGACAGTGGTACAGGTTTTGACAGGTGGATGACTAAGCATGGCTTCAGTCAATGTCAGTGTAACTATTGTGGTTTTGTCTTACCAGGTGGATGATGAGTCACAACATTATCCAGCTACTGTATGTGAATGGTATACTAGTTATAGGTTCAAAGATATAGGGTTTTGTTGAGCTAAGGGTAAGGTTAGTTCAGAGGTATGTCAAGAAGAATTTAGAGCAACAAAATTCTTTGGCATAAGAGACATGGAGATTTTATCTCCAGTGGGAGCTAGTGTGAAGACGGTGTTGGTCGGGTTCATGATGCAAGATGTAGAATCAGAAAGCACACCAAGGGCTGGACAGTTCAAGCTTAGCTTGAAATAGGGTTTGAAATCACATGAGGTCTAGTGTAGACCTAAGTTTTCCCAAGCAATGGGAGTTGTCAAAAAGTATGGAGCTAATTCAGGGAAGGAGTACTGGAGGGCAGTTCAATGGGATCAGCAGTAGGGTCAAGGTCTTCACTACATGGATGTGTAGGTTCGGATGTGGCAGGTTACATGAATGACAGGTATAGCATCACAATTTTTGTGGTGGTTGATCTTTAGGATTGATCTTGAAGAGGGATACAAGCTAGGTAATATTTTAGACAGTGTATAGGTACAAGTACAGGTGCAGCTATTTATCTCCAAGTGGGAGATTATTAGGTTATGGAGCTAAAAGCTTCACCAAGATGCAAACAAGAGAAGTTACGGAGGATGCAGAGTTGCAAAGTCAGTTACAGGGCAATCGGTGTCGGTCTGATCAACCGACGTCAGTCAGATAGCAGTGAAGAACCAACTAACATCGATTACCAGTCGGTTGACATTGGTCATGGAGGAGCCGACGTCGGCAGCCTGTGCGAGAATAGGCAATTTACATGTTGATCCCATAGAGTCTATTTTTGGACTATTTGGTTGCATGTCAAAGGCTAGTCTTAGTCTTGAGTTGCGTGTCTAATTATTGTAATTAAGGTAGTCTAATTATTGTAAGCATGAGATCTATATATGGACTCATGGGCTGTATTGTAAAACTATAGCTAGAGAGTAAGAGAGCAATAAGTTCCTTTAGATAGAGGAGAGCAATGGTGCGTTCCTCCTAGTGCCACAGTACCAAGGTGGGTACTAGTTTGGAGAATCAGCTAGGTTCTTCGTATGTGTATGATCTTGGTTAGCATGTGTGCATGACTTTCTATAGGAGATCTACAATGGTGAGTAAGGTCTAGCGATTTGCAGGTAGCAGCAGAGAGCAGGAGATCTACTTGGAGTATGGTTGTGTACTTGGTGTACTGGCAGCGTGTTACTGACTGGTTGGAGAGGTGAACATCAATTCTATATTGGAGTTGATTGTTGGGACTTAGGGAGAGAGGGAAGAAGGTCTTGAGGTGTGGCAAACCTTTGAGGTGGAGGAAGAAGTGGCATCTTCCTTATTGTATATTCTTCTGAGTGACTATTAATACAATTGTGTATTGTCTCTCAATTCCTGTGTTGTTTCATATTTCTAGTTACTTATTGATTTTGGTTAAATTCCATGTTTAGTTGCTAATACAAGAAGTAATCATATGTTCTCTATTGGTAGAGCAAGATCCTGACTAAGTAGGCATCAGAGCATGTTTATTGTTCTAGGTTCCTGACATATTATTCTAGACAATATGAGTTTTTCTAAAACTAAGGCTACTAATTTGTAACACCATATATTGAAAATTAGTGCCATGTGGAATTAGTGTCCCCATTTGGGCACTAATGTCCTTCTAGTCTGAATTCTATGTCAATGTATTGCTTTTTGAGTCACTATTTTTCCTCTATGTTTACTTGTGTGTGATTTTATGTAACCAAGAATGTGTACTAAAAAGTGTTATTTGAGTGAAATATATGATCCTAATATTTATGTAAAAACATTTTGAATGCCTCTTATTTTTAGGGGAATTATTTAAACTATGAAATAACTATCCTGAAAATAAAAATATCTAAAAAATGTGTGTTAATCAGAGTATAACTGCATGATAATCCAATATAATTTACATACATAACATCAAAATGTAACATAATCTAAGTATAATTATTTAATGTAATATTTATGTCATATCTAACATTCTAAATGGGTTTAAAGATAAAGGTAGTCAATGTATGTAATAACAAATTTAAGTAGAACTAAGTACCTAGTTAGGGGGATGGGGCATAATGTCCATCATGACACCCAAGTAGGAAGGGTAGATGCATGAGGTCCCTCATGGCATCAAAAACTGGTGTGTGTAACAATAAAATAAAATTTCCATGGCCCTTATGCATATAATAAATCATACATATAAAACACATGAGGCATGCAAAGTAAGCCAGGGGGCCATAATATAGGGGACATGGGAACATGTCACTAAATATGAGGAAATAAGACATACAAAGACATGTTCAAATGTACACGTATGAATTAAAAAAGAAATATGGATTAGATACACATATAAGGACATGTTCAAATTTCTACATACATAATCAAGAAGGCACACACAAAGACATGGCCACACATCCAAATCATACAAACTATGAATAAAAGTGGTGTATATCCAAAGAGAAATGGCATATTCAAATGCCTTTAAATAGAAGGAGCATGTATATAAAATAAATTCTACAATAATAAAGATATAAATGAAAGTATGCATGAATATGTAATAAAAATCTATGTAAGATATAAGATGTACATATGTTGAGTCTAAAGTAGTGATAGTTCACAAAAAAATTGAGTAAGAGCAACAATGAACAATATATAGAAATAATAATTCTAAAGTTAGAATTTAGAGTAAGGATAGATCATGGTGATCAAAATTATGTATAAGATTCCTAAAATTGGGTGAATTTGTTAGTTGAATAACCATTAATTAGTGTATATGCCCCCAGTGGATAGATAAAACCAAGTTTGGATTAGTGTAGTGGACCTAAGTCTTGTAAACATTCTATAAGCACTCAAAAAGAACAATTGAAGCATGTATGTGTGATAAAACTAGCTATTCTAAGATAGCTAGCATATGTAACATCTAAAAAGTGTAAGAAATGTAAACATATAAATGAATACAAACTATAAATTTAGTGTGTTTTGAGTAACTATTTGAATGTTTTTATGTTTCTAAATATTGTATCATTTTTATATTTTATAGATATAAGCTATGTACAAGCCATATGAATAAGAAAAAATTGAGTGTTTATATGTAAACTATCCCTAGATACATAATATTCAATGGTTTTTTAATTGCTTTTCCATTAGGTGAAGCTAGACAATATACTTTTGGGCTAAGCTTTTCTAGGATGATGTATTTTCCAAGCTAATTTGGTTTAAACATTATTTTTTTCTCTTTAGAATTGATGCTTCTAATATTTTCTTTTTAAACCAAATCATTAACTTCAAATTTCTTATTATGGATGTAGTTATAGTAGGTTCTATGCATTCATTTTTGATATGTTATGATATTCTATATGGCTTGAATGTACATGTAATCTATTTTTTCTAATTAATGGAGACTTATCTCTCTATACTAATCATCTATGATGCCATTTTAAAGAGACATGTAAATAGTAGATTTATAACTCCAATGGGATAACTGCTTATATGACATATACTAATGAATAAGGAGTAGCTCCTATCACTATAACTATATTATTTTAGTAAGCCCATAATGTATAAACAAGTTGATTGTGCTAGTCATCACCAAATTTTGTATCTATTTAAATGATAATATTGTTGATTATCTTGTTTGTGGATTCTACTTGGCCATTTCCCTATGGGTAATATGGAGTAGAGAATGTGTTAGATTTTGTATTTGGCATATTTTTTTTACTATTTTACTCTTGAAAGATGTTCCATTGTCTATGATTATATCCACTCAAAAGCCAAAGAAAGAGATAATATTGGTCATAAAATAATCACATATATCTTCTCCCTTTTTGGATTGTAATAATATGTATTCTACCCATTTTTTAATGTATTCTATAGCTGTGATAATGAATTTATGACCCCTTATGGATTATAGGTTTACCTTACCAATTATATACAAACACCATAACATGAATGACCAAGAAGATATGATAAGTTTAACTTGTTTTGTAGGTACATGGTTTAGGCTACCATGGCATTAACATTTATTGCATAACTTGTCATATTCTTGGCATTATTGTTACATGGTTGGCCAATAATAACCTTATTTGAGTAACTTGTGTGACATTACTTTACCACTAAAATTACCACCACATTTACTATCATGTACCTATCAAATATCCAATTTAGATTCTTTGATTGTAAAAAATTAGAGTAAGTGTTCTTCAAAATATCTCTTGAACAAGTCCTTGCTAATAATGACATATCAGACGAAGTTTAACTATAGTTTATGCTTTTCATTTCTTGTGAAAGTATCAGATGTAATTGATTTATGCAAAAAGTTGTATATTTTAGAAAACCATTCAGATGGTGGTATAATACGAGTGGTGACTAGAAATATTAGAGTGATAAGGTTTGCATGGGACACTAATAGATTTTATAATCATTTTATAGTGAAAATATCTTGGTATTCATCTATGTTGATGGGGATCAATGATGCATTACAAGTCATTGTATTGACATGATGGTTATCTTTACATGGGATGTTTTTGATAGATAAATTATCAAAATAAGCTTATAGACATTGAATAATATTCTTTTAGTGAATGTGGAATTCTTATTTTATTTGTTAAACATCTATAAATTTATTAACAATTATGATTCCCTGTAAACTTGTATTTATTTAATATAGAGATCTTGAGTTTTATGAAGGCCTAAGACAAGATCTGTGTACTCTGTGATGTTATTGGTACATGAAAAAATGAGTCTTTAAGTGAGAGGCACTATGTGATTAGGTGGATCTATGAAAAAAATTATGGATCTAACATAAGATGCACATATATAAATTTCAAAGAAAATTATCCATGTATCTGAAGTGGTATTGTATGCTATGAAGTCATCTTTAAAATCATTTGTTAATTGGATTTGTATTTAGTAATGGGGATGTTTTCAATTGATCTACAATTATCTAGCCTTTCATTAATTTTTGTAAAATTATCTTGTGGTCAAATTATGTGAGTAACATAACCCATTTTTTAATATGACCCAATATATGCCTTTTTTAGATGATCAAATTTAAAGGATTAACTTTTGTAATGATCTATGTCTCATTATTAATCATATAGTGTTAGAGATTATGAGTATCAAATATAAGTATAAATCAAAGTTTTTGGATTATTGGATAATTTATTTCATATTCACAAAGTGTACGACTGATTTATTTATTGGCCCTCTCTTTATGTTAATCATCATGTTGTGCTAGGAGTATACCAAGTGCATGATCTGTCATTGAGAGGTAAAGTAGAAGTGGCTTGCCAGGTATTGGTGGGACCAAGATAGGTGGGTTTAATAAGTAATATTTAATCATGTCAAATATTTATTCACATGTGATGTCCCACTAAAATTTTACATCTTTTTGAATTATTATAGTGAATGATTAGGTCTTGTTTGTGAGTTGTGCAAGAAAGTAGTGCATTTATTGAATTTTACTTGGGAGGGAGTGAAGTTGATTTAAATTGGTAGGAATAGGCATATCCATGATTGATTTTAATTTATTAGGGTCAAACTCAATGTTGCATTGGGATATTATAAATCTTAAAATTTTACCTGATGAAACCCCAAATAAACTTTTCTTGTGATTGACTCACACATTGTATTTTTTAGTCTCTCAAAAATTTATCACAAATTTATTACATGATGATGTCACTCTTTTAATTTTTCAAGAAAATCATAGATGTAATCTTCAACTATATTATGAATGAGATCATGTAAGATATTCATCATTGTCTATTGGTATGTGGTGCCTACATTTTTAAATCCAAATGGCATGACTATATAGCCATGGTGTGGTGAAAGAAGTCTTTTCTTTTTCTTACTCAGTGATCTTAATTTCATTATACCTAAAAAACCACTCATAAGGGAGAGAATATTATAAATTACTATGTATTAAAATATCATGTCAATGTTGGGTAAAATAAATTCACCCTATGACATGCTATGTTTTAGTTTCTAGAATCACAACAACATCATATTTGATTATTAGGATTTATAACTGGAACAATATTAGAAACCCATTGTGTATGAGAAACTAGTTGAATTAAATGGAATCCAATAACCATTGGATCTCATATTTAACTAAAGATAAAATTTGGTGTGAATTTTTTGAAGTTTGTATTTAACTATCTTGGCATTGAGATATAGTTTAATTCTATGTACTATGATTGTGGGATCAATGTTAGGCATATCAGAATAATCCCAAACAAATGCTCTAGTAAAATATTTTAAAATATGATTAATATATGTATATTTTGATCTATGTAAGGTATAAGCTAATAGTATGATACAAGGATCAATATTTAAAACATAATTAAATTATATTATTTCTTCATTAAGTATTGTGGATCTATCCATAGTGTACGTTGTTGTAGGTATAATATCATCTATGTTAGGTAACATATCATTTGAGTCATCTGAACACTCACCAAAGTATGCATTGATAGTTTTGGAATGAGTAAACCTATTATTATTATATAAGGAATGGAGATCCTAATATTTACTTATTGGTTCTAAGAGAGCCTCATCATTAGTGAACTCAAAAAAAAAAATTAGATATGGAGAAACTATATCATCGGTAAGATTGGAGTAAACAACTGAGAGTGTAAAAACGTGGTTTATAGTATCATCTTCACATGGAATACATGTAAAAAACATGATATGCTAAGAATCATGGTGAGAAGACTTAGAATTAGATGTGTTATCTCTATATCCAAGTCCTTGTCTACCCTATTTATCATATGCCTTAATGGTATTAAGGATTCCATACTCATGTTTACCAAGGTCCTATCCTATGTAACCCATCTTCTATAAATATCTTAATGCAAAAGGTGAAGTAAGCTTATTATATTGTGTTTTGAAATTAATTAGGGGAATTGTATGCATGCTTTGAATAGTAGACAGGAGTGGTGTTTTATAATAATACATGTGATAAATATAATTATGTGAAGGCTCTATATATTGATAATAATTGAATGGTTATTTACCCATAAGGAATGTATATATATATATATATATATATATATATATATATATATATATATATATATATATATATATATATATATATATATATATATATATATATATATATATATATATATATATAACCTTTATAGATGAATTTTAAACATTCATGTAAAGTGGATGGAACTACATGCATAACATGAATCCACAATATTCCAAGCAAGATATTGTAATTAAGGTCATTAGGCATAATTGACATGTGGTAGGTAGTGTTCTAGGCACCAATGTAAGGTTTAGTGTGATCTTAGCTAGGAATTTATGTGGAATACTATTAAACCCTTAGATTCTCATATCATAAGGATTCAAATCCTTAGCATGTATATTAATAAGTTGTAGAAAAGAGATATTGTAAATGTTCAATCTTGATCCATTATCAACAACCCATTTGACACCCACCTCATTAATTCATAAATAAATTTAGGGAGATAGGTGTAAATATATGATGTGATGAGGTGGGATATCTTCCCTCTTGAAATAAATATGTTCATTTGTCTATTTCATAGTATTAATTATGGAAGTAACATTGTTTAGATCAGATGTTTGAGGTACCTATGTGTCATGAAATGCAATATAAAAAATGTCTTTATATGTGTTAGAATGCTGTAGGATCTCTAGAATGTAAATTTTATCTAAATTAGCACTACCATGATAAAGAAATCTATAGCCATGGGTGTTGTAAACCTACCAAGCTTTGTGATCACATGAGGACATCATAACCTAGACCACAACATCTACTAAGATCATAGAGATAATAGTGGAAGTGGGATGGTGGTTATATGTGTGTGATATATAAGGAAATGGATAACTAAGAACACTAATGTTTCCTTATATCTAGGAGTGATAGGGAAGGAATCAAAGTGAACCAAATATCAAAATGCATCTAAAGGAGACTTGTTAATTTTAAGTAGTGTAGTTATTATCTGATGTAATGTGTTCTCAATGTGATTAAAGATTGGTGAATTAATCACATTTCACATAATATAAATATAACATCCTAAAGAAGTAATGAAACATGACAAGCACTTTAATTGATATGAATCATCATGTATACATGTATATGTGTTTTTCCTAGGTTCATTATGAATTAAAGGGAATAATTATGCACATGATATTATTAAAATTTGAAACCCAAAGTGATACAGCTATTATATCATTATTATCATGTTTAGGTCAAATAAAATTAAAAAGTTTATGGATCTAAAATTTTAATTTTGGAAATGTGAACCCTAGGGTTATCTAGGGTTAGGGATTGTGTAATGTTCATAGTAAGTTAGGTTCACCAAATGTTTTAACCTTTTATGGTTTAGATTAAACTAAATACTATGTTTTATTCAATTTTTGAGTAGAATAAATAAAGGAAATTATATACATAAATATAGATAATTTTTTACATAATTGACTAGCTTTGAATTTTCTAAAAATAATAATAATAAGTGCAAATAAAGGCTTATCTATAAAACACCTAATAGGACAATATAAGTGTTGGAAAGTGAGATGGAAGTATGTCTAAGTGTCTTCAATTGGATCTATATATTATAAAACCTCCTATAAATTATCACCACATTTGGATAGTAGTACCATACATCTCTAGTGTTTTAATATTAGTGTTAGTGTCCTCTATGCAAGACCATCCTAAACTTTTGGGTGCATTTATGTCTAGATTTTTGGTGTGTATTCTTATATGCATGAGTTTAGTATTTTTATATTGTGACTTTAATTACTAATTTATGATGAAAACCCTGATCATCCTTACAAGTAAGGTATGATCTAAAAATTGTGTTCATTTTTAGGATAGGTTAGACATCATCAACAGCCTACTCTGAAGAGAGTTGGCTAATACTTTGATGAGGTATCAAGCTTGATGTAGTTCTCCCCACCTAAGTTTTGGTGTAAGTGTAAGTGATGTTAGTATTGAGTGTGCTAGAGATTGGAAATGTATAAAATATGATATTAGGTCTGATGTATATCGTAGTATGTAGAATTAGGGTAGAATATAGAGTAATAACTTTAGTTTTATTCAACGTGTTTTGTGTTTGAAAAGGTATTTTTCATATAATTTATATCTATTATATATATGTCTATAAGTCATGTATTTATAACATTCTATTGCTTGTGTGGATAATAAAAGATGTCTAGGTCAACTTTAGGAGGCTTTTACTTTTGAAAATATATTTATTCAAGAGAGTTAGGGTAAATAACATAGGTGCCATTTTGTGCAAACTAGCATCATGTGGCTCTAGTTTCCTTATTATGGTGCTATTGTCTAGCTAGTAGAATACTGGGTAGAAGGATCATAATTAAGAAATGGTTTGGGAATAATTTGGAGCTAAATAAGGACACACGAGGTCCACACAGAGGATGAATAAGTATGATAATAGGATATAGGATAGGTCTAGGGATAAATTGGGGATACATAGTCTTAATCAACACTCGTAACACTTAAATAATACTTTGAGATGATTACAACTATAACATGAGATGTGGCTGAGGAATATCATATATTTTGGTTTGATTTTTTACTTTCAAATATTATATTTTTGCACTTTGATCTTTGAATTTTGTTTTAATTATTTGGATTTTTAATTTTATGGATTTTATTTATTCATCTATATATTTCAAAAAATAAAACATGAGTGATATACATGACTAACATAAAGAATATTATAGTATGGTTACAAGATATAAGTAATTAAAAGCCTATGTCAGTGTTAACAATGATTTATACTTTGCCAAAAGTAAATATGGAATCTCAAAACTAATTGTATGTGTGCTTAATATTATGGTTATATAAGGGAAACATGGAGATCAATAGAGATATATGTAAATAATGTTACAATGATGAATATGCTTTGTAATTGATCATAGGTAGAATATAATACTGTATGGTGTGGTCTAAGTGCCATGTGACATAAATAAATATAATATTTAACAAGTGAAATAAACCTCTATATAATGAAAAATCATCACATGAAAAATGGAAAATATGTAGTTATAACATGTATACATAACTAAAAATGAATGCATAAAAGTTAACTACAAGAAGTTTCAAGAGTGGTAAAAAGAAGAAATAATGTAAAGGTGGTTATGCATAGATAGAGAAAATAAATAATATATAAAATGATGAGGAACACATCATAGATTTCATAATGAATTATAAATATCAAAAATAAATCATGTATAAATATGATATGAGGCATAAGATGTCATGCCAAAATAATGTGTTCACAAGTAATGATATATCTCATAGAATACATCATAAATAAGATCTGATAAATATTACTATAACTATAATCTATATTTGATCATAAATTGATACATCTTTGTTTAAAGATGTGAGATAAATTCTTGTCACATTGTCTTAGTGGAAAATGTAGGGCTGTTATACAAATAGGGTTATGTATGTGTTATTTCATACTAAGGGTAATAGATGTGAGAAATAATTGTCTCATTTTTAATGAAACATTATAATCTCTAGGATGATGAAGGTAGTGGGGAAGGGATATCCTAAACTTATGAATGACCTAGTGTATGCCATTGAGAAAGTGATGGTGTAGGTTGTGTAAAATCATGGAAGTGTTACTATAATACTCTACACGTATCTATATGATGTGTAACACACTAATGCCAAAAAAAATAGATATCACCATGTTTAGGGATATATTATAGTAATATTTAAGAGGAAGTAAAGTCTTATCAATAAACCATGTCATCTCTAGATGAGGCACATCAATATACTAACGAATCTATTAGGAGTGTGTGGAGGTATGCATGGTTGTACCATGAAAATAACAAGTACATATATGATATTTTATTGTATAGGTCTAATTTTTGTAGTAGGAGTGGAACCCAAACCCTACTATTATAATAAGAACCTGTAATGTGCTTAGCAATATTTGCTCCAATGACCAACAACCTTATGAAACTCACAATATGGCTTATCTGACCATCATGTAGGTAGAGGGTCAAATTTATGCAAAGGTAAGATGTCATCACTATTAATATAAAAAATCAAGAAAGATTATATACTAAAATTAATAATTGTGGTATATGCACATAGTGTAGTTCAGTTTAATGTGGATGACATCAAAGGAGGGAGAAGACTTGAGGGATTAAAAAAATTGGTAAAATGATATGGTCCCATCATGGCATGATTAAGAAACATTATTTTAAGATGATTTTAAGTGATTATGTGAGATGTAGTCTGTGGGAACTTCATATATAGCCTATGAATACCAAGCAAAGAAGAGATAATGTCAAGTGCAAGAGAATAAGAAGGAACTACATTAATAGAATGAATACCATGAAAGGAATGTCGTAAATAAGAATGACATATAAGTATTTCCATATTTTTAAATTGAGAAAACCCAACTAAGTATGGGTCATCTAATGAATAGCCATAATCATAATTAGGAGTATGGAGATTGATAGTGAAAGAATCAATGATATTATTCATTAAAGAAGTATGAAGAATGGATTATTTATTCTTGGTTACAGTAACATGAATTTCATTAATTGGTTTTTGTTGATATTGAAGTCATAAATAGAGAGTTAATTGAGTAATTATGTGTGAATGGATATCATAAATTTTAATTTTAAAAATATTCTCATTAGGTTTGTCATCATTATAATCTAAAAGGTTAGGCCGAATATTGCCTAGAAGTTCAAGGTGATCATTGTAACCTATAGTAGAGTAAATGAGTTAATTAAATCATTAATGTTCTTGAAATGGAGTTCTAGGTAAAGTTTCAATGGTGGGATTATTAAGAACACCATGTTCTTGAAATTGTTAAAAATTACTAAGGTTTTTAATCTCATTGAATCTTTTAAA
Organism: Torreya grandis; assembly: GCA_037957365.1. Taxonomy (NCBI): domain Eukaryota; kingdom Viridiplantae; phylum Streptophyta; class Pinopsida; order Cupressales; family Taxaceae; genus Torreya; species Torreya grandis. Next base: position 547,427 of record JARHVA010007621.1, on the reverse strand, counting down.
AAGAATAATTATGATGGAATTTAACACATTAGCATGATAATGATGTGATATGTTTAATGTGATGTGTCCAAGGTCAAATAATAAAAATATTATATGATAATAAAAATTTGAAAGATCACAATTTTAATTAGAATAGTGAGATGAGGAACTATTATAGGAAGTAAAACATATCCTATAAGATAAATTTATATTTGATCATAACCCTGATAGGTAATTTGGGTATATTTTAAATTTCATCTAGAGTACCCATATGTCTTAATAAAATTAATGGAAATGGCACATGTTTTATAAACTTCATAAATCAAAGCATGCTTGACTTCTATGTCACTAGTTTTTACATTGATAAATAATGAAGGATCATCTTCTCAAAGGAAGATTTCATTAGGAATCATTAAAGCAATAGGAAATTTAAGTGATATGGAATTATCTATGGTTTCATCAATGTGCATAGACATTTATTCACATTATTGAAGAATACTAGGTTCAAACCTAAACAAAGTGGATTCATTCCCCATTGGTGGAGGTTGAGGGATGATCATTTTGAATAAAAGTTTTATTAAATGATTAAGATGATGAAGGGAATTCCTCATTACTTTGATAAAAGAAATTTGAGATTTAAAACAATAAAATTTTATTATAGGATCCCATTCATCATATCAAGTGATATTTATGTTAGATGATGGTGCATAGTGTAATAAAAAAACATATTAAAGGAAGTGTGGAAGTAAATTTAAATTTATGTTGATGAGAATTATTTTGTGGGGGCTTAGTTAATGTGGTTTTGTTAAACATATATGAGTGGGTCAAAGTAGGTGATGTTTTATGGATCATAATTGGAGTGATTTTAGGTGGTGAATAATAAAGTGGATTTATGATTTTAGGTAGGTTGGAGTAATATGAGTTTAATGATAAATGAAAATTAGAATTTATATCAATGGAGAATGAATGAGTACCAAAATGTGGTGTTTGAGTAAAACTATTTGGGATAGTAGATGAAGGAATATGTTGTGTTATTAAATTAGTATAGATCATTATCATATTCCCATGTTTTGTAAAATGAGATGGATAAGAATATTTAATAATATAGAATGTGCAGAAATTAATATAGTTATACTTTCATTAAGAATTGATATAATAAAATAATCTCCTCACATTTTTCATATTGACCAGATTCTCATCTTTAGTATCGATGGAAATTTTGACAATGTTGGTGGTGGGAGGTTGAGAAGTACTTGGTTGATGATTAGGAAGAGGATATTTTTAAATTATGATATGAGTGTTATCTTGATAAAGGGAATCATGTTTATTTATATCTTATTAAACCTAGGTTACTACTTCGTATACTTGTTTATGTACACAAATTAGGGTTTTGTGATCAATATTAGGACTAAGAAGATATTTAAGAACAAATTTTAGTAATTGGTTATATGTGTTGTGACAATGACCCCAAATTGATTGAAACCAACAAAAATTGTTTAGATAATACCCATGTTTGGTAGAGTGATTAGGACCAAGACATCATGATAAAGGCCTAGGAATGCACTTTTAAATTTATACCATAGAAATAATTTTGTGAGAGTCTATAATTTTTACTTTGAAAAATGTAGCACTAGGTTATGGTACAGAGTTGGTTGAAAGTGGTTGTGAAAAAGTAGAATAATTGGGACCACTTGGAGTAATAGAATGAATAGTTAGAATATAATCATAATTATCCATAAAATTATCATTGGTAGCATGTTAGTGTTTAAATTTCACAATCATTTGAGTTTCAATAGGAGGATGTGAAGGCACAAATTATATTATGAGAAAATCTTATCATTTGCATCAATAAATCTATTTTTCAAAATATTTGGGAGAAATGGTCCTAATGTGATATTGTAATTTAGGGTTTAGAACATTGGTAAATAAATGAAAGATATTTTCTTTTAACATGTTATGTTTAGCTTTATTAGACAAGGTTTTACATAATTTAGTGAAAATTTGTGTAGTTTTAAATTCTAATATCTTAAAGTTTATGAAGTGTGCTAATCTATTTCTGGTAAGGTCATTATTTTGGAATTTTTATACCAATGCATTAACTAAATATTCTAAAATAGGCATAGTATGATATTTGAGTTGACTATTCAAATATAAATCATCACATATAAAGGTTTTGGCTAAGAGTTTGGTGGTGGAAAAGGTATCGAGCTTAATCTAAAATGTATATAATTTTCCAAAAGATTTAAGGTGCACATTAGGATTAGTGGGCCCATTATAAATGATAGTTGGAAAATTTGCACCTAAGTTAATGTCTATAATGTGAGGGACTACGGGTTTATTTTATAGATTTTTAATAGTATTGTTAATAAGTGGAGGTTGATGGTGGTATAATATTACTCATTAAGTAGGTTGAGGATGATTTTTTAATTGTAAAAGTTGGTTTTACATTTGTATCCTTTGATTTATTTATTAATTTGAAAAGTGGTAATTTAGTTCATGGCTTGTGATATAATTTTATTAGTGTTGACAGTAGCTTGACTAGTAGAAGTGGCTTGAGATGCACTAGAGCTAGCATTGACTTGAGTATGAATATGGGAACTTTGAGTTTACCTTTTATAGGAAAGTTCAACCATAGTAGTTGAGATACTAGGCAAGATATAAGTAAAAAATATATCAAAATTTGAAGTCATGGAAGAAGAAGTGGATATTGAAGAGGAAAAGATCATGAAAAAATTCATAGGTGACATTACCCAAGGCCTGTAGATACATTATGTGTAGGTAAAAGTGGAGGATCAAGGTAAGGTCCCATCATGAGATTTTAGATAATTATTGGATCTTTTCGTTAGTGTTGTGGGTTTTCATTGATAAAGAGTATCATTTTAGTATTATATTCTAGGTCACTCTCATCCTTGATAATAGGCATGTGAGGAGGATAATTAAGTGGATCTAAGGTTTTGGGAGGATGTGATCCATATTTTTTGGTTCTAGTATCCACATGGATATTACTATCATTTGGATTTTTTATGGAAGTATAGGGGAGGTGAGAATGTGGATTCTTAGGAGGTTTAGTTGAAGTCATAATATCATTATGAGTTTGCACTTCACTTTTGTAAAAATTGTACTACATGTTGATAGTGAAGTTAGAATTAGAAATCAAGAAAACTACTAAGTTGAGTTGGTTGACATAGTTTTATAGGTAGGAATGGGAAAAAATTAGACAAAAAACCAAATCAATGTGGTTGATGTAGTTATATTATCATGAAAAATAGAATTTTGAAAACCATCTAAATTGATATGGTTGAATTTATTTTGTATGCAAAGTTTGTTGAAAGCTTACTATGTCAAGTTAGTTATATAAAGCTATATTTACATTATCTAATACCATCTCGAATGCAATACATATACAAATAAACAAAAATAAATTATAGTTTTGTAGTAATTGATGCTAACTAATTGTCTAAAAATAAGATCAAGAAGTTGTAATAAAGGGTTTTGATTGATTTGTAGGTTTATAAATATGCTTGTCCATTAGATAGTGACAACCCAATGTTTTAGAGTGTTAACTATGGAGAAATTACCATTATGATAGCCCATTAAACCTAGTTTCAAGGGTAATTTGGAATTAACTTCTCAGTGATAACCACTAATTGATGCACCATAGAATAAAATAGATGGTTGGATTCTTAAGTTTTACTTTAAATTGGAATCTTAAGTGTTTATAAAATTATATGAGGTAATTAGAAACTAAATAATATATTTAGCTTTTTACTATGGCTATGAGCATTGGGGAAATCCCCTCATGCCATGATATTTGGAAATGATAGACAATGACCATTAACAAAGTATTGTGTAGCCCTTTATAATAATATCTAAGTAGTTTTAAAACCATTGGTAAATAGTGTCTATATAAATTCAGACATATTGAAAATAAAAGTGAAAATTGATGAATAAAATAATAATTTTCCATTTCAAAAAGTAAATAAATAATCAACCAACTCTTTTCAAAGCAAATGTGATATTAATTACGAAGAAATGAAAGTAAATTTTCTTTACTTATGATGGAAATTAAATAACATAGAACAAGACCATCAATGCAAATCAATTTTATAAATAGAATAGACCATTGTATTAGGATAATCTAGTCTATTGTGAAAATAAGCTAAAAATAATAAGATAGACTAGGTTGATCTAGTTTATTTGGTAAATCAAATATGCATAAAACTAAATTGGCTAGGTCAAGAAGACTAGGTTGATCTAGTTTATTTGGTAAATCAAATATGCATAAAACTAAATTGGCTAGGTCAACTTATTTTAGTTGTGTGGTATAATTTAGTATAATTGAAAACTAATAAGGAAAGACTAAAAATTGTAATGTTGGATAATTTTATTAAAATACATAAATGATAAATTTTAATCAATCAATTAAATTTTGAAATACAAAGCTTTTTAAAAGTGAACATGGAAGATATGACTAGATTGACCAAATCAACATAGTTTATTGGTTGAAAATGTAAAATATCTACTTCGTAGTTATGTTATCTATACCCAATTGAGATTTGTAGAGGTAAATGTTTGGAAAACATATATGTAAATAGGATTGACATGGTCAATTCAATCTATTAGAAATATAAAAAACTAGAAGTGGTAAAATAAATCTGCATCAACTAGCTTGATATGGCTTGTTAAAAGATAAAAAGTGAAAGAAAAAAATATAAAATAGACTATATTGGTCAACCCAATTTAGGTTAACTTTAAAGGGAAATAAAAAATATATATAAAAGGTTATTGATTTGATGAATATGACTCATTTTGTAATGAAGCCCTACAAGCCAAAGGACAAAAGTAGATCGACCAACCTAATCTAGTTGAATGTAAACTCTAAACCTATGAACAAAAAGATAAACTAAAATTTATAGCCTAATCTATTTGATTAAATAAATAAAACCTAAAAATAGAGGAGAAAACTAGAAAATAGTGCAATCTAATTGAATGTAAATCATGCATTTATTATTAGAGGTTAAGACTAGATTGACCATCTTGATCTAGTTGATGAAATGTAAAAAAAATTGAAAAACAAGGGTTAGATTCACATCGGGTTCACTAGAATGTATGTAAAAAATTAATATAGATCTAAACATTATCTAACCTAGTAAAATCCAAGATTGGATAAATTAATCAACTAACATCTATTTTAATATATGTTTATAATGGGATCATGACCCAATTTGATCTACTAAACCTAACCAAGGGATAGATTACTACACAACACCAAAGGAAAGGGTTTTAAATCCTTTAGGAAATTTATATTATGTAATAACCCTAGCTAAGTCTACATACATAAATTTAAACTAATCTAATGCTCATTAAATATTGAACTTCTCAAATGATAAAATAAGTAGAATTATGAACTATAATGATGAAAAAATGAATGTTCCTCTCTATTGGATTAAAATGAGCCTTGTATTTATAGAAAAGGATAATTCCTAACCCTTCAAAAATTTTAGCTAACAAGATCATCCAAATCAATCCTGTGAGTTTCAAAATGTTACAATTAGGCCTCAATCTAAGTCAACTATACTCAATTAGTTTCATAACATGTGATTAATAGTATCTAAAAATATTATCTTGATAGAATTAGTATTAAAAGGGTGTTTTATTAATTAAAGGATATTAATAGGATAAATTCTTATGGAAATTTATAAACAAGGTCTAAATTTCTTGGGGATTCATATAAGTGGAATTCGTAATGGGCTTGGGTAATGATAGAGTTAACCATAAATATTGTGAATCACCAATGGTTTTCCCACTCCTTTTCTGGTGCACCATTTAAGGTGTGCACTCAAAGAAATATAAAATTGATATGTTCCTATAAGAGAGAAAATAATAATTGATAAAGTTAAAAAATATTGTTTGTATACAAAGTTTTCCCACTAAGAAGGAATACCTAGAGGTAAATGAGAAGGAATAAAGGAGAGAACAAGGAGAAGAAAAAGAGGAGAGCAAGGAGATTAAGAGAGGACAAGATGCAAAGATATAATACACCATAAATTTGAGTGAAACTACATCAAAGACTATAATATTAAATAAAACACTATTAGAACTGAGCCTAAGGGCATAAAACTATAATAACTATCTTTATAAATAAATTGTTATTGATTAATTAAATGACTATATTTGAGTCTATAGTTTGAATATATAACGGTGTTTGACTACACTAGTGAGAAATAATCTAGCCTAAATGCCTCCCTTAGATGATTACATCTTGGACATAAGCAACCTAAAGCTCCTTATTCCCCTAACCATTCCTTGATCTCACCCATTTATATATAAAACTATTCTCAACCCATTACACCGAATTTATCTTATCACCTCAAATTAGTATGCAAAGATCTCCTCTTTGTGTGATATGATAGTGTACAAGATGTTTCTATTAGTTTCACAAATCATGGGTGGAACCCTTTTGCTTTGGGACCAATAAGATGTGTAACATATTTTATACTAGTTAATGAATATATAACCTTCAATAACACTTGTGGGATAATCCTTATGTTGCTTACTTAACTCTTTAACTATATTTTCTCTTAAGACAAATATCCAAATTATTCATAATTAAAAATATGTTTAATATTTAAAGTATATAAGATGCATATGCATCTAGTATAACCTTATTTAGATTCATTTTCTCTTTTCAAATGGATAAGAACAAGAATAAGAGCATTAAAAGTTGCAAGATTTTACAATTCCATTAAAATTTCTAAGGAATATTTGAAATATTGAAAACCATATATAATTTTTATTCCTATATTATGGGTAGATAAAAATAGTTTTATAACATAAGATATATATGGTAAACTAACTCAGAAGTGAATATTTACTAAGATATCTCTCCCTCTCTCTACCCATTATTAGTTACAAAAAATTATGAAGCTTGTATTGATGTGTTATAGGTGATAGATGGTAAGTAGCCTTTGCTTATTATTAGTTATGAGCATCAACTTAATTATGAAAATAATATGCTATCTATTCAAAACTAATAATTATTTACTTTTATTAGGTCTGATAATGTCTTCATAATCTACCTACCTTTCTACATTTTTTTTTCAATCCTTAAAAATTAATGTGCACACTATTGCTCCATATAATGAATTGATCAAAAGAATCATAATATGAGTAGAGACCAATATTATTATATTTTTTGAGAATGTCCATTATAAACAAAATAATAATATTCCTATCTTTTTTTAAATGTGCATCTGCCCATTTTGAACAAGATAAGAGTAATATGAAGAATAGAGTCTAATATTCCTAGCTTGTGTAGAATGGGAATGTGCTTATTTTTACCAATTTAGTTAAGATGAATATGCATATAGGATAACTTTATTCAAATCCACTATATCTTTTCCAATGGATAAGAACAAAGATAAGCATTAAAGTTGTAATGTTTTAAAATTCCATTATAACCTATAAGGAATAATTAAGATATTGAAAAAGATGTTATCCTTGTCCTATGGGGAGTTATAAAGAAGTTTATAACATAAAAAATATGGTGAATTAACTCAAAATCCAATATTAAATATGTAAAAACATATGAGATATAATATTAAGATCATGAGTTTCCTCAAGGACCCCCTCTACCTATCATATTAAATTCCAAACTACTTGTCTAAACAAGATATTTATTATTAGATTGTAGAAGGAATATTTAGGTTTTGTATATAGCACTAGTAGAATGCATACTTGCAACTCCTAATCATGATAAGTCACTACTAAAATGTATGTAGTTAGTGGCAAAATGAGAATACTTCAACCTCTCAAAGTGAAATATCAAGTAGGAAAACCCTAAAGGGGTAATACAAGCTCACTTTCCATAATAATACCCCTACCTCAACATTAACTATGGTCATTAGGCTAAATATGATGGTGAGCTCTATCTAAATGCCACAAATGACTAGGAGGTGTTATCATGGATCATGACCAAGAATAAGAAGGGAAAGAAGGCTTAATATGACCCTTACATGCCTCCTCTATATCTTATTTATTTTATATGGGACCCAACTTTGACATCTCCAAATATCTCTTGGAGGGTCATGTAAGGTGTTTTTAAAATTTTTCCCCCTCATTCTACAAGTCTTACTCTACTTCTACCTACATTTCCTACTAATTGTGATTCAGATCCTCCTCGAACTCCTCTATTTTCTCCTCTAGATCTACTTCCACCTTTACCTCTTATAATAACTCTAGTTCTAGGCTATCAGATCGATAGACCTAGCCTAATTGGTTCTATGTAGCCTAAGAACAACCTGCTCAGGCATTGACACCTCATCTTTGGGCCACATAAACATTGAGGTTTGATGTTGTTGGTATCATGATAATAATCATAAAGTGTTTATCCCAAGAGGAACCCTTTCTATTTTCCCTTCTCACACCTCCATCTCCTCTTATTTCACTTTTTCCCCTCACTGTCACCACTTTCTAACTCCCAATTCTATCACCCATTAGTCCTAATCTACCCTCATAGATTCCCCAAGTGGTGTTTCTTCTATTTCCAATTTCTCATCCTCCATATTTCACCCAATTACCTTTGAGCTTAATACTTTTTATCATCCGTTCCTCCTCATTCTCTTTCATTCCCTCTATCTCACAACTTGGAGTCCTTTTGATGCCTCCTTTAGGTATTCCTTTAGCAATTATTACAACTATGAATTTTAAGATCATACCACTCATAGAAGGGACAATCATAGTGGTAAATATATTCACTTAGATTCCTCCCTAATAAATTCCATGTCTTCAACCATTGGCCCCTATAAATCCTACCATCCTAATTAGAACATCTACTACAACATCTAGAGCTAACTCAGGTAAGAGGCCAAAGAAGAAGTAGAAGGAAAACCACACTCTATATCTATCCCAAATGACTTCTAATCTAATTCAATATAATTCATAAGACTCAATAGATCCTCTAGGCCCAGTATTAACATATTTTTGCCTAACTCCTTAGCCCCCTCTTTCCATCACCTAAAGTGCCACAAGACTCACCTTCAACCAGCCCATCTCTTCCTTAATTTTCAGTGACCCATTCCTAGGGGTAATTCTATAATATATTAACCTAACTTAGGAATAGTGGTGGTGAAAAAAGTTCCCTTGGTCCTCCCATTCCATTATCCATCCTTTATTCTCATCCTTGTCCCCCTACATTAGTTTCCTCATTCACTCCTTCAACTTCCTCCATCTCCCCTCCACCTTGTCTTCCACCCTTCACTACCATTTCAAACACCCCTCCTACACCTCATATAACTTAAGGAATAGTCCCAAGGTCATAGGCACTATAGATGGTTATCCAAGGTGACCCAAACATTTAATGGTAATTTGATTATACATTTAGGAGCATGAAGATAATGCTTATGTATAGGTTTTTTAAAGAGGTGAACCCAATGTTGTGGCAGCCCTATCTAGATTTGTTCTACCTTAGTAAGGTGTAGACTTACACTAGGGAAGAGAGGATGGTTGAGGACTGACTGTCAATTATTCGAGATATGCAAAATATGTCTAAGAAGCTCCTCGAGGACATGCAGATATAGGATCACATTTTAGAATCCCAAGTAAATAACACATTTCTAGTTAGGATAATTGGTTAGGTCAAATATGCCCTCCTACTATGTTTCTTAGTCATTGGAAAGTAGTGGAGTCTTTGGATAAAAATAACATACTTATCCAATAGACTCAGGCCTATATTAAGAGGATTAAAAAGATTTGTGGGAAGTGTTGAAAGATGTATGTGGCAGTCAACAAAGTAATGTTCTTAGAACTTAAACTTATGCCAACACTAGACTTGGGGTTATACCAAAGATACATCAATAACATGAGAGTTATAATGGAGGATTGGTTGGCCTTGGATTATATTATAATGAGACCCTTGGAAGAGGGAAAGAAGAATATATTGACCTACTTAAAATATGTCAATATCTCTATGTTATTCCACCCAGATGGAACCTTACTTGACCAAGGGGAATTCAATGTCCACATGGGTTATTTCAACCAAGTTTTAAGGTAGAAAGTGGCTAAGGAAAAATAGGAAGGGGAATGGGTAGTGATAGATATATCAACACAATCCATGATTATCATCAACTAGGTCTCAAAATTCTAGGCATCAATGGAAATACCCTTCCAAGTCTCCCAAATATTGACATCTCAGGCTGAGGTAATATTCAAAGAGTTCCTAATGAAACTATCTAAGCTATAAAAGGATTTTGACCTCATAGTAACTACATTGGAATCTCGGAGTGCCCAATCAAATAAGTTAGGAGTCAGTTCTTCTCAGCCACCTCCTCATGTTAATTGAGTGGTCCCTTATAGGTCTACTATCAGTTTTTAGGGATTATTTTGTTTAAATATTGAAATACAATTGTAACTATAATGAGTGGAAATCATGGTCCATGATGAGATCCTCATGTTATTTGAAGGTTAAGCCCATCCTTATCTATATAATAAAGATCCATATTGTATTATAGGATCAACCAAAATTTATTTAAAGTGATGTCATATTATATCCATGACTTCACCTACTTTTCCTTTATCACTCTAGAATGTAAAATAATCCTAGATGGATTATTATAACAACATTTACTCTTTTTAATGAATACAACCTTTATTTTATATAAGAGTGTCTATTTTATGTTCTAATTTATTTAATATTCATTTATAAATGATTGTCAATGTAAGTTTAATTTGATTAACACTTTATTTCTTTATGTATGCCATGTTTATTATGTGCTTAGTTATTATAATCATTGTGTGAGTTCTTTCACTTTTCCTTTGATAGTGTTGATAATTTGTGTAAATCTAAAAATTATCATATGGTGGCTATGTGTTTTTGATAATAAATTCCTAGTTTTCATCATAAGTGAGATATCATATTGAAGTCATACTCTTGGCTCCCTTAGAATCTTCCCACTATATGTTTTTTTAGGTAGAACTTTAGTAAAACTTAGTCTATAAATTATAACTATGGCATTGTCACTACTAACCAAAATTTAGATACTTTGACTGAGGATAATTCAAAATAATTCCCTTAATTTACCTTAACTTTGTTGATATTCATCATGAAATATTTTTATTGGTTAACAATGATCAAAATTGATAGGTGGTATGTCTTTCTTGGTAGCTTATATGGTTATTTAGAATGGTCTAGTTGGAAGTTAAGTCAAGTTATGTTGACTTTTCATCAAGTGGTCATTATTTATAGTCTTGTTTTGTGTTTATAATTTTTTGAAGGTATTTTTAAAAATGTTAAGGTTAAGTTTGATATCAATTTTATGGATAACTATTTATTTTGGTTCAAGTTAACCAAACTGACCAATGAACCAAGCTAGTTGTAAAGGATAAAGGTACATACATATTAATTTTTAAATACTTATTATAAGTCTTATAACATGAAATAGGAAAAATTAATTCAAATAAGACAATTTGAATCATAAAGTGCAATCACTACTCTTGAAAACAATTATAAGTGAAGGTTTTTATCCAAGAAGAGAGACAAAATATGTTTTAAATAAATAAAAATACAAAGTCACATTATAAATTATTCAATAAGGTTCAACCATGCTTGTATAAGCTTAAAAAATTCCTTTTAAATCAAAAATTAACTAGATACTCCATTGATCTCTTGGCAGGATCACAATGGTCACCTTCAATTACTTGGTATGAACAAGAGAGATAAAGTTGGAATTTGATATATTGAAAAAAAGAGGGGGAATTAATCAAATTTATGTTCATTACATTGGTTTGTGGATTTAATCCCCAATCTCAATGAACAATCATTAAGCGCCTGAGGGGTTAAAAATTGCCTATAATCCCTAAGAGCTTGGTTTTTCATCTTCTCCAGCAATTCTAACATTAAATGAACATGTGTGAATGATTTAAAATTTTATATTTGGTACTATTTTATGACTATATAATCATTTATATATGATTTCCTCATGTTCATGATAAGTTCATTGTCAAATGTTCTTGATTTTCTAGTTTTGAACAAGACAATTAGGTTATAGGAGCTGTGAGTGGTTTTGGATGCATAAAATGATTAAAATGACATGTTAAATAGTTTATATAATATCATAAATACTGTTTAGAAATTACTAGGCACTATTAGATGCACAAAATTCTAGGAAAGTTGATAATCATGCATGCATTATTGAATGGTTAGAACTTGTAGCCATAGTGAAGATAGTCCTGATAAATTGAGGTGGGTCTTATTTTACAAGACCATTGAAGGATGTGTATCACTTTTAGATAACATATAATACCATTCCAAATAAATACCTAGAATACCATTCCAAATAAATACCTATAATACCATTCCAAATAAATACCTATAATACCATTCCAAATAAATACCTAGAATACAATCTGCAAAATTTAATGGTTTTGACATTTTCTTAAGGTGAATCAAAGAGAGTTGTGAAATTATAGGTCTATATACTTGTAGGTCACTATTGACATCAAATATCTATGCATAAAGAGTTTAAATGGATATTTCATGCACAATTAAATGACCTATTCCTTTTAAAAAATACAAACACTTGAAACCTAGATGCTCAAGTCATTAACCCACTCTATTCTTAGATGGATTGTATAAACTCAATACTACTGTGTGAACCTATAAACAAGACTATGGGGTTTTCAAGTGGAGATCCAAAGTGATTATATACCAATGAAGTAATGGAGGATACATAAAAATAATTTTCACCTTAATACACATTTCCATCATTTTCTACGTTATCATAAGGAGGTTAGAGCACTAAGAAAAGGGTTTTGAGCCTAGAGGAGGACACTTGCAGGCCTGTCAAAAGACATAATTAGAAAAGGAACACTAGTGGTGCTTAAAGAGGTGCCAATAATGTGTGTAAAATGAAATTGTAATATTAATAATATCTCTTATATCTACATATACTTCCAATATGTCAAGAAATGAACTAATAAAGACCTACATTCAAAAGGATAGCTAAGAAAAGCTAATGTATACCTACAGGTTTGTCCTAGGCTTGAGTGAAGATAAAGTAATGGAGTAATGATATAGGGTTTATAAATTGAAAAGATATGAATATTAATGTAAAATTACCTTACAATATCAAGAGGTAATTCAATATATGGAAGCTTATTTTATTGAAGTTTGCAGTCAAGAGACTTCAAAGTAACCACTTGTAGGCAAGTAGGGTCATATTTGCCTGGTTACTCACAAACCCTCCATATGGAAAATTAATGTAACAAAGCTCATTAATATTTCAATATATCTTGTAAATTATTTCAATTCATTAGTGGAGATTACTCAAACCTCAAAAGGTCATGCAAAGTCAAATAATTACTTTGATCCTCCTTTTGCACCCAAGTCATAACTTTTGCCATCACCTATATGACAAAATGTGAAATAATGAATAAACATGAAATTTTTAATATATTTGAAGAGTTGGAAAATATAAAAATATGAGTGATACATGGGTAAAGGGGTGTATGCATTTTGATCTCACTATAGTGGAGAAAATATTCTAAATGAATATTGCTAAGGTCACTTCAAGGAGGTTGACCACAAACCGTCACAAAGAACTAAGTCAAATTATAATGTGTTATATTGTTTTTATTATTCAATTGACCACTTTAATATGTTATGATAGGTGATATAGACCTCACTAATGTTTTCATAATCCTTAAAAAATACCAAAATTCCTCTTTTTTTCTCTAAAACACTTTTAAATGGAGACCTATAGGTTGCTAGCCTGAGAGGTCTATTCCTTCATCCAAAAAATCATTAGAGGGTATACATGGATACTTAATCATAATGGGAGAGTTGGATAGGTGTGTATAAAAAATATATATGATATTAGTTCTTAAAAAATAGCCCTAGTATATATTAATTATTTCTAAGAATGATTATCACTTTGAAATTTCCTAAAACCCTATAAGAAGCTCAAGAAGTGTCAAAACTTTTCTCAATAGTATGATGGAAAGGTACATGGGACCAAAAGAACTTATGGGAATTCATTGAGGTCCATCCAATTCTATATTGTGTAATTAATCATAAGGGATAAGTCATGTACTCTATGAATAATATTTAAGAGCCTAAAACACCTAAAACCTTCTAATAGCCTCATGAGAGAGACAAAGATTTAAATTACAAAAAATAGGTTGCATTACCCTTTAAATGATTTGTTAAACCTTCATACTTCTCTTGATCACCTTCTCAAGCTAGTGGTGGGCACATGTAGGGTAAAAAGTATATATAAAAGGGCTTAAAATGATTATTGTAGGCTCTTTAGAAGCATGAAAAATTGTGTCAAAACCTTAAATTAGACCTAGAAAATGATTATGAGGCCCTTAAATTAGATCAAACATTCTCTCAAATTTTTGCATGTGTGATCATTGATTAGAGCCAAATTTCATTTTCCTAGGCTTGTGGATTAAGTATACTTACATTGAGTGTTTGATCCTGAGACTTTATACAAATCAAGAAGATCCATATGGGTACTCAAACATATGCTTGATTTGATAGGATAATCTATATAATGTTTTAGACAAGGATATTTGTCTATTTGAGGGATACATATAAATGAAGATAAGTATAGGATTTAGGTGTGAAACTAAACCTTAGAGAGTGAAAAATAATACAAGAGGGTTGATATAGGTTTGTTAGGGTAGAGAGAGGTAATTCATGGATAAATATTACATTCATGAAGATATACACATGATTTGAGGCATTTGATCAATAGAGGTGTAGTGAGATTGATAGATTTTAAAACACTTAAGGAGGTATGATGATCAGTGCAACATAAATATTGGATAACTCCTAAGAAAATTTAAATTGTCAATAAAATTAACAAAGGAAACTTCAAGGTGAGTTGATGACCAAGGAATACTAGTTCTCACTTTCCAAGACAAAATGAGGGTAGTCTGAGTAAGAAGAAAACATGTGGCAAGTATATAAATAAACCCCTATGCTATTTGGGAGAGGAAAAATCATCATGAAATCAACACATGTTATTTAATACCTTATGAGACTATTCTAAACCTCCTTCTTGATTATAACTCTTGTCATAAGTGCTTGAGACTTATCATTACTCTCTTCTATGCCACTTCTCTCTCTCTCCTTCTCTTATTCTCTCTATATATAACCTTGTTTAGATTTGAAAGGTTCCTTTAGCTGAGTATGATGAAGCCCTACTCAACTAAACACTTTTATCATGCATTTAAATAATGAATAAATTAGATTCTTACATTCTCACATACTTAAAACTAGTGTACTGGTGTGACTATTGATGAATCCTAGTAGTAGTTTTTGTACTCTCTCTCATTTATCCTCTCCTACCTATTTGAAAATGGATTATCTTATTTCAAGTCACATGATGGGTTTGATTTAGTTTTGCATTGTTTTAAAGTGGATTTTAGTCATTATTTCTTTGTTTAGACCTCTTGACCAACACTCTCATCTAATACATTATAAATAACCTCCATGATTGAAACACTCATGCTTAAAGGTACATATTGAGTAGTGTTATCAGATTCAAGCCCAATCCATGAACTTAGTACATGATTGTCAAGTGGAGGGTGTTGATTTGGTGTATCACCTCCTTAGCTTTATTTTATGTTATCTCTCTCTGTTTTCTTTTTCAATCTAGTAGTGTAGTTTTGTAAGCTTAATTGATACATAAATTGGTCCTGGTCCTATAATATATAGGTTTATCCTAATCAGAGGTCACCCATAACCTATGACTGAACCCATTATATAGATAAAATTAAGAGGGATTGAATCATCCTCTCAAGGGTGAAAAATTAAACTGTAATAGTTCTGATACACCCAATATGAATGGATTATGATCCATTGAAGGAATATTTAGTACTATCCTTCAATACCTCACCCTTTTTAGGAAATAATTAAAATACAAATGGTGATTACAAATGAGTTTTAGCTATTATAGGTAGTCCAAGTGCCTCAAAAATAGAAAATTGGTATGTATCGTTACTCATTTAATCAAAATGCTTCTTGTGTACCTTTGTATGAGTGTTTTAAATTTAATGTTACTCATATATTCTCCTCAAGTATACCTCAAACATATTCCTACCATGTTTAAAAACAACTTTCCTATCTCTGTAATCAATCATGTCAAAGTTATGTTATTCCTTCTTCACTTTTATCTAGATTCAAATAAACCATACTAGACCTTGTAAACATGATGATAAAGATTAATAAAGAAGTAGAGTATGGTGTAGTTTCTCCTTTCTATCCCATTCATAAGGTTAGATAGATATTACCAGGATTTTAGATAGTGTAGGAAGGTGTTGAGAAGGAAGATAATCCAACCAATTGAAAGGATAGAGGTTAGGTGATGATACACTTAGTGGAAGATAGAATAATGAGGTGGGAAGGAGAGCCTACCTAATATAATCAAAATCCTTCTTATGTCTCTTCTACACCAAAGTTTAAAGAATTCATTCCCTAAAAACCTAATCCTATTAAAGTAACCCATAATCTCCCTTAAGAGCCTCAAACCATTTCTTCATGGAGGATATCTTGAACTAATTATTTCATGTGTACTCTTGAGAAAGAATATTATTCTATACCCATCTAGAGTCAAGAGAGAGAAGAAGTTGTAGAAGTCACACCAAAAGGATTTATAACTTGGAAGTATTTTATTCATATTCAAGATAAAGATCAAGAGGGAGGAATAATTTTGTAGTTTAGGCCAAGAGAGCCTACAAACCCCTCAATTCCTTCATATACCATTCTAGATGAAACTCTTTAAGAAGCATTCAATCAACCTAGTTTTCTTAAAATATCAAGTTAGAAGGACACTCTAATAGGTTTCAAGAAACCTAATTAAGTCTCTTTCCCTCATACCATATCATTCTATGAAGGAGAATAAATTACCTTAAAAAATAAGATGGACATTCAAATGTGAAGGAGAGTTTGTCAAAACCATGTGGTGAGATGGAGTTCCTTGAAAGGGAAGATCAATCAGCTATAACTGAACCTCAAGAAAACTACGAGGATAGTGTTTATAGTGTGTATCATGAGTCAATATTTCTTGGAACTCCTCTTTTTTAAGAAGCAAAGAAATCAATATTCAAGGTTGATGAAAATGATGGTCTTGATGAAGGATAAAAATTTATCATGGCAAACACCTATTGTCAAAGTGATTCCATTAATATTTATGAATAAAAAGACCTTGATCAGGAATTGAAGTAGTTAAACCATAGTTTCATGGAAGTGATGGACTTGATTTTCAAGAATATGACCCCTTTAGAGGATAAAGATGAATATTAACATGAAATTGATGAAGTTGGCAGCCTCATATAAGAGGATGAATTATGTTTGGCACAAGAGAGATATGATGAGTTGTGTAGTCATATGGAATGTGAAAATTGGTAACTTGAGTGTGGCTAATAACACCAAACCCATAGGTCCATCTTGATTACTTTTATGACCCTCATAAAAATCTTTTCATTTATTCCCAATCATCCATGGCCTCCAAGACCTAATCCTAGATTAACTAGATTGCTCTTTCCATGAAAAATCTATCTACCCAAGTTTCATTATCTTAGGACTATAGAACCCAACTTGAAATATAATGCTAGGCCCTCTAGTGTTTACTTTCAGTGCTCCTATCCAAGTGCATTTTTTCCTCCAATGGTTAGTTCCTTCTAGTTCTTATCTATCTTCTTGTCAGCCTAAAGTGAGCACAGCCAACCCATGACCAATAAATCCCTATAAAATCCCATTCAAAATTAATTTGGAAAGGGTTGGAAAATATCACAAAGTAAGCAACAATACAAGATAGACTATTAAGATAATCTTCCCTATTACAAGCATATTGTTAGCCAATACTATTACAAGCTTATTAAAATCAATACACTAATACCTAGCCACCTCAAGCACACCTTATTTTAGAATTTTCATCTTCGTACACATGAATTGCACAAATCACATTAGGTGGGAGAACTACATATGGCTTGATCCCTATTTTGAGTATTGGTATGTAGGTAGTGTGCCCACATAATGGGTGTGGATACATTTTTAGTGCATCTTTCACACACTAAACCCCCCCTCTTTCCCAAAGTTTGTCAAATCACAATGGAGTCTAGGGTTTGAAGACTAAATCATCTCTATAGGGAGTTCCACAAACATCTAATAGTTGAAATTTCATAAGCAGTCTCACATGGATACAACGAGCAAAACTCAAAAAGCTTAGATATCTTAGAGAATAGTAGTAACAGAGGACTATAGCACTAGACCCTAGAGTGTCATATTTCAGTGTTCCTATATAATCAATAAACAAAGGATAGATCCTAATTTGCAATAGTGTCCTAGTCCTGCATAGTGAATTTTAGACCCTATAATAACCATCTCAATTAGATTCTAGCTAGGTATTATTTTCTCTCTTATTAATATTTTAAAAAGGTTTAAATTATACTCAAATTATTACAAATTAGCCACTTAATTATTGCATATTTATTAATCTATTTCATATTCTAAACCTTTAGCTAAATTATGAATAATACACAAATATTCCCAAAACTATTAAATCATTTGGTGAACCCAACTTACTTCGTTTGTGCATAAAAACCCTAAAAAACCTAGAGTAAATTTCCTACTAATTTTTCCTATGTTTTTTTTTATTTTTTTCCTACATAATAAAATAAAAAATTAGAATTAAATTTTACAATTTTTTAGTAATTTTAAAATAATTTTCTTTCAAACCCTAGTTTCCCATAATAGGTCTCGGTATTTTCCCTAGTGTTTTGCCTATTTTTCTTGAATATTTACTAGCATACTTAAATTAGAAATTCACCTTAAATTAAAATTCCATATTACTTTCAAAAAAAATATTTTCCTCCAAACCCAAGTTGTATACACTATATCCTTTCAAATCAATAATTTTCCAATAATTTTCTAAATTTCTACTTACATATTTAAATCAGAAATTTGCATCAAATTTTAAAATTCCTTAGTAGTTTTCAAAATATTTTCATTTGAAACCCCTAGTTTCATGTACTAGTTCCTATTTTCTTCTTGAGGTATCACCTTACATTTAAAATCAAATTTAAAAAATGGATCTCACTTATTTTCAAATATTTCTTGCTTTTTAGCAAATAATGAGACCATACTTGGTCCTATCATGAACATGAATGATGAAGTCTACCATATGCTAATAGAAAGCTTTATTATTTGATTTTCATGTCTTTTTTTCATAATATGGGATGAAATTAAGAAAGTCATTGTTAAACATAACAAGATACATCTCTTTCAAAGAAAGATTTACTTGTCTTTAATACAAGGTTTCATATCTTGCCATATGGAAAAAATTTCAAGTTTATCATGATAAAAAAATTAGAAATGTCATAGCACATGTCAAAGTTTATTATTCATTCATGCACAAATTTTCCTTCTATCTCTTGATTTCTATCTCTCATATGGGAAAACTTTCAAGTTTATCATGCTAAACACATTAGAAATGTCATGGCACATTTCAAAATTTCTTATGCATTCATGCACAAATTCATGCTTTCTATCCCAAAATTGTTATCTCTCATGTTGAATGCTCTTTATAAATATATTTTTATACAACTTATAACTTTAGTTTCATACATTTCATTTCACATTCATGATTTTTATCTAGATGCATATAACTCATTAGCACCTTCAAGTATTTCCCTATCACTTATAGACACAACAAAATAATAGTGAGTATATTTATCCCTCTTCCCTTTACACTTGGTACATCTATCTATTATCCCACACATACTACCAACTCTATGCCTATAGTATAACATGTATTACATGCTATCACTCATGTTCATGAATATAGGTAGGTTGATTACACCCATGGCTATAGATTTATAACTCAAGTTAACACCACTTCTGAAGTAGCTTCATTTTTTGAGCTCCTTAATCAATCATATGTTTACGAAGATGTATTATATTTAGCCTTTCACAATAATATAATTTTTATTTCTATCGAACTAGATTATATAGCCTCTATCCTCAACATAATGCAATGGACTAAAGAGCATATTTCATTTTAGAAAGAGGATTTACCCCCATGATAAATCATTGCACAACGTCTACCTCTATATATTCAATTAAGAATTAATGATGTGCGGGTAAAAATAGTGTTAGTTAAGAATGATTTAGGACTCACCATTTGTAATATTTATTTTCTTAAGCATCTTAATATAAAACCTCAAGATCTAAACCATTATGACATGAACATCAGAGGCTTTGACAACATCCCATGGATATTCATGGGTCAAATAACACTAAGTATTACCTTATGGCCTAACACATTACCAACTAATTTCCAAGTCATGCCAAATGACCTCAATTATAATCTATTACTTGGTTAGCCTTAGATTCATGATATGCATGTAGTCCCTTCTACACTCCATACTTGTCTAAAATTTATCACAAAGGCTACATCTACACATGCCCAATAGACAGTGAACCTTTTAAATACTTAAAGGTTACCGAATCTCTATAGAAATATATTTCACACTTTTATCTCAGTAATATACCTACACAACCCACTACTTACAATGCACCCTTAAACCATGCAACACATCGAACAATTCCTAATTCTATAATAACATTGACACCAAATCACTAATTTACTTCCCATTTTAAACTTATATGTCTTAATAATATGGGATATCATGGCAAAGGTCTTCGAAATAATGAAAAATGAATCATTAATCCTATCAAGGCATAAAGAAAACATTGAAGGGAAGGACTAAGATATCATATTACCCTTCTTCTTGATAAGCCTTCTTCCATAGCTTCAATGAATATATAGTTTTTTCTGCCCATTAAATCAATAGACCACATCATTTATCATAATTTAACATTATTATTGATCTATATTGATCTTACTAATGATATAGTTTCACTAGATATGTACACATTAGATTAATTCTCTAATGATGAATCCTTCTTATAATTTCTCAGAGCATATGAGGACCTCCCATCTTGATATCATAAAAATAGATTTCACCTTCACATAAATGCCCATGCTTACTTTGGATAAAATATAAATTCTTCCCAAGACATACCAATTGATTTAGATGATACTATTCCTACAACCGCATACACACTAGATCATTCCACATTGCTTAATGAGGAAATAGTTAATTTAAATTTTAGAACTGATCAAGATCCCCATATTATCTTGTTAGATGTTTCCCTATGAAAATAAGAGGATATAGATATTCATCAAAATTTAATATATTTTCCAAAACTCTTTCTTTGGTCTTACTCAAATATACCATGAATTGATACATGTATATTAGTTCATTGGATTCCTTCATACCTAGATGTTAAACCAGTTTTAAAAATATTCATAAAATGTATCCTAAAATGGATCTCTTAGTTAAAGATGAAATCCAATTCCTCTTATATGTTATATTCATTCAGCTAGTAGCATAACCTAAATGGATTTCTAGTATAGTCCCTATGGTAAAGCCTAATGGAAAAATTTGGTGTTTTTCTAATGCTTGAGATTTAAATAAGGAATATACAAAAGATGATTTTCCTTTATGTAATATTTACATGATCGTAGATTCCAAAACCAAATATGAAATGTTATCATTTATAGATGGCTTTATAGGATACAACCAAATCAAAATCACTGAAGACAATCAAGACAAAACATCTTTTACAACACCTTAGGGCACATTTTGTTACATTTTGATTCCTTTTGGCTTAAAAAACATCAAAGCCACATATCAACATACCATTATGCATATCTTTCATGACTTAATTTACCACACCATCAAGGATTATGATGATGATATATTAGCTAAATCCAAACAAAGACAATGTCACACCATCAATTTATGATAGATCTTTGAATGACTCAGGTAATATAATGTCTGATTAAACCCAAAGAAGTGTGTGTTTAGAGTTACACTAGGTAAACTTTTAGGCTTCATTATTTCCTAACATGGTATAGAGGTTGACCCTAAGAAAGTTAAATCAATTATCAACATTCTACCTCCCACAAACCTAAAATAAATTTGATCCTTATAAGGTAAGATCTAAGCAATACACCATTTCATATCTCATCTTGCTAATAAAAAATAATCATTCACTAAATTAGTAAATAAAGATACAAAGTTTGTTTGGGACTAAGCCTGTCAAGAAAGCTTCAATACAATCAAGAAATATCTTCTTAATCTACCTATTTTAGTACCACCTATACTTAAAAGACATTTCCTCCTATATATATTAGTAATAGATCATGCTTTAGGAGCACTCTTATCACATCATGATAATTGACATATTGAGTGAGCAGTTTACTACATCAGTCACACATTACCTTATTATAAAAAAAATTATTCCACAATAGAAAAATTATGTCAAGCATTAGTTTTTGCCACATAAAAACTTTGACATTACGAAGTTAATAATGAGACTCAGCTTATCATAAAAGTAGATCCCTTGAAGTTTCGTATGGAAAAACCACATCTATCTGGTCAAATCACAAAATGGGTCATGTTATTAAAAATTTTTGACTTAAAAATAGTTCTCTAGAAATCAATAAAGGGACAAATCATTGTAGACCATTTGGTAGTTACACCACTCCTAAACATTAATCCTATTAGTGACACATTTATAGATGATTTCACTACCTATTCTACTCATTCTAAAACTTGGGCATGTCTTTGATTTTTCTTGATGTGCATTCGATGTCAGGGTAGGCATTGTCTCTGTCAACCCTTTTGGTCACATAATTCATATTGCATATCGATTAAGTTTCTCCTACACCAACAACACCATAGAATATGAAGCACTTATTTTAGGCCTATTTTCTACCTAGTCCCTCCAAATTAGATCTATTCAAGTCTTTGGTGATTCCCAACTTATGGTCAACCAAGTCAATGATGTCTATCAAATAAAAGAACATGTTATCCCATACTGAAATATGGTACAATGTTTATTATCATAGTTTGACTACTTTTATATGAAAATTATACCAAGAATAGAAAATCGACACATATATGCAATGATAAGTGCCACATATTTGATCCTTATCAATATCAACAATTATCAATCTATTTTTTGAATTAAAAAATTAAAATCATCATCAATATCTAATGCATATTTGATTGCACTATCCATTTTAGCCAATACACATAGTTCTACAACTCCAGAATGGTTCTCTAATATCTATAACTTTTTAAATCTATTACACTAGATAATTTTTCATAAAATTACAAACACAAGTTAAATAAAAAATCACTCTATTATGTAATAATTGGAGACCTTTTTAAATGATCCTTGAATGGATAATTACTTTGATGTTTGACTTCAGCAAAAGCCAAAATTGTTCTCACATAGATATACAATAGTGAGTGTGGTGGTCACTTTAGTGGAAAATCCATGTCACACAAATTGCTTCGACAAAGGTACTACTAACCAACCATGGAAGATGAATTTTTATAATATGCAAAACTATGCAATAAATTTCAATGATATAGTAACCTACAACATGCATCATAACAATAATTACAACCTATTATCTTTCCATGGCCATTCTTATTCTGGGGATTTGATCTTATTAGAAAAATTAACCTTGAATCTATCAATGGACATAATTTTATAATCATAGCCAAAAAATACTTTAACAAGTGGGTATAATTTATTCCACTTCAATCTACTACAAGTGAGGACATTTGCATCTTTCTCATGACTCACATTATTTTGTGCTTCGGCTTGCCCACATCCATCATTTTTGATAATAGAATTTCATTCAATAACAAAAATATCAAGAAATTTTGAACACTATATAATATTAAACAAACAAACTCCACTCCCTATTACCCATAAGTAAATGGCCAAATAGAGGCTACAAATAAAACCATCAACAAAATTTTGAGAAAAATAGTGACCAAATTTGGAGATGATTGGCACAATCAACTAGTATTTGCATTATGGGCCTATCACACAAGTATCCACATGCCCATAGGAGCCACTCCTTATTAACTTTTTTATGACACAAAATAAATTTTACCATTAGAATTAGAATTCCCATATCTTTTTGTCTCCCTTAAAGGTATTCTCACTGATGACCAATTTCATGAAAATAGTCTACATTAGCTCAAGCAGTTAGACCATACATGCATTCAAGTAGTATAACATCTCATAATATAGTAAAAAAGTATACACTGATCGTATAATAAGTGAGTTCACACCAAAAAATTTGAAATTAATGATCTCATTCTCAAATAAAATCTTCATAATGTCAATGCTAAATAAGAAATCAAAAGAAAATTCAAACCAAATTGGATAAGTCCATACATTATTACTAAAAAAATATTATCCCTAAAGCATATCATCTAGCCTCACTTGAAGGAAATAAACTCAAAAATCTAATCAATATTATGCATTTATGTAGATTCCATGTCTAGCATTTCATTTCACACATTGTATTGTACATAATTTTTTAAAATTACTTATATATAACTTTCTTTCAAGTTACTTGTACATAGTTTATATTTTCTTGATTGTACATAACTTCTCTTCAATATCTTATACATAATTTCCTTATGATTAACTATAAATAGATTATTATCAGAATATTAAAAGAAATATAACATTTTGAAATAGAAAAACATTTAAATATTCAAAAATATTTTTATTGTATATATTATCCATGATTTACATCTTTATTGTATGCTAGACTTACATTTGTTTTTCTATGATATTGTTTATCAATTTATCTACATTATGATGCTTCAATTGATCTTATTTAAGTGTGTGAAGTGACATCTAGATCCTTGATCACTACACTCTACCCATTGAGGTGGCATTTTACTTCTAAATTCAAGGCACCCATTGATATACATACCCACTGGGGGCATCTTCTATATGACTACACCATCCAGGTTATGTCATTCCTACACAACACACTCTAGTTATCATGTTTATGTACATTATTTACTATCTTACATAGATTAATATATTGAAATCTCACTAGTATATAACACTTGTCTATTTCTTACCATATACCTAGTCTTATACTGCATGTCTTGCATACTTTGACTTCTTGATTTTATTAGTTAGATTTGATTGTATTTATAGTATTTCATGATTTTCTTCCATGATTTAAATAGATAGATGTGATTGCATTTACCAGTTCCTATTTTATCTCTTATATGTTCCTCAGGACATTTTCCAATGTCCTTTCCTTTTATTCTTATGTGTACCTTAGGACATTTGATAATGTCCTTTGCATGTACTCTTCTATGTGATTATGGCTTTCATGCCAACCTTTCTTATTTCTAGTTATGTATCTATGTGGCATTTTAACATGCCTTACATTCTTGATTTATAGTTTAAGTGATATGTGCCCATGTCCCTTGTTTTCTCTGCCCCTTGGCCACTCTTGTCTACTTCTTGCTTCTTGCCTTGTATGCTTATTGATTGATTACTTCCACATTGTTTGCAATGCTATAATCTACATCATGCATTATCATTATTTTTTGGATGCCATGATGGACATCATGATCCATCGATATATGACAACTAACAACTAATCAAACTTCTAGTTCTAATTCATTATATTTCACATTGTATTAAATTGTTATATCTATCTAGGCACACCCTTGCTGATCTAACAATATCTCATTAAAAACCATGTTATATCTTGAGAGATCTTATCAATTACCATTGATATATCATGTATCTTTGTAGCATAACATAATTATAGGGCTCTTTATTTTGGGAATATTCATTATAATGTATTCATTCCTACCCTCAGAAGAGGGGGAAATAAATATGGGTTTTGTCATAGAGATTAGAGCTCTTAATAGCTGAAAAAGCATCATTTAGAACACCCAAAACAATAACCAGACATTAAACTAAATAGAATAGATCAAGAAGATAGTGAAAATGTTAGAATAGTTATCAGATTTAGCCCAAGACATTAGTGCCAAGATTGGACTACAACAATAGATCCACTAGTGTCCATTTTTGACACTCCTATCCAAATAATAGAAAAAATAGACTTTTCAAAAGTATGCAAAAAAGTAGGTTTACCTATAGTTTTACACATTCAAACTAATTTAGAGTCAGTAGTTTCTAGTATGCTTTACCTCAAAGAATATAGATTTATGGGTCATCATGCATGGCATGATGGCTCTCACTTATAGTTTTAGATATGACAATTGGTATAACTTCCAAGTCAGAATCCATGTTCCAAACACCAGTGATATGGGCAATGTGTGTGGCATATTTATTTTATTTGCTTTTCAAGTTTATTATATTACCCAAGCATTCTTAGTAGTTGCATACATTATTTTGTCTATAATTTGATGGCATCATTTTGGAGTGGCTTTCATACAAGACTAAACTCCACATTTTTGAGTGGGTTTTACATAGGCCTATATCATATTTTCATGGTGGCTTTCATATAATCCTAATGTCCACCTTTTTTGAGTTGACCAAGAGTGGCCTATTCTCAAACACACATTTAGCTATCCACACCATAAAAAGATAAACTAAATTTTATAGCCTAATCTATTTGATTACATAAGGAAAACCTAAAAATAGATGAGATAACTAGACAACGGTGCAATATAATTGAATGTAAATCATGAATTTATAGTCAGAGGTTAAGACTAGATTGACCATCTCGATCTAGTTGATTAAATGTAAAAAAAATTGAAAGAAAGGGTTAGATTCACTTCAGATTCACTAGAATGGATGTAAAAAATTAATATAGATCTAAACATTATCTAACCTAGTAAAATCCAAGATTGGATAAATTAATCAACTAACATTTATTTTAATATGTGTTTGTAATGGGATCATGACCAAATTTTATCTACTAAACCTAACCAAGGGATAGATGACTACACAACACCAAAGGAAAGGGTTTTAAATCCTCTAGGAAATTAATACTATGTAATAACCCTAGCTAAGTCTACATACATAAATTTAAACTAATCTAATGCTCATTAAATATTGAACTTCTCAAATGATAAAATAAGTAGAATTATGAACTATAATGATGAAAAAATGAATGTTCCTCTCTATTGGATTAAAATGAGCCTTGTAGTTATAGAAAAGGATAATTCTTAACCCTTCAAAAAATTTAGCTAACAAGATCATCCAAATCGATCCTGTGAGTTTTAAAATGTTACCATTAGGCCTCAATCTAAGTCAACTATACTGAATTAGTTTCATAACATGTGATTAATAGTTTCTAAAAATATTATCTTGATAGAATTAGTATAAAAAGGGTGTTTTATTAATTAAAGGATATTAAAAGCATAAATGCTTATGGAAATTTGTAAACAAGGTCTAGATTACTTGGGGATTCATATAAGTGGGATTTGTAATGAGCTTGGATAATGATAGAGTTAACCATAAATATTGTGAATCACCAATGGTTTGTCTACTCCTTTTCTAGTGCACCATTTAAGGTGTGCACTCAAAGAGATATAAAACTGATAGGTTCCTATAAGAGAGAAAACAATAATTGATAAAGTTAAAAAATATTTTTTGTATACAAAATTTTCCCACTAAGAAGGAATACCTAGAGGTAAATGAGAAGGAATACAGGAGAGAACAAGGAGAAGAAAAAGAGGAGAGCAAGGAGATTAAGAGAGGACAAGATGCAAAGATATAATACACCATAAATTTGAGTGAAACTACATCAAAGACTATAATATTAAAGAAAACACTATTAGAACTGATCCTAAGGGCATAAAACTATAATAATTATCTTTATAAATAAATTGTTATTGGTTAATTGAATGACTATATTTGAGTCTATAGTTTGAATATATAACGGTGTTTGACTACACTAGTGAGAAATCATCTAGCCTAAATGCCTCCCTTAGATGATTACATCTTGGACATAAGCAACCTAAAGCTCCTTATTCCCCTAACCATTCCTTGATCTCACCCATTTATATAGATAAATATTCTCAACCCATTACACCCCTTTTATCTTTTCACCTCAAATTAGCATGCAAAGATCTCCTCTTTGTGTGATATGCTAGTGTACAAGATGATTCTATTAGTTTCACAAAGCATGGGTGAACCTTTTTGCTTTGGGACCAATAAGAGGTGTAACATATTTTATACTAGTTAATGAATATATAACCTTCAATAACACTTATGGGATAATCTTGATGTCGCTTACTTAACTCTTTAACTATATTTTCTCTTAAGACAAATATCCAAATTATTCATAATTAAAAATATGTTTAATATATAATGTAAATAAGATGCATATGCATCTAGTATAACCTTATTTAGATTCATTTTCCATTTTCAAATGGATAATAATAAGAATAAGAGAATTAAAAGTTGCAATATTTTATAATTCCATTAAAATTTCTAAGGAATATTTGAAATATTTAAAACCAAGTAAATTTTTATCCCTATATTATGGGTAGATAAAAATAGTTTTATAACATAAGATATATATGGTGAACTAACTTAGAAGTGAATATTTACTAAGCTATCTCTCCCTCTCTCTACCCATTATTAGTGACAAAAAATTATGAAGCTTGTATTGATGTGCTATAGGTGATAGATGGTAGGTATCCTTTGCTTATTATTAGTAATAAGAATCAACTTAATTATGAAAATAAAATGCTATCTATTCAAAACTAATAATTATTTACTTGTATTAGGTCTGATAATGTCTTCATAATCTACCTACCTTTCTACATTATTATTTTTTCAATCCTTAAAAATTAATGTGCACACTATGGCTCCATATAATGAATTGATCAAAAGAATCATAATATGAGTAGAGACCAATATTGTTATATTTTTGAGAATGTCCATTATACACAATATAATAATACTGGCCTCTATTTTTCATATTATTCATATCTTTTTTAAAATGTGCATCTGCCCATTTTGAACAAGATAAGAGTAATATGAACAATAGAGTCCAATATTCTTAGCTTGTGTAGAATGGGAATGTGCTTATTTTTACCAATTTACTTAAGATGAATATGCATATAGGATAACTTTATTCAAATCCACTATATATTTTCCAATGGATAAGAACAAAGACAAGGTTTAAAGTTGGAATATTTTACAATTCCATTATAACCTATAAGGAATAATTAAAATATTGATAAACATATGAAAAAAATATTATCCTTGTCCTATGGGGAGATATAAAGAAGTTTATAACATAAAAAATATGGTGAATTAACTCAAAATCCAATATTAAATATGGCAACACATATAAGATATAATATTCTAGAGTTAGTTTTAAATGGACACTCCAAGGTTGAAGTACTTTAGATTTGACATACTTTAGAGCTAGATATGTAAACACTCAGGAGCTATTATACTTTGGATCTAGTTATAAATAAACACTTTGGAGATACTAAAATTTAGATCTAGTTATGATAAAATTATTGATTTACAATACTTTAGAGCTAGTTTTAAAATTAAAATTCAAATCTACTATACCTAAGAGCCAAAATATTATGGACTTGCCTCATAATTACTCCTAGGTTATTCTTCAAATCAAGAGAGGCTCAATAGTTTATATACTCCAGAGCTAAAATATTATGGATCTAGTTTAAAATTTATCATGGGTTGGTCTTGAAATTAAGAGAGGATCTAACCTTAGATATTTAACATCTATACCTATTGATCCATAGACTACCTCATTTTCATTGCCCCCCTACTTTTTGTTTCTTTATAAATGAAAATAGTATTCATTTTTAAATGAAAATGTAATGAAACTGAATAATATAGAATGGGTTCAATTCCCTTTTTTATTACTTGCATATAATGGGTAAAATTCCATTATGAACAAAATAGGAATATTATGAGCACATAGGCCAATATTATTATCTTGGCAAAATTCAAAGCTACCCTTTGTAAATAATATACAAATATAGGTATTTATTACTCATATTATTTATATATTGTTTATAATGGCTAGCTTCCCATTATTCACAAGATAAGAATATAGGCCTCTTATTATGGTGAACAAGCCCCATTTTCATCAAAATGGGGGACCCATCTAAAAAAATCTCATGAACTAGATCTTTAGGGTCCTTTCTTTTGTTCTTGTTGATAATACCTACTTAAATACTCAAAATATGCATTGATTTGATTTATTCAAGTAGAAACATTCCTATTTTACCTTTTTTTAGGACTAAGGAGTATCTTATATTTCTATGAAATCATGAAACTAACATTATAGGCCACCTTTCACCAAGATCACCTGAAGTCTCATTCCCTCCCTAGAGAAATAAAGTCACTACTGTGCACATCAATTGAAATCTCCATAACTAACAAGTATGATTTTAATGTATCATGTCCATTTTAATTTTATTACACAATCATTTTTGTTAATTTTTTTGAGAGTGAGAGTGCTTTGGTGAATGGGAAGGTGCCACATTTCCATGAGTTAGAATGTCTAGTCCCCTAGACTTATCAAAGATGTAAGAGCTAGGGAGAGCCAAACTAAATGGGAATGTTCCACATTACCACAAGTTATAATGGTTGATCCCTCAAACCTATTAATAATTTAGAGCTCAGGAGAGCCCAATTGAATCAGAGGGCACCACATCACTATTAGTTAGAATGGATAGTCCCTTAAACCTATCAGGGATGTTAGATCATGGGAGAGTTTGGCCAAATGAGAAGGTGCCATATCACCACTAGTCAAAATTAACAGTGCCATAAACTTGTTGAAGATGTTAGAGCCTAGATGAGCTTGACTAAATTTGAAGGTGGCACATCACCATACATAAGAGAGATAAGTACCCAAGACCTATCAGACATGTAAGAGCCTAGGAGAGTCTGACCAAATGGGAAGGTACCACATCATCATGAGTTATAATTGATATTACCCTATACCTATCATAGATGTCATACCCTAGGATATCCCAACCAAATGGTAGTATGTAAATGAGCTAATAGCCACCTAAAGCCTTGGGAAGTTCAAAATGAGGTACAAATGAGACTAGAGATCCAATTAAGATGTGCCACATGATAAATTTCATATAAACATATGAAAATAGTAGATCTAGATTAAATTGATAAATCAAATCACATAGGTCAATTATACACAACACCAAAATTAGATGCGAAAACCTCCAATGGAGGTGGAAAACCTATAGTGATTATTCAATGTTGAAACTATTCCTCCAATACATAAAATCTTCTCAATCTTAATTATTCACAAAATGGTCTTCAAAAAAACTTTATTCACTTGAAAATATATCAAGTTGGAATGAATTTATAATAGGGGTAAAATCTTATTTATAATATTCAAGAATTTTAAAATAACAATTCTATCCATCCTGATCAATCTAATTAATTAAAATACTTGGTAAGTATTAAATAACAATAATAATATTATTTATTTTCATGAGGCTTTCACCTCATGTAATAAATAATATATTATTATTTATTTAACTAATTAATAACATAAGATAAGGATTAATAATTATAACTTAGATATTAATTGCTCTAACACTCCCCCTTAATGCTAAGTGGGTATAAATGTCATAGTCACCTCAAAAAATAATTTTAATATGTGCACAGTTGAAGGATTTAAGAACCTCCATCATGCCAAACACCACATTTTGAAACAAAATTAATTATAATCCATAAAATACTCAGAAGTAAGTTTAGGCTAGCATGATTGTGAGACTACATATCATAGTTTATCATGAATAATCACTAAGCATATTTGGAGCCTTTTATAACATAATATTTTCTATTAAAAAGTATTATTTTAATGTATTGGGGCACAAATTTAAAACTTCCACATGAAGTGCACTTAACTCACATAACTTCTACACAAAGTTTACAATGTTTTACAATTTGAAGAAGTATAGAGAAAGAGAACAAACACATGGTCATTATGAAGTGGCATTGTCATACACACTTTCCCTAAATGGAAACTATGAGAGGCCTAGCATTGCATGGAATTGATAAAACTTGGTATCACCAAGTGGTTTTATGAAGTTATATGCCACTTGTTTATTTATAAGATAAAACTATAGATCAATATCACCACTGAGGACTTTCTCTTAGATAAAATGCACATGAACTTCAATATGCCTAAATTGTTGACATTGTTCAACTACACAAAACTTAAACACATATCCAAAAATAGATTCACGATATCATAATATGGTTAGCATCATAATAACCACATACATAAAAATATGACATATGTTTTTCTATGGTAAAACATATTTTAAAATAATTATGTCATATTTTAGGCAAACAAGTTCACTACTTTGACAACAAAGTTAGTGAAAAAACATAAGTTATAGTATGTAATTCATTATTGGATGTCTCTAATATTGATAAGATGAGCATCCCCAACTATCATGCGATGACCATAAAATAATTTACTAATATGATACTAAGTTAACCAAACATTAGATATCCTATTATCAATAACTTATTTTATCATTTGACATTTATCAAAAACATTTTAAGTTTAATATGTTTCAAAAAAATATTGAGGTATAACCTCTCATGAATCAAGTATAAATAATTTCATGAAATAAAAACATCCAATCAAACATATATGAGATTCAAATAAATAAGTTTAGATATGTATGAATAAAATGCTTAGTAAAGTTTATGATGAAGAACCAATAATACAAACCCCATTTACACTTTGCATTTATCAACATATCATATTAAAAATACATATAATTATGTTAGAATAAATTATAAAATAATCAAATGAGAGTATATAATAAATTGAAACACAAAAAATCTAAACTCACTGAGCATGATCTTACCAAATACAACTAAAAAATATCATTTTGTCAAATTAAGCATGATGTTATGCATATAATTTATTTCCTATGCTAACTCATATGAATTCAAAATGATCAATATTTTATTTTAATTCTCATGTAATACAAATATATATATTATAATATAATTTTAATAGACATTTTTCAAGATTCACACTAGATCATTCTAATAACAAATACAATGTAGATGAGACACCATCAATATAGTTACTATCTATAAAGTAATTTTTTTTATCAAAGTAAATGAAATGTTATGAGCATATTATATAATTGATGTAGAAAACTACAAATATTAAGAAGATATTCTTATTCAGAATATGCATAGTAGCATTCATGTCTTTGGCCCATAAGAACCAGGAGGAATATTTGCAAAATGAAACATTGTTTTGGCCATCTTAATAATGGTGTAATATTTCTTTTTAGCAATACCAATTTTTAAGGGGAATAGGGATTTGTTAATTCCCTTTAAATATTTCAATTCATGCAAAAATAATCAGACTATTTACTAACATATTAATTATGATTATTAGTTGTTAATCTTTTAATATAAAAAGTAGATGTATTTTCAACATTAGCTTTAAATTCCTTAAACTTAGACAACACATCAGATTTATTTTTAATGAAAAAAGATGAGATCATTCTAGTTTTATCATCAATAAAAGTAAAAAAAAAAAAAAAAAAACCATTAAGAGATACAACTTCAAGAGGTCCTACAAAATCACTATTAATCAATTCTAAAGGATGTGAGGAATTTGCATCATGATTATTATTAAAGGGGTTAGTATGTTACTTACCACATAAGCAACCCTCACTAGTTTCATGATGAGAGGAGATAGAAGGAAGTGCAATAATAATATTATTTATAGACATATCATTGAAACTTATACAATTAACATGTCATAATATTTCATTCCATAATTGAGATTCATTCTTACTATGTGATGAAAAAAAACATGCAAAAGAAAGAGAAAATATGTATACACCAATCTTTTGAACACCTTTAACAATAAAGGAACTAGATTAATTTATAATGGAATAGTTATATTTAAGTAATTCTATAATGAAATTATCATTTAGAAGTTGAGAATAAGATAGCAAATTCCTTTTAATCTTAGCTACATAGAAAAACTCATTTATGGTAACATTTGAAAAACTTTACTTTTCCCTATTTAGTAGGTTCTAAAAATGAATTATCTCCTAAGTAAATTATTTCAAAGATATATATATAATAACATAGAATATTAGATAAGAATGTCATATGGTGTGATGTAATGCTATCTAAAATCCACTCATTTTCATTTGAAGTAAATAAAGCAACATACAAAGCAATAACATTTGAATTCTGATTGTTATTTTTATTAGGGTTTTAATTCTTCTACTTGTTTTGATTAGATTTATTCTATTTATTATTATTATAAGATTGACTGTTAATTATATACTTTTTTTTATAACATGTTTACCTTTTATGACCAAATTTACCACACAGATTTTAATTTCTATTCAACTTAGGTGTATGATTCCTATTGATAGATTTTATATTCTTGTATTTGGATTTAGTATAATTAGGGTTAGATTTATGATTCTCGGTTTTATTAGATAAATTATTTAAGGTGATAATTACATGAGTGGAATTCTATTTATAATCAAAATCAGTCATAAATTACTCTTCTTGAATTAGGAGAGTAGACAAAGTGGTAAGATTAGGAATATCTTGCTCAGTTTGATATTTAGAATTTAAAATTGAAATAAAATTTATAAATTTCTCATAAATATTTAACTTAATGATAAAATAAATAAATATATACTAAATAAAATTACAATTACATCCATCTAACTAAGCTTTAATGTTTTTAATTTTAGCAAAAAATTCACAACTTTTTCATCACCTTTCATACGTGTACTTAGCAATTCAAGGATTAACTTAATAATCTTTGAAAGATGAGTGACCTCATGTATGTATTCAATAAGTTTACAAGTATTTCTATGAGACTCATAATTACAAATGTGGAGAAGGAATTCATCTTTAACATTCCACAAGATAATAAACATAGCTTCTTATGATTTTTGTTAAAATGCATTAGTAAGTTTAGGGGTCACATGTCATCCAAAAGGGATTTTTTAGTCCCAATGACAAAATTACACAACTTCTAGGCCATAAATTTGGATTTAACATGATTTTTTTATATATTATAATTATTTTCATTTAGTATATAAGTTTTATCTAAGGAAAAATGAGGCAAAGTCATAGCTTATGTTTAAATAAGACCATAAAGAAATGCTTAAAATGAAACCTTTTAGTATAAATTTTAATTTATTATGATATTAAAATGAATTTAAAAGTGCAAACACACAATATTTGTTCAATATAATTCAATAAAAAGTAAAAAATTGTGATAAAATATGGTGTCACAAAAATATACTAAT
Source organism: Torreya grandis (assembly GCA_037957365.1). Classification (NCBI taxonomy): domain Eukaryota; kingdom Viridiplantae; phylum Streptophyta; class Pinopsida; order Cupressales; family Taxaceae; genus Torreya; species Torreya grandis. The sequence goes on along the minus strand of JARHVA010007621.1, from coordinate 512,207 downwards.
ACAAGAATAATTTTAAGAAAAGCAATCTTTTGAATGAGTTTTTATACTTTGATTTAAAATAAATTAAATCACAATTGAAAATATACTTAATCACACAATTTAGATGTCAAAAAAATTATAATAAAAAAACTAATTTAGAATTACACAAAACTAGGTGTCAAAAAAGTCACACTCAAAATGACCACCTAAACACTATTATTAAAATATTAATAAAAATAATATTAGGAGGTTTCAAAATACAAAATTGACCATGTAAATGTGTCTAAAAGGTGCCAAAATATAGAGATTAACTAGTTACACAATTATGTTTGTTAAAATATTCACTAAGTTGAAAGTCAAACAAGTTTGACAAGTCAACTAGGATTTTAGACACGTGAAATATTGACACACAAACAAAAAAATAGAATTTAAATTAAAATAAATTTAAAAAATTACCTTGACCAAGTTAAATAATATTGAATTTAAGGTATTTTTAACTTGGGACATCCTTAGTTGTAAGTTTTAGTAAAAGAAAGCTTGTCAACTCATCTATCAGACTATTTAATAATTTACATGCACAATACTATTTTTATTTTTTATCTAACTTTTAATAATAAAAAATATAAAAAATATATTTAATACATGTAAAATGAATAATAAATAAATAATAGTAATTTAATTTTTTGATTTAAAATCTTATTAAAAAATAAAAAGTGAGACCACTTTTGTTTTCCATGGAATATTTGAGAAAAATAAATAAATTGTTTTTTTAAATATTTCCAAATAATATATACTTACTTGAAACATCATGTAGCTAGCTAGGAGACTCCAAGGTGAAGTAGGAAAGCTCAAATAAGGTTTAATAAGAAACCAAAAACCACTAAAATTTTCAAATCTTCTAGTTTTGGTAGGATAAATCCAATTAGACCTTTAAAATCTATTTTTGATGAAAATTTTACTATTTTGAATTGCTTTGGTTGAACTATGGTGCCCCATGTAGATATGGCACCGATGTAGAAGTTATGGATTACATAGTATATTATATGGATCACTAGAAGCCTAAAAATTTTACAATCCTCATAGTTTTTGCCTCTTCAAGTCAAAGATGTCTTCAAAATATAATTGTGATTGAGAAATGGTTTTTTTTTAAAGGAAAAAAATTAGTGTCATATGGTAGCACTCAAAGAGTATTTTTAAAAGTTCACAATACTCAAATAAGACCACCAAACACCTTAAAATTTTGCTAATGCTCTTAAAATGCTAAAACATAGCTAGTATGATCTTCAAAATTCAATCTTTGGTGAATAATTCATATTTTTCACTCATCCAAGCCAACTATACCACCCTTTCTAATTGAAAAAAAATTAGGAGTTGAATGAGTGCTTCTTAGGCTTTAAAAAAATATGAGAGAGCTTAAAGATAAATAAGATAATATTTTAGCAAAAATAAACTAGAAATGGGCTTAAAAATAATTAGTTTAGAATTAATTCATGCACCTATATGAATATAAAAAAAAACTTTTGAATAAATTAAAATATCAATTATTGATATTTTTATCAACACAATATGCTTGTTGATCAAATACTCTCCAATGGCTCTAGTAACTTGATAAATTTCATAAAAACATATGAATATAGTAGATCTAGATTAAATTGATAAAGCAAAACACATAGGTCAAATATACACAACACCAAAATTAGGTGAGAAAACCTTTAATGGAGGTAAAAACCCCATGATGATTATTCAATGTTGAAACTATTTCCCCAATACATAAAATCTTCTAAATCTCACTTCATAAAAACCTTATTCACCTAAAAATATATTGAGTTAGAAATGAATTTACAATATGGGTAAGACCATATTTATAATATTAAATAAGGGAGGTGACCATTGTGAAATAATAGGTCCATCCATCCTGATAAAGCCAATTAATTAAAATACTTGTTAAGTATTAAATAACCATAATAATATTATTTATTTTCATGAGGTTTAAACCTTACGTAATAAATAATATATTATTATTTATTTAATTAATTACCAATTTAAGATAAGAGTTAATAATTATCACTTAGACATTAATTTTTGTAACAATCAATCTATGTGGTAAATTTGTTCATAAAAGGGACTAGGTGAAATATCACTTGGCCTAAGGGAATGAAGTTGAGTACAGAGTCATGCGTAGGTACCGAGCATTATTAGTAATATGAATGAATAGGTGGCACATGTCAAAAATTAGGATTTAATTGAGAATCCTCTAAGAGATGTGATTGTGTGCCTACCACATGTTGAGTATTAACAAAATGGGAAGCTAGTCCCAATTAGACAATTTTAAAACATCCCATAAACATTGCTACATCCAACTAGTTGTGGAGGATCATAGGCTCAAATTTCAATTCTAAATTTAGGAATAAAGATAGAAAATCTAGCCACCAACTCAAATTTGAATATGTAGAAAGTGAGCCACTAAACACCATTAATACAGGGGTCTGCATGCATGCATTTATAAAAGGCCAAGAAAATCTCACTAATAGTTACTATTATTACCTTAATAAAACTCTCTAACTCTTTGCTTTCGAAATTACATAGAGCCCTTGTATTTCATGCCTTTTACACCCAAAGCTTCCCAATTACCCCTCCATCTTATTACAATGGGTACATCATCCTGAAACCTAAAGGCCAAACCTAAATAAAAATACATAACATTATAGGCTAACTTAACCATGTTCAATCACTACAAAATTTTATTTAAAGTGGTCAAGCAAGTCCCTAGGGATTCAAGCTTAAATAATGAATAATACATAGAATATGAGTATATCCTTATATCCTAAAATAATTGTAGACTTTATAGAGCTACAAACAAACTAAAGGCATTCTCCTACATTGACTTATTAAGGTACATCCTTCACAATGCCATCTACATGTAAGATGTGGTTAAGGATTGGGTATGCTCTCCTAAATCTTGGCACTAGATTGATGATATCTCTAGGAATGTCATCAAGGTGTACTACTCCCTCTCAAACTACACTTTCTCCTATGATGTAATGGCAGTCATGGTCTAGATGGGGATCAACTAGATATATGATGTCCTCTAAAACTAGGTTGAGAACTTAGATTATAAGTGAGTTAACAAGGAGGATATCAATACTTACATAGGCTAAACCTTTCAAAAATATATCTAGGTAGGCATGGTCATATTAAACTCACTATCTAGGGGTCAAGACTGCTAGCACATCAATGAACTATGGGTGGTTCTCCTATACATGATCTTTTTGTGTTCTTAGGTCCCAGACATGGGAGGATTGATGAAATTCAATTTGGTCCTATCTATCTTATATGTTTGAGCTATGGGTAATTTATACATGATGATCTACTTATTAGATGTAGTATGTAGGATGTTTTCTTTCAAGAATAACTTTTCCTACATGGGTTCCCAAGGGATCCTCAATCCATGTAGTATTTTAAAATCTATATGGACAACAATTTTGCCATCACATCTAGGATATTTATGAGCACTTATACCTGGTGGTATACCAAGTCATCAATGAGGCCCTGATACCCCATAATTTGAAGGTAATTAGATATTTTATCTTAGCCATTAGAGACTACAAGTTATTTAAGGATGACACTATGATTTAGATCATGAGTTTCCTCAAGGACCCAATCTACCTATCATATTAAATTCCAAAATACTTGTCCAAACAAGAGATTTCCTATTAAATTTTAGGAGGAATATTTAGGTTCTATATATAGCACTAGTAGAATGCATACCTGCAACTCCTAATCATGATAAGTCACTAGTAGAATGTATGTAGTTAGTGGTTAAATGAAAATCCTTCAACCTTTCAAAGTTAAATATCAATTAGGAAGACCCTAAAGGAGTAATCCTAGCTCACTTTCCATAATAATACCCCTACCTCAACATTAACTATGGTCATTAGGCTAAATATGATGGTGAGCTCTATCTAAATGGCACAAATGACTAGGAGGTGTTATCATGGATCATGACCAAGAAGAAGAAGGGAAATAAGGCTCAATATGAACCCTACATGCCTTCTCTATATATTATTTATTTTATAGGGGACCCAACTTTGACATCTTCAAATATCTCTTAGAGGGTCATGTAAGGTGTTTTTCAAATGTTTCCCCCTCATTCTACAAGTCTCACTCTACTTCTACCTACATTTCCTACACTTTGTGCTTTAGATCCTCCTCTAACTCCTCTATTTTATCCTCTAGATCTACTTCCACCTTTACCTCTTATAATAACTCTATTTCTAGGCTATTAGATAGACATACCTAACCTAATTAGTTCTATGTAGCCTAGGCACAACATGCTCAGCCATTGACAACTCATCTTTGGGCCACATAAACATTGAGGTTTTATGTTTTTGGTATCATGATAATAAGCCTAAAGTGAGGATCCCAATAGGAACCCATTATATTTTCCATTGTCACACCTCCATCTCCTCTTATTTCCCTTTTTCCCCTCACTGTCACCACTTTCCAACTCCCAATTCTACCACCCATCAGTCCTAATCTACCCTCATAGATTCCCCAAGTGGTGTTTCTTCTATTTACCATTTCTCATCCTCCATATTTAACCCAAGTACCTTTTAAATTAATACTTTTTATCTTCCTTTCATCCTCATTCCCTTTTTCTCCATCTATCTCACAACTTGGAGTCTATTTGATGCCTCCTTTAGGTATTCCTTTAGAAATAAGTGCAACTATGAATTTTAAGAGCATACCACTCATAGAAGGGACACTCCTAGTGATAAATTTATTCACTTGGATTCCTCCCTAAGCAACTCCATGTCTTCAACCATTGGCCCCTATAACTCATATCATCCTAATTAGAACATCTACTATAACATCTAGAGCTGACTCAAGTAGGAGGCCAAAGAATTAGAAGGAAACCCACACTCTATATCTATCCCAAAGGACTTCTACTCTAATTCAATATATTTCATAGGAATTAATACATCCTCTAGACCCAGTATTAACATCTTGCTGTCTAACTCCTTATCCCCCTCTTTCCATCACCTAAAGTGCCATAAGACTCACCTTCAACCAGCCCATCTCTTCCTTAATTTTCAATGACCCATTCCCAGGGGTAATTCTATAATAGGTGAACCTAACTTAGGAATAATGGTGGGAAAAAATGTTCCCTTTGTCCTCCCCTTCCATTATCCATCCTCTATTCTCATTCCCTATCCCCCTACATTAGTTTCCTCATTTACTCCTTCAACTTCCTCAATCTCCCCTCCACCTTGTCCTCCACCCTTCACTACCATTTCAAACACCCCTCCTACACCTCTTATAACATAAGGAATAGTCCCAAGGTCACAGGCACTATAGATGGTTATCCAAGGTGACCCAAACATTTAATGGTAATTTGATTATACATTTAGGAGCATGAAGATAATGCTTATATATAGGTTTTTCCAAGAGGTGAACCCAATGGTGTGGCAAACCTATCTAGATTTTTTCTACCTTAGTAAGGTGTAGACTTACACTAGGGAAGAGAGGATGGTTGAAGACCGACTGTTAATTATTAGAGAAAACCAAAATATGTCTAAGAATCTCCTTGAGGACATACAAATATAAGATCACATTTTAGAATCCCAAGTAAATAACACATTTCTAGTTAGGATAATTGGTTAGGTCAAATATGCCCTCCTACTTTTTTTCTTAGTCATTGAGAAGTAGTTTAGTCTTTGGATAAAACTAACATACTTACCCAATAGACTCAGGCCTATATTAAGAGGATTAAAATGATTTATGGGAAGTGTTGAAATATGTAGGTGGTGGTCAACAAAGTAATGTTCCTAGAAATTAAACTTATGCCAACACCAGACTTGGGGTTATACCAAACATACATCAAGAACATGAGAGTTATACTGGAGGAGTGGTTGGCCTTGGATTACATTATAATGAGACCCTTGTAAGAGGGAAAGAAGAATATATTGAACTACTTAAAATATGTCAATATCTCTATGTTATTCCACCCAGATGACACCTTACTTGACCAAGGGGAATTCAATGTCCACATGGGTTATTTCAACCAAGTTATGACGTAAAAAGTGGCTAAGGAAAAATAGGAAGGGGAATGGGTAGTGATAGATATATCAACACAATCCATGATGAGCATCAACTAGGTCTCAAAATTTTGAGCATCAATGGAAGTACCATTCCAAGTCTCCCAAATACAGACATCTCAAGCTGAGGTAATATTTAAAGAGTTCCCAATGAAACTAACTAAGCTATAAAATGATTTTGACCTCATAGTAATTACATTGGAATTTAGGAGTGCCCAATCAAATAAGTTAGGAGTCAGTCCTTCTCAACCACCTCCTCATGTTAATTGAGCGATCCCTTATAGGTCTATTATGGGTTTTTAGGGATTGTTTTGTTTAAATTTTGAAATACAATTGTAACTATAATGAGTGGCAATCATGGCCCATGATGAGATCCTCATGTTATTTGAAGGTTAGGTCCATCCTTATCTATATAATAAAGATCCATATTGTATTATAGGATCAACCAAAATTTATTTAAAGTGATTTCATATTGTATTCATGACTTCACCTACTTTTAATTTATCACTCTAGAAAGTTAAATAATACCAGATGGATTATTGTAACAACATTTACTCTTTTTAATGAATACAACCTTTATTTTCTATAAGAGTGTCTATTTTATGTTTTAATTTTATTTAATATTCATTTATAAATGATTATCAATGTAAGTTTAACTCAATTAACACTTTGTTTCTTTATGTATGCCATGTTTATTAATTGCTTAGTTATTATAATCATTGTGTGAGATCTTTCACTTCTCCTATGATAGTGTTGATAGTTTGTGTGTCAATCTACAAATTATCATATGGTGGCTATGTGTTTTTGATAATAAATTCCTAGTATTCATCATTAGTGAAATATCATATTGAAGGCATACTCTTGGTTCCATTAGACTCTTCCCACTATATATTTTTGTAGGTAGAACTTTAGTAAAACTTAGTATATAGAGTATAACTATGGCATTGTCACTGCTAACCAAAATTTAGATACCTTGAATGAGGATAATTCAAAAAAAATCGATTAATCTACCTTAACTTTGTCTATATTCATCATGAAGTATTCCAATTGGTCAACAATGACCTAAATTGATAGGTGATATGTCTTTCTTGGTAACTTATAGGGTTATTTAGAGTGGTATAGTTGGAAGTTAAGTCAAGTTATGTTGACTTATCATCAAGTGGTAATTATTTAGGGTCTTTTTTTGTGTTTATAATTGTTTAATGTTTTTTTTAAAGGTTAAGGTTATACTTGATATCAATTTTATGGATAAATATGCTCAAGGAGACAAAGTGGTGACTTTTCCAAACAACCATGGTTCAAGTTAACCAAATTGACCAATGAACCAAGCTAGTTGTAAATGATAATGGTACATACATATTAATTTTTCAAGACCTATGATAATGTTTATAACATGAAATAGGAAAAAATTAATTAAAATAAGACAATTTGAATCATAAAGTGCAATCACTACTCTTGAAAACAATTATAAGTGAAGGTTTTTGGCCAAGAAGAGAGAAAAACTATTTTTTAAATAAATAAAAATACCATGTCACATTATAAATTATTCAATAAGGTTCAACCATTCTGTATAAGCTTGAAAAAGTCCTTTCAAATCAAAAATTAACTAGATACTCCATTGATCTCTTGGCAGGCTCATAATGGCCACCTTCAATTGCTTGGTATGAAAAAGAGAGAGAAAGTTAGAATTTGATATCTTGAAAAAAAGAAGGGTAATTAATAAAATTTATATTCATTACATTGGTTTTTGGATTTAATCCTCAATCTCAATGAACAATCATTAAGGGCCTGAGGGGTTAAAAATTGCCTATAATCCCTAATAGCTTGGTTTTTCATCTTCTCCAACAATTTTAACATTAGATGAACATGTGATAATGATTTAAAATTTCATATTTATTAATAATTTATGAGTATATAATCATTTTATATATGATTTCCTCATGTTCATGATAATTTCATTGTCAAATGTTCTTGATTTTCTAGTTTTGAACGAGACAATTATGTTATAGGAGTTGTGAGTGGTTTTGGATGCATATAATGATTAAAATGACATGTTAAATAGTTTATATAGTATCTTAAAGACTCATTATACATTATTAGTTACTATTATAGGCACAAAATTCTAGGAAAGTTAATAATCATGCATGCATTATTGAATGGCTAGAACTTGTAGCCATAGTAAAGATAGTCCTAATAAATTGAGGTGGGTCTTATTTTACAAGACCATTGAAATATGTGTATCACTTTTAGATAACATATAATACCATTCCAAAAAAATATCTAGAAGAAAAGCTATACAATTTAATGTTTTTGACATTTTCTTAAGGCCAATCAAAGAGAGTTATGAAATTACAGGTCTATAGACTTGTAGGTCACTATTGACATCAAATAGCTACGAATAAAGAGTTTAAATGGATATTTTATGCACAATGAAATTACCTCTTCCTTTTAAAAAATCAAAACACTTGAAACCTATATTCTCAAGTCATTAACCCACTCTATTCTCAGATGGGCTGTATAAACTCAATACTACTATGTCAACCTATAAACAAGACTATGGGGTTTTCAAGTGGAGATCCAAAGTGATTATGTACCGATGAAGTAATTGAGGATACATAAAAATAATGTTCACCTTAATAGATATTTTCATCATTTTCTAGGTCATCTCAAGGAGGTTAGAACACTAAGAAAAGGGTTTTGAGCCTAGAGGAGGACACTTGTAGGCCTGTCAAAAGACATAATTAGAAAAGGAACACTAGTGGTGCTTAAAGAGGTGCCAGTAATGTGTGTAAAATGACATTATAATGTTAATAATATCTCTTATATCTACATATATTTCCAATATGTAATTAAATGAGATAATAAAGACCTACATTCAAAAGGATAGCTAAGAAAAGCTAATGTATACCTACAGGTTTGTCTTAGGCTTGAGTGAAGATAAAATAATGGAGTAATGATAAAGGGTTTATAAATTGAAAAGAGATGAATATTAATGTAAAATTAATTTACAACATCAAGAGGTAATTCAATCTATGGAAGCTTATTTTATTGAAGTTTGCAGTCAAGATACTTCAAAGTAACCACCTATAGACAAGTAGGGTCATATTTGTCTGGTTACTCACAAACCCTCCATATGGAAAATTAGAGTAACAAAGCTCATTAATAGTTTAATATATCATGTAAAGTATTTGGATTCATTATTGGAGATTACTCAAACCTCAAAAGGTCATGAAAAGTCAAATAATTACTTTGATCCTCCTTTTGCACCCAAGTCATAACTTTTGCCATCACCTATATGCTGAAATGTGAAACAATGAATAAACATGAAATTTTAGATAAATTTCAATAGTTTTAAAGTATATAAATGTGAGTGAGACATGGGTAAAGGTGTGTATGAATTTTGATCTCACTATAGTGGATAAAAGATTCTAAATGAATATTGCTAAGGTCACTTCAAGGAGCTTGACCACAAACCGTCACAAAGAACTAAGTCAAATTATAATGGGTTAGATTGTTTATATTATTAAATTGACCACTCGAATATGTTATGATAGGTGATATATACCTCACTAAGGTTGTCATAATCCTAAAAAAATACCAAAATGCCTCTTTTTTTCTCTAAAACTCTTTTAAATGGAGACCTATAAGTTGTAGGCCTGAGATTTATATTCCTTCATCCAAAAAATCATTAGAGGGTATACATGGATACTTAATCATAATGGGAGAGTTAGATAGGTGTGCATAGAAAATATATATGATATCAGTTCTTAAAAAATAGCCTTATTATCTATTAATGATTTCTAAGATTGATTGTCACTTTGAAATTTCCTAAAACCCTACAAGAAGCTCAAGAAGGCTCAAAACATTGCTCAGTAGTATGATGGAAAGGCACATGGGACCAAAAGAACTTATGGGAATTCATTGGGGTCCATCCAATTCTATCTTGTGTAATTAATCATAAGGGATAAGTCACGTAGTCTATGAATAATATTTAAGAGCCTAAAACACCTAAAACCTTCTAATAGCCTCATGAGAGAGATAATGATTTAAATTACTCAAAAAGGGTTGCATCACCCTTTAAATGATTTGTTAAACCTTCATACTTCTCTTGATCACCTTATCAAGCTAGTGGTGGGCACATGTAAGGTAAAAAGTATATATAAAAGAGCTTAAAATGATTATTTTAGCTCTTTAGAAGCATGAAAACTTGTGTCCAAAACTTAAATTGGACCTGTAAAATGATTATGAGGCCCTTAAATGGGATCAAACATTCTCTCAAATTTTCACATGTGTGATCATTAATTAGAGCCAAATTTAATTTTCCTAGGCTTAGAGAGCCAATCGAGGGATAATATAGAGAGAAATAGGTGGATTAAGTATACTCATTGAGTGTTTAATCATGAGACTTTATACAAACCAAGAAGATCCATATGGGTACTTAAACATATGCTTGGTTTGATAGGATAATCTATATAATGTTTTAGACAAGGATCTTTGTCTATTTTGAGGGATACATATAAATGAAGAGAAGTATAGGATTTAGGTTTGAAATGAAACCTTAGAGAGTGAAAAGTCATACAATAGGGTTGATAGAGGTTTGTTAAGGTAGAGAGAGGTACTTCATGCATAAATATTACACTCATGAATATATACACATGATTTGAGTCATTTGATTAATAGAGGTGTAGTGAGATAGATTTTAAAACACTTAAAGAGGTATGATGATCATTAAAACATCAATAGTGGATAACTCCTAAGTAGATTTAAAGTGTCAATAAAATTAACAAAGGAAACTTAAAGGTGAGTTCATGACCAAGGAATACTAGTTCTCACTTTCGAAGACAAAATGAGGGTAGTTTGAATAAGAAGAAAAGATGTGTCAAATATATAAATAAACCCCTATGCTATTTGGGAGACGAAACATCATCATGAAATCAATACATGTCATTTAAAACCTTATGAGACTATTATATAGCCTCCTTCTTGATTATAGCTCTTGTCATAAGTGCTTGAGACTTATCATTACTCTATTCTATTCGACTTCTCTCTCTCCTTCCCTTATTCTCTTTCTATATAACCTTGTTTAGATTTGAAAGGATCCTTTAGCTGAGTATGATGAATCCATGCTCAACTAAATGCTTGTATCATGCATTTAAATAATTAATAAATTTCATTCTTACATTCTAACATGCTTAAAACTAGTTTTCTTGTGTGACTATTGATGAATCCTAGTAGTAGTGTTTGTACTCTCTCTCATTTATCCTCTCCTACCTATTTGAAAATGGAAGTCACATGGTGAGTTTGATGTAGTTTTTCATTATTTAAAATTGGATTTTAGTCATTAGTTCTTTGTTTAGACCTCTTGACCAACACTCTCATCTAATACATTATCTATAACCTCCATGATTGAAACACTCATGCTTGAAGGTAAATATTGAGTAGTGTTATCAGATTCAAGCACAATCCATGATCTTAGTACATGATTGTCAAGTTGAGGGTGCTGATTTGGTGTATCACCTCCTTAGGTTTATTTTATGTTATCTCTCTCCCTTTTCTTTTTTAATCTAGTAGTGTAATTTTGTGAGCCTAATTGATACATAAATGGGTCCTAGTCTATAATCTAGAGGTTTAGTCTACTTAGAGGTTACCCATAACCTATGACTAAACCCATTATATAGATAACATTAAGAGGGATTGAATCATCCTCTCAAGGGTGAAAAATTAAACTATAATAGTTTTGATGCACCCAATATGAATGGATTATCATCCATTGAAGGAATATTTGGTACTATCCTTTAAGACATCACCCTTTTTAGGAAATAATTAAAATACCAATGGTGATTCCAAATGAATCTTAGCTAGTATAGGTAGTCCAAGTGCCTCAAAAATATATAATTTGTATGTATCATTACTCGTTTAATCAAAATGCTTCTTGTGTACCTTTGTATCAGTGTTTTAAATTTAATGTTACTCATAGATTCTCTTCAAGTATCCCTCAAACGTATTACTACCATGTTTAATAATAACTTACCTATCTCTCTAATCAACCATGTCAAATTTATGTTATTCCTTCTTCACTTTTATCCAGATTTAAATAAACCATACTAGACCTTATAAAGATGATGATAAAGATTAATAAAGAAGTAGAGTATGGTGTAGTTTCTCCTTTCTATCCCATTCATGAGGTTAGATAGATATTACTAGGCTTTTGGATAATGTGGGAAGGTGTTGAGAAGGAAGATAATCCAACCTATTGAAACGATAGAGGTTAAGGGGATGATACACTTAGTGGAAGATAGAATAATGAGGTGGGAAGGAGAGCCTATCCAATATAATAAAAATCCTTCTTACGTCTCTTCTACACCAAATTTTAAAGAATTCATTCCTTAAGAACCTAATCTTATTAAATTAACCCCTAATATCCCTTAAGAGCCTCAAACCATTTCTTAATGAAGGATATCTTGAACTTATTATGTCATCTGTACTCTTGAGAAAGAATATTCTTCTATACCCATCTAGAGTCAAGAGAGATAAGAAGTTGTAGAAGTCACACCAAAAGGATTTATAAGTTGGAAGTATTTTATTCATATGCAAGCTCAAGATCAAGAGGGAGGAATATTTTTTTAGTTCAAGCCAAGAGAGCCTACAAACCCCTCAATCTTTCATCTACCATTCTAGATGAAATGCTTTAAGAAGCATTCAATCAACCTAATTTTCTTAAAATATCAAGTTGGAAGGACACTCTAATAGGTTTCAAGAAATATAATTAAGTATCTTTCCCTCATACCATATCATTCTATGAATGAGAATAAATTACATTAAAAAATAAGATGGACATTCAAATGTGAAGGAGAGTTTGTCAAAACCATGTGGTGAGATGGAGGTCCTTGAAAAGGAAGATCAATTAGCTATAATTGAACCTCAAAAAAAATATGAGGATAGTGTTTATAGTGTGTATGATGAGTAAATATTTCTTGGAACTCCTCTTTTTTAAGAAGGAGAGAAATCAATATTCAAGGATGATGAGAATGATGGTCTTGATGAAGGATACAAATTTATCATGGCAAAAACCTACTATCAAAGTGATTCCATTAATATTTATGAATAAAAGGACCTTGATCAAGAGTGGAAGTAGCTATACCATAGTTTCATGGAAGAAATGGACTTGATTTTCAAGCATATGACCCCTTTAGAGGATGAAGATGAATGTTAACATGAAATTGATGAAGTTGGTAGCCTCGTAGAAGAGGATGAATTAAGTTTGGCACAAGAGAGATATGATGAGTTGTGTAGTCATATGAAATGTGAAAATTCATAACTTGAGTGTGGCTAATAACACCAAACCCATAGGTCCATCTTGATTACTTTTATGACCCTCATAATAATCTTTTCATTGATTCCCAATCATTCGTGCCCTTCCAGACCTGATCCTAGATTATCTAGATTGCTCTTTCCATGAAAAATATATCTTCCAAATATCTATTAGGTTAGGACTATAGCAACCAACTTAAACTATAATGCTAGGCCCTCTAGTGTTTACTTTCAGTGCTCCTATCCAAGTGCATTTTTTACTCCAATGGTTAGTTCCTTCTAGTTCTTATCTATCTTCTTGTTAGCCTAAAATGAGCACATCCAACCCATGACAAATAAATCCCTATAAAATCCCATTCAAAATGAATTTGGAAAGGGTTGGCAAATATCAAAAAGTAAGCAATAATACAAGAAAGACTATTAAGACAATCTTCAGTATTCTATGCATATTGTTAGTGAATACTATTACAAGCTTATTAAAATCATTACACTAATACCTAGTGACCTTAAGCACACCTAATTTTATCATTTTCATCTTCATACACATGAATTTCATAAATCACATTACGTGGGAGAACTACATATGGCTTGATCCCTCTTCTGAGTATTGGTATGTAGGTAGTGTGCCCACATAATGGGTGTGGATACATGTTTAGTGCATCTTACACACACCAAACCCCCCCTTTTTACCAAAGTTTGTAAAATCACAATGGAGTCTATGGTTTTAATACTAATTCATCTCTATAGGGAGTTCCACAAACATCTAATAGTTGAAATTTCATAAGCAGTCTCACATAGACACAACGAGTAAAACTCAAAAAGCTTAGATATCTTAGATAATATTTGTAAAAGAGGACTATAGCAATAGACCCTAGAGTGTCCTATTTCAGTGCTCCTATATAATTAATAAATGAAGGATAGATCCTAATTTTAAATAATGTCCTAGTCCTACATAGTGACTTTTAGACCGTATAATAACCATCTCAATTAGTTTCTAGCTAGTTATTATTTTCTCTCTTATTACTATTTTTAAAAAGGTTTAAATTATAGTCAAATTATTAAAAATTATTCAATTATTTTATATTTATTTATTGATTCCATATTCTAGACCTTTAACTAAATTAGGAATAATACACAAATATCCCCAAAACTGTTAAATCATTTAGTGAACCCAACTTACTTCATTTGTTCATAAAAACCCTTAAAAACCTATAGTAAATTTCCTACTAATTTTTCCTATGTTTTTTTAATTTTTTTCCTTCATAATAAAATAAAAAATTAGAATTAAATTTTACAATTTTGTAGTAATTTTAAAATAATTTTCTTTCAAACCCTAGTTTCTCATACTAGGTCTCAGTATTTTCCCTAGTATTTTGCCTATTTTTCTTGAATATTTACTAGAATACTTAAATTAGAAATTAACCTTAAATTTTAAAATTCCATATTAATTACAAAAAATTATTTTCCTCCAAACAATAGTTGTACACACTAGATCCTTTCAAATTAATAATTTTCCAAAAAATTTCTAAATTTTTACTTACATATTTAAATCAAAAATTTGCATCAAATTTTAAAATTCCTTAGTAATTTTCAAAATATTTTCATTTGAAACCCCTAGTTTCATGTACTAGTTCCTATTTTCTTCTTGAGGTATCACCTTACATTTAAAATCAAATTTAAAAAATGGATCTCACTTATTTTCAAATATTTCTTGCATTTTTAGCAAATAATAAGGAGACCATACTTGGTCCTATCATGAACATGAATGATGAAGTCTACCATATGATAATACAAAGCTTTATTATTTGATTTTCAAGTCTTTTTTTATAATATGGGATGATATTAATAAATTCATTGTTAAACATAGCAAGATAAATCTCTTTCAAATAAAGGTTTACTTGTCTTTAATACAAGGTTTCATATCTTGTTTTCTATCTCTCATATGGAAAACATTTCAAGTTTATCATGATAAAAAAATTAGAAATGTCATAGCACATGTCAAATTTTCTTATGCATTCATGCACAAATTTTCCTTCTATCTCTTCATTTTTATCTCTCATATGGAAAAAATTTCAAGTTTATCATGCTAAACACATTAGAAATGTCATGGCACATGTCAAAATTTCTTATGCATTCATGCACAAATTCATGCTTTCTATCCCAAAATTGTTATCTCTCATGTTAAATTCTCTTTATAAACATATTTTTATACAACTTGTAACTTCAATTTCATACATTTCATTTCACATTCATGATTTTTATCTATATGCATATAACACATTGGCTACCTTCAAGTATTTCCCTATCACTTCTAGACACAAAAAAATAATAGTGAGTATATTTATCCCTCTTCCCTTCACATTTGGTACATCTAGCTATTATCCCACACATACTACCAACTCTATTCCTATAGTATAACATGTATTACATGCTATCACCCATGCTCATGAATATAGGTAGGTTGATTACACCCATGGCTATAGATTTATAACTCAAGTTAACACCACTTTTGAAGTAGTTTCATTTCTTGAGCTCCGTAATCAATCATATGTTTACAAAGATGTATTATATTTATCCTTTCACAATATTAGAATTCTTATTTCTATTGAACTAGCTTATATTTCCTCTATCCTCAACATAATGCAATGGAATAAAGAGCATATTTCCTTTTATAAAGAGGATTTACCCCCATGACACATCATTGAACAACATATACCTCTATATATTCAATTAATAATTAATGATGTGGGGGTAAAAGTAGTGTTAGTTAAGAATGGTTTAGGACTCATCATTTGTAATATTTATTTTCTTAAACATCTTAATATAAAACCTCAAGATCTAGACCATTATGAAATGAACATCAGAGGCTTTGACAACATCCCATGGAAATTCATGTGTTAAATAACACTCAATCTTACCTTAGGGCCTAAGACATCACCAACTAATTTCCAAGTCATGCCAAATGACCTCAATTATAATTTATTACTTGGTCAGCCTTAGATTCATGATATGCATGTAGTCCCTTCTACACTCCATACTCGTCTAAAATTTAGTCACAAAGGATACATCTACACATGCCCAATAGATAGTGAACCTTTTAAATACTTCAAGGTTACCAAATCTCCATAGAATAATATTTCATGCTTTTATCTCAATAATATACCTACACAATCCACTACTTACAATGCACCCTTGGCCAAGCAACACATCAAACAATTCTAAGTTATATAATAACATCGACACCAAATCACTAATTTACTTCCCATTTTAAACTTAAATGTCTTAATAATATGGGATATCATGGCAAAGGTCTTGTAAATCATGAAAAATGAATCATCAATCCTATCAAGGCATCCACAAAACATAGAAGTCAAGGACTAAGATATTAGCTTAACCTTCTTCTTGATAAGTCTTCTTTTATAGCTTCAATGAATATACAATTTTTTCCACCCAATAAATCAATATACCACACCATTGATCATACTTTTACATTATTATTGATCTATATTGATCTTACTGATGATATAGTTTCACCAAATATGTACACATTAGATTAATTCTCTAACGATGAATCCCTCTTATAATTTCTCAGAGCATATGAGGACCTCCCATTTTTATATCATAAAAATAGATTTAACCATCACATAAATTCCCATGCTTAATTTGGATAAAATATAAATTCTCCCCAAGACATCTAATTGATTTAGTTGATACTATTCCTACAACCACATACACACTAGATCATTCCACATTGCTTAATGAGGAAATAGTCAATTTAAATTTTGGAACTGATCAAGATCCCCATATTGTCTTGTTATATTTTTCCCATTGAAAATAAGAGGATATAGATATTCATCAAAATTTAATAGATTTTCTAAAACTCTTTATTTGGTCTTACTCAGATATACCATGAATTGATACATGTATAGTAGTTCATTAGATTCCTTCATACCTAGATGTTAAACCAATTAAAAAAAATTCATAATATATATCCTAAAATGGATCTCTTAGTCAGAGATGAAATCCAATTCCTCTTATATGTTGGCTTCATTCAACTAGTAGCATAACCTAAATGGATTTCTAGTATAGTCCCTGTGGTAAAGCCTAATGGAAAAATTTGGTGTTTTTCTAATTCTTGAGACTTAAATAAGGCATGTCCAAAAGATGATATTTCTTTACCTAATATTGAAATGATCATAGATTCCACAACCAAATATGAAATGTTATCATTTATAAATGGTTTTATAGGATACAACCAAATCAAAATCATTGAAGATGATCAAGACAAAACATCTTTTACAACACCTTAGGGCACATTTTGTTACATTTTAATTCCTTTTGGATTAAAAAACATCAAAGCCACATATCAACATACCATTATGCATATCTTTAATGACTTAATTTACCACACCATTATGGATTATGTCGATGATATATTAGATAAATCCAAACAAATACAATGTCACACCATCAAGTTATGATATATCTTTTAATGACTCAGGCAATATAATGTCTGATTAAACCTAAAGAAGTGTGTGTTTAGAGTTACATCAGGTAAACTTTTAGGCTTCATTATTTCCTAACATGACATAGAGGTTGACCCTAAGAAAGTTAAATCAATCATCAACATTCTACCTCCCACAAACCTAAAATAACTTTGATCCTTATAAGGTAAGATCTAGGAAATACACCATTTCATATCTCATCTTGCTAATAAAAATTAATCATTCACTTAATCATTAAAGAAAGATACAAAGTTTGTTTGGGACCAATCTAGTCAAGAAAGCTTCGATACAATCAAGAAATATCTTCTTAATCTACCTATTTTAGTACCACATATATTTAAAAGACATTTCCCCTTATATATCTTAGTAATAGATCATGCATTAGGAACACTCTTATCACATCATGATAATTGACATATTGAGTGAGCAATTTATTACATCAGTCACACATTAGCTGATTACAAAAAAAATTATTCCACAATAGAAAAAATATGTCAAGCATTAGTTTTTTCCACATTAAAAATTTGACATTACATAGTTAATAATCAGACTCAGCTTATCACAAAAGTAGATCCCTTGAAGTTTCATATGGAAAAACCACATCTCTCTGGTCACATCCCAAAATGGGTCATGTTACTAAAAATGTTTGACCTAAAAATAGTTCTCCAAAACTCAATAAAGGGATAAATAATTATAGACCATTTGGTAGTTGCACCATTCCTAGACACTAATCTTATTAGTGACGCATTTATAGATGATTTCACTACCTATTCTACTCATCCTAAAACTTGGATATGTCTTTAGTTATTCTTGATGTGCATTTGATGTTAGGGCAGGCATTGTCTTTATCAACCCTTTTGGTCACACAATTCATATTGCATATCGATTAAGTTTCTCCTATACCAACAACACCTTAGAATACGAAGCACTTATTTTAGGCCTATTTTCTACCCAGTCACTCCAAATTAGATCTATTCAAGTCTTTGGTGATTCCCAACTTATGGTCAACAAGTCAATGATGTCTATCAAATAAAATAAGAACATGTTATCCCATACTGAAACATGGTATAATGTTTATTATCATAGTTTGACTACTTTTCTATAAAAATTATACCAAGAATAGACAATCAACACATAGATGGAATGGTAAGTGCCACATTTTTGATTCCTATCAATATTAACAATTATCAATCTATTTTTTGAATTAAACAATTACAATCATCATCAATATCCAATGCATATTTGATTTCACTATCCATTTTAGCCAATACACATAGTTCTACAACACTAGAATAGTTCTCTAATATCTGTAACTTTTTATATAAATTTCTTACACTTGATACGTTTTCATAAAATTATAAACGCAAGTTACATAAAAGAATCATTCTATTATGTAATAATTGGTGGAGACCTTTTTAAATGATCCTTGAATGGAAAATTACTTTGATGTTTGACTTCAACGAAAGCCAAAATTGTTATCACATAAATACACAAAAGTGAATGTGGTGGTCACTTCAGTGGAAAAGCCATGTCACACAAATTACTTTGACAAGGGTACTATTAACCAACCATGGAATATGAATTTTTATAATATTCAAAACTATGCAATAAATGTCAATGATACAGTAACCTACAACATGCATCATCACAATAATTACAACCTATTGTCTTTTCATGGCCATTCTTATTATGGGGATTTGATATTATTAGAAAAATTAACCTTTTATCTATCGATGGACATAATTTTATAATCATAGCCAAAGAATACTTTACCAAGTGGGTAGAAGCTATTCCACTTTAATCTACTACAAATGAGGACATTTGCATCTTTCTCATGACTCACATTATTTCATGCTTTAGCTTGCCCACATCCATCATTTTTGATAATAGAATTTCATTCAATAACAAAAATATCAAGAAATTTTGAACAAAATATAATATTAAACACATAATCTCCACTCCCTATTACCCATAAGGAAATGGTCAAGTAGAGGCTACCAATAAAACCATCAACAAAATTTTGAGCAAAATAGTGACCAAATTTGGAGATGATTGGCACAATCAACTAGTAGTTGCATTATAGGCCTATCACACAAGTATCCACATTCCCATAAGAGCCACTCCTTATTAAATTTTTTATGGCACAAAAGTAATTTTACCATTAGAATTAGAAATCCAATATCTTTTTGTCTCCCTTAAAGGTATTCTCACTTATGACTAGTTTCATGAAAAGAGTCTACATCAACTCAAGTAGTTAGACCATACATGCATTGAAGTAGTAGAATATATCATAATATACCAAAAATTTATACAATTATCTTATAATAAATGAGTTCACACCAAATAATTTGAAGTTAATGATCTCATTCTCAAAGAAAATCTTCACAATGTTAATGTTAAATAAGAAATCAAAAGAAAATTCAAACCAAATTGGATAGGTCCATACATTATTACTAAAAAAATATTATCCCTAAAGCATATTATCTAGCCTCACTTGAAGGAAATAAAATAAAAAATCTAATGAATATTATGCATCTATGTAGATTCCATGTCTAGCATATCATTTCACACATTGTATTGTACATAATTTTTAAAAATTACTTATATATAACTTTCTTTCAAGTTACTTGTACATAGTTTATTTTTTCTTGCTTGTACATAACTTCTCTTCAATATATTATACATAATTTCCATATGATTGATTATAAGTAGCTTATTATCAAGATAATAAAAACAATATAACATTTTAAAATACAAAAACATTTAAATATTCAAAAACATTTTTATTGTATATATTATCCATGATTTACATTTCTATTGTATGCTAGACTTACACTTGTTTTTCTATGATATTATTTATCTATTTATCTACATTATGATGCTTCAATTGATCTTCTTTAAGTGTGTGCAATGACATCTAGATCCTTGATCACTGCACTCTTCCCATTGAGGTGTCATTTTAATTCTAAATTCAAGACACACATTGATATACATACCCATTGGGGGCATCTTCTACATGACTACACCATCTAGGTTATGCCATTCCTACACAACACATTCTAGTTATCATGTTTATGTACATTATTTACTATCTTACATAGATTACTATATTGACATCTCACTAGTATATAACACTTGTGTATTTCTTAGCATACACCTAGTCTTGTACTACATGTCTTGCATACTTTGACTTCTTGATTTTATTAGTTAGATTTGATTGTATTTATAGTATTACATGTTTTTCTTCCATGCTTTGAATAGATAGATGTGATTGAATTTATTAGTTCCTATTTTATCTCCTATATGATCCTTAGGACGTTTTCCAATGTCCTTTCCTTTTATTCTTATGTGTGCCTTAGGACATTTGATAATGTCTTTTGCATGTACTCTTCTATGTGATTATGGCTTTCATGCCAACCTTTCTTGTTTCCAGTTATGTGTCTATGTGGAATTTGAACATGCCTTGAATTATTGATTTATAGTTTAATTGATATGTGCCCATGTCCCTTGTTTGCTTGGCCCCTTGGCCACTCTTGTCTACTTCTTGTTTCTTGCCTTGTATGCTTGTTGATTGATTACTTCCACACTATTTGCAATGATATAATCTACATCATGCATTATCTTTATTTTTTGGATGCCATGATGGAAATCATGCTCCATTGATCTATGACAACTAACAACTAATCAGACTTCTAGTTCTAATTCATTATATTTCACATGTTATTAAATTGTTATATCTATCTAGGCAAACCCTTGTTAATCTAACAATATCTCATTAAAAACCATGTTATATCTTGAGACATCTTATTGATTATCATTGATATATATGTATCTTTATAGCATAACACAATTTTATGGCTCTTTCTTTTGATAATATTCATTACAAGGTATTCACTCCAACCCTCAGAAGAGGGGGCAATAAATATGGGTTTTGTCTTAGAGATTAGAGCTCCTAACAGTTGAAAAAGCATCATTTAGAACACCAAAAATAATAACCAAAAATTAAACCAAATAGAATAGACCAAGAAGATAGTGAAAATGTTAGAATAGATATCATATTTAGCCCAAGACATTAGTGCCAAGATTGGACTACAACACTAGATCCACTAGTGTCCATTTTTGACACTCCTATCCAAACAATAGAAAAAATAGATTTTTCAAAAGCAGGCAAAAATGTAGATTTAGTTATATTTTTACACATTCAAACTAATTTAGAGTTAGTAGTTTCTAGTATGCTTTAGCTCAAAGAATATAGATGTAGGGATCATCATGCATGGCATGATGGCTCTCACTTCTAGTTTTAGATATGACAATTGGTATAACTTCCAGATCAGAATCCATGTTCCAAACACCAATGATTATGGGCAATGTGTGTGGCATATTTTTTTTATTTGCTTTTCAAGTTTAGTGTATTACCCAAGAATTCTTAGTAGTTTCATGAATTATTTTTTCTACAATTTGATGCCATCATTTTGGAGTGGCTTCATACAAGACTAAAATCCACATTTTTGAGTGGGTTTTACATAAGCCTATATCCTAGTTTTAGAGTGGCTTTCATATAAGCCTAATGCCCACCTTTTCTAAGTTGACCAAGAGTGGCCTATTCTCTAACACACATTTATATATCCACACCAAATTATCAAATTACAAATCATTCATGGGATTCAGGAGCCATCCCATATGACACACATTCATATTGATTCTAGTTCATAGCTTCATTTTGTGGGGAAATAATGGATCCAAAGGACTAGTTAGCCTTTGTATTCTTTAGAAATATACATAAAAGGATTAGACACATAATACACAAATAAATTATCACATGCATGATCATATAGATTCAACTAGTGGTTAATGATGGAGCCAAAGGGCTAGCCTTTACATTCTTGAGCCACTTTTAGGGAATTGAGCAATCATCTCCATTCATGATATTACTCTTGGTACAACATCATCCAATAGTACTCAGCATTAATTAGCATCACTCATCATCAAAAAAAGTATTTTATTGGTTTACATTCCTAGTGAGGTGTATTCATTATGTTCTCTTCCTCTCTCTCTCTTACCCAGCTTTGTATGTTCTTATTTTATATATAGCATATATAATAAAAATTTATCTACTCTTTCCTTTACTTTACAAATTTATATTTCACAACATGCTCTCTACACACCTAACATCACACATCTTCATGGGATTCACCCTTATAGGTAATCTAGGTTATGCTTTCTATTTTTCCTTTATCCTAGTATTTCACTTTGCTACATTACTATAATAAATTGGGTACAAATGTAGTCATATAAAATGTGAAAATTGGTAACTTGAGTGTGGATAATAACACCCAACCCATAGGTCCCTCTTTCTTACTTTGATGACCCTCATAGGCATCTTTTCATTGATTCCTAGTCATCCATGGCCTTTTAGACCTAATCTTAGCTCAGCCAAAGTGCTCTTTTAATGACAAATATATCCCCCCTAGTCCCTTTAAGCTAGGACTAAAACATCCAACTTGGACTATATCACTAGACCCTCTATTGTCCACTTTAGGTGCTCCTATCTAAGTGTATTTTTGCCTCCAATGGTTAGTTTCTTTTAGTTCTTATCCCTTTTCTTGTTGGCCTAATGCAAGCACATTTAACCCATGACCAATAGATCCTTATAAAATCCCATTCAAAGTTTATTTGGAAAGGATTGACAAATATCACAAAGTAAACAAGAATACAAATAAGAATATTAAGATAATCTTCCCTATTTTTTGCACATAACTAGTAAATACTATTACAAGATTATTCAAATTCTTACAGTAGTCACTAGCCACCTCAAGCACACCTAGTTTTATCATTTTCATCTTCATACACATGAAATTCACAAAGCAAATCAAGTGGGAGAACTACATCTAGCTTGATCCACCTTTGAAGTACTCATATGTAGGTAGTGTGCCCACACAAGGGGTGTATATACACATTCAATTCATCTTAGACACACTAAACCCCCTCTTTCTCAAAGTTTGTCAAAGCATAATGGAGTCTAGGGTTTGAAGACTAAATCAGCTCTATATGGAGTTTTATGTACATCCAATATTTTTAATTTCATATGTAGGTTCACATGGACATAGTGAACAAAACCTAGAAATATTAGATCTCCTAGACAACAACAACATAAGATAACTATATCACAAGACCCTAGGTGTCTTATTTCGATGCTCTTATCCAATAAAAATGGAGGCCAAATCCTAATTTATGATAGTGTTCTAGTCTTAAAGAGTGAATGTCATACCCTAAAATAACCATCTCAGTTGGTTTCTAGCTATGCATTATTTTATCTTTCTTATTACTATTTTTATAAAGGTTTAAATTACAATCAAATTATTCCAAATCAGTAGCTTAATTATTGCATATTTATTTATTGATTTCATATTCCACACCTTTAACTAAATTAGGAATAATACACCAATATTCTCGAAACTATTAAATCAAGTTGAGTCTTGAATGGGAATAATAACTTCCATTCCTCATGGGAGAAGAAGACCAATCTAGTTCTCATGGAGTGAGCCTTAATGAAGAGAATGATGATTGTGTAGTAGTTGAGTAGGTTATAAGTAATTATGAAATAAGTTTTAAAGATACATTATATTTTGAACTTTTTGGACTTCATGGGTAGAATATAGGACTTGGAGAAGATATATTTCAACCTTGTCATGAGTCTACTCAAGCATGTGAAACATTTGACTAACTTGTCCCTTAAAATAATGGCATGTTTTAAGTTAAGCTTGGTATTCTTTCAAGTAATAGTTTTAAGTTTAGCTTGTTTGTCTAAAGCAAAAGCTATTGATTTTAAAAAGAATCAAGATACTTAAGTCAAGGCTAGTTAATGTGGAGACTTAGGCTAAGGTCTTAGTACTAAGGTCTAGTTGATGTTAATATACATGAATGGGGTCTTAATACTAAGACTTTAGTCCAAGTTTGTAACAAAGAGGACTAATGACATAAAGGGAGACCAAGTTAATTAAATCCAAGGTCCCTACAAATATAAAAGTTAGACCCTACTTTATTTAATATAAAGGGAACAAAGAAATAAAAGGACTAAAATTATAATTTTAGACCAAGGTTTGGTCATATTGAAAAACACAACAAAGCCTTGGTATAAAATTTAGGCTTAAGTCTAAAGAACTATTTAAACATTCTCATAAAATTTGCTCCTTCCAAAATTGAATTTTAACCAAGGGTTTAAGCTAGGGTTTTCTAAAGGAAGACTTACAAACATCAATTTAACTTTGAGTTCTTACAGACCAAAGGCTATTAAAACCCTGAATAGGATTAATCTTCAACTCCAAGTGTGGTCTAAGACATGAGGGTCCCATAAAACTTATAGTTAAAACATGAAGATTCATTGTCAGTAAAATTAGGCAAGGTTAAAGGACAACCATGAAAATATAGGACACCATTATCAAATGCAAATTATATTCAAATTTAAATAATATGCAAAACATCTCAAATTTTTTTATTGTGTTAAGACTCAAAGTATGCATAAGGGTACCTATTTTTCAGAAATGGGGTATGTTGACCTCAACAAATGGTGACTTTTAAGGGAGCATAGAAATTTGTTAAAACTTGGAAACTCTAGTTTAGACAAATAACTAGGTCACTTCTTCCACTTGATTAATTCCACTATCAAGATCAGTTCATGGTTGAAAAAAACCTTGCATGTGTAGAATTAGGATCAAACATAAAAACATAGCCTTATTGTGTGTGTACTTTGATTACACTTAATGTTTACCATGGGATTAAAGGTAGATCTAGGTTTCATGCCTTTAATAATTAACACTAACTTGGAGTATTTCTAGATACTCATTAAGAACCATGCTTCTAGTTTAAGGAAGGCTTGGGCATTACTCTGCTACCATCTAGGCATCCATATCCCTAATAGATATTCCTTTAGTTCTACTCATAAAAATACTCCACTTCTAGCTAGGAGTCCATAGCCCAAGTGGAGATTACAAAAATCACCTTCACTTGAAAAGATTTTTATTTTGCAATAAGTTCTTTTTTTTGTATTTTTTAGGTCTTTTAAGCTTTCCAACAAAGGTTAGGATCCATGGTAGCTAGGTTAAAGTATTTGGTCAAGTGTTTGATCTTCATATAATCACCTATAGTTGTACCCTTTGTCCTAGGTAAGGATATTTATTAAGTGCAAACATGACTGTGCCTTAATAGTTTTAAAGTTCATTGTACATGTAAAATTATTCTTAAAACTAATTTAAGATAAAAAATCATGTTTAAGTCCATATGGGGTAGTTAACCAATTAATTAGTCCTTACTAGTATTTTTAAGTTATCACATCAAGATCATGTCTCAAATCCATGGTCAATATATGCATAAGGTTCATATATGCATTTCAAACATATAAAGTATTTAAGCAAATTGTATGAACTTTGAGCTAAGGGATGTCATAAAAGGACTTATTAGGAATAAGGAACATAACAATAACAAAAAACACAAAAATAGAAATAAAAATGAAAAACAAGTAAATATATACAATCTTATGCATAAACAAGGGATAGGAAGGAAAGAACAAGAATGAAACTAACTAGCCTACCTACACTAATTCTAACCACTCTTATAGATTTACTCCATAAAGATCCCAAGGGAAGAAACAAAGAAGTAATGCTCGAGATACTACCCATTGGTGTGTAGTGTCAATTTTTCTCCTTGAAATTCTTTTAGTTTGAAGGTGTTATCTCCAAGTGTATCTACAGTCTAATAGGGTCCAATCCATAGAGGTGTAAACTTTCCATGTTTGCCCTTGGGTTCAAATGCTTTGTCCCAAAGAATAACTAGATATCCTTGTCTAAACACCTTTATCTTTAATAACTTGTGAAAACACCTCTTTACTATAATTTGGTGCCTTTTAAAGTTATCAAAAACTTGTTTTCATGCATCTTCCATTTGAATAATGTCTAACAGCCTTGAAATTGCAAATTCTTGGTCTTTGTCCATACACTCTTGCATAAACTTGTAAGTTGGTAGTTTGAGTGTGATGGGGAATATGGGTTCTTAGCCATACATCAATAAGAAGGGAGATGATTTAAGGGTCTTCTTGACTCTTTTTCTATCTTCCCAAAGGGAATATTTGAGGAGCTTATGCCATGTTCTAGGTTTTTCTACAACAAACTTCTTAATTACCTTCATCAAGTTCTTGTTTGTTTATTTAGACACCACATTACCTTGAGGTTAATGGTTAGATGAGAAATTGAGGATAATACTATTATCATATGACCATTATATCATCTCTATGGATATGAATGTAGACCCATTGTCACATACTAATGAGAGTAGATTCCAAAATCTAATGCATATGTTTTCTTCTAAAAACTTGATCACTTCTTTGGTTCTACATTATTTGGTAGTTACTACCTCAATCCATCTAGTAAAATTGTCAGTTGATATTAGAACATGTTTATGACCTTATAATGAATTAGGATTGATGATCCCAATGAGATCTATCCTCCACTATGCAAAGGGTTTATCAAAAATTATTGGTTGAAATGACATTATTGAGTTTGGTTATTTTGTGCTAAAGATATAGCATGAATGTCATTCTCTTACATGATTATGAGCATCTTTGAAGATGGTGGGATAAAAGTAACCAGACCTAAGAATATTGTGAGTTATATTTCTCTCAAATAGGTGTCCACTTCCTATTTTTTTGTGAAAAGTGCTCATTATCTCAATGGCTTCGTTGGATACAAATCTCAAGTACATACCTTCAAAGTTATTCCAGTAAATAATTCTATTATTGATTAGATAATGATCTAATTTGAGCCATAATGATATCCAATATTCTCTAGTTAGTATTGTAGGACAAGTACCATTTATCAATAAATGAATGATGGGATCAAACCAATCATTAGGTTGAAAATTCTACTGATCAACTTGCATAATACTTAGTTTGGGTTAGTATTGGAAATCATTTATATTAGGCCCTGAAACCTTACCATTTTTTTAGTCTTCATCTCTATGTCATATTCTTGAAAAATAGACATCCATTTACCTCTTTAGTCTCTAAGCTCATTCTAAATTTACATTAACTTAGTGGCCAGATCTGGAAGAATGACATGTACTTTGATCCTAAGAATGTACTACCTAAATTTCTTGACTACTTTAACTAATGAAAAAGCTTTTTTATCAATTAAAGGATAGTTTAACTCAAAAAAATTCAATTTAGTACTCATAAAATCAATTGGATTATCACACCCATCAATATTCTATGTTAAAATAATAGCAATGGTGTCCCCAAAGGCAAAAGAGTAAAGTAAAATGTCCTTCAAAAATTTTAGACTTACAAAGACTAGAAGCTAAATAATTACCCTTTTGATGTCCCCAAAGTCATTATTATATTCTTAATTCCATGATAATTTATCATCCTTCTTCAGCATATCATTTAATGTCTTGATAATTTCTACAAAGCTAGAAATGAATTTTCTCATAAAGTTTATTTTGAAAAAAATCAATTTCAATTATTTCCTACTGTTGGGAGGATCTATCTTTGACATGGCTTCCACTCTTTTAGAATCTATGGAGATATCATCTTTACTGATAACATGGCCTAAAAATTTATTGTCATTAACATAAAAAATGATTTTCTTAGGGTTGGGAGAATTTCCATAGCTTCTACATCTTTCAAATACCTATTGTAAATGAATAAAATGGTCCTCCCTATTCTTAGATAAAATAGTTAGATCATCCATGCAAATTATAATGAGCATACCAATTAAGCCTTGGAAGGCATGGTCCATGGCTTTTTGAAAAGTGGCTCCTATGTTGATCAGTCTAAAATGCATTCTTTTGCATGTAAAGGTGCCCTAATTAGTTGTGAATGTTATCTTCATTCTATCTTCCTTGTCTACCAACACTTTATTGTACCCTAAAAAGCCATCTAGAAAATACATCATGGATGAACTAGAAACAATTTGTATTACTTGGTCAAGAGAGGGAAGAGAATAATTATCCTTTTCAAATGTTGTATTCAGATTCCTATAATTAATACATAGTCTAATTTCATCATTATGTTTCCTAACTAGTACCAAATTAGAAACCCAAATAGAGAATCTAATATGAAATACAATTATAGTATCTAAAATCCTCTTGACTTCTTTGAAAATCATGGGTTATAAAATAGGGTTTACATGCCTCTGATTTTGCTTGAGAGGTTTGCAATTTTATTTGATAGGTATAGTATGAGCTATGAATTTTGGATAAAAAATATTCAGGTCATCATATGATCGAGCTATTACATCTTTGTATTTGATTAAAATATCTTTGGCCCTTTTTTTTTGACACTATTATAGGTGTTCTTAATTTTGACCAATTGAGGTTGATCTTGAGGGCTAAGATCAACCACATTTTAATCTTTACTGTTTAGCTTGGGAATTTTAGAGGCTTTAGTTAGCTTATCCTAATCAAACAACCTTTTAAAAGCAATCATGCCTTTGGGAGTTTTGTTATCATTCAGTTGAATGACTTTGCCATCAACATATTCTCAAGGGTTGTTTCATTAGCCTCATCAATGACATCAGCTTTGAATACCCCTAAACTAGCCATGAATTCCATGATCTATTGGTCATCACTAAAGCCCTAGAAATGATTTACATTATCTGAGATAGAAGGGTAGGGTATTAATTCAATGCTAAAGTTTGGTGAGTCTTGGTTAGCCATGAGACTAGCCATAACTGAGGCTAGTTCATCAATGACTTTATTTTCCTCCCTAGGGATATAAATAATATTGAAATCATTAAAGGACTTGACTAGATCCTAGACCCTAAATTTATACCTCTTAAGATATGACAATTTGCATTGGTATTTTCTACTTATTTGATTGACTACTAGTTTTGAGGCACTATAAACTAGTAGTTCCTTGACCTTTTTCTTGATGTAAAATTGTAATCCTAGGATGAGATCCTTGTATTATGTAAGTTGTTGGTACATGGGAGATATATCCTATAATAAGCATGATATTTCTTACTAATAGGATCAATTAGAATAATGCTTACCCCAGATCTAGCTTTACACCTAGCCCTATCACAATCTAGTTTTCACAATCCAAGAATAGTATAATAAGGCTCAGAGTTACTTTAGTATTTTTGAGAGTGAAAACTCCCAAATCAGAGTTAACTATGTTCACATTTTCATTTACAACATTGTATTCTATGATCATATGTTTCATCCTTGGTTCTCTTTCCACTCTTATTTGATTTAGAACTCTCTTCCAAGGTAGCCACATATGTGAACAGTCTATAGACATATATCCATTTAAATATTTTGTCCATTCTTTCCTTAGAAGTAGTCTATAGACATCCAAGATATCCACCACTTGGATATCTATCAATTATTAGATTCTTGGCTTAGAATCTAGTTACATGTCAACATTTAACAATTCTCCAACCACTTTGACCCTAGACTTATCTAATTAGGTGACTACCCTATAAAACTTAATGGAGGTCAAACCAAGTTACTTACAAATAATTATAAGCATAATTGTAAAGGCACCAAAAATATAACAAAAAGTTATGCAAGTTCTTACCAAACATTCTAACTATAAGCAGGAAAGGTTAGGACTCTATCTTAGCTTTGAACATAGCTACATTTGCATTGTTAGCTTTGGACATCTTGCTAGGTTTCTTAGATAAGGACTCCAATAATAGATCTATTTGCTCAGTTATCCATGTTAATTCATGTAGAATAATGTTATCTTTAATTTAGTTCATTTCCTCTATAATATTATATCTAGTTTTATTTGAAGGAATAAATGTATCAGTACTCTATTTATAAGTACTTACCTTTGGAGGCTCTAGGCTATTATCTAATGTGGTGTCTAGAGGAGTGATAAAGTTATTTGAAGGAGTAGAAGTAGTTAAAGGCTTCCTATGTTATTTATTCCTTAGAGGATATGTATTCTTTAAGAAATAATGTAAGGCATGAAATTCTTTAGGAACATCATCAATTTCATTATCTTCTTGAAAGGGGAAATCAAACATTTCCATCATGGTCTGGTCAACAAACTTGGATCCTAAAGTACCTATAGAATTATCTTTGCTAGTTACTACCTAAAAAGTGTCCAACTCTTATTAAAAGTCTTAAAAATATTTAAGAAACTCAATATAATCAATTTCCCCATGATTATTAATACAATGAACTCTATAATAATCTATTAATGCAATATCAATCTTCTTATCAGTAGATGATTCATTATTCTTATTGTTATGACAGCTATCATTATGAAACCTATTATTGGGTCTATTAAATATATGGAAAGAGAATTTCCTCCCTAGGATTTCACTAGTATGAATAACCTATTTTTATAACTGGAGAAAGTTGGTGCTAAGCTTCTAGACCATTTTTTAAATAGATTCATTCTCACTTTTGGGGACGTTAGAGTTATGAACTTGGTTAGCACTAGAGGTTGGTATTAATGATTTTTGATCATTTTTAATAGATAAAATAGTGGGATGATTCAAGAATATTAATTTTTGATTAGGGGAAACATGGCTCAAGGGTAATTGGTTTAATGATAGAATTTGATTTAGGGTTGGCCTATTCTAGTTATTGTTAGGGAATATATTAAAGGTAAGCATATGTGGATTAACATTTGGGATAGAGTCATTCATTTATATTTGGGGATGAATTTGATTAGTAATGATCAATAATTCAAAATAGGTGTGAGCTAAGGTGGTTATGATTGGGATAGATCTCTTTAGGAACATAGAAGTCATAGGATCTACTACATCCTTATAGACTTATAAAGCTAAAACCTCATTAGGTTTGTAGGGAACTATGGTCTAGTTGTGCATATTTGGAAACCTAGAATTAAATTCCCTTATGAATTCATTATCATATCTCTTGATGGTGGTAAATTTTTATTATAGGATGTAGGGATAGATAACCTTACCAAATTGGTCAATGAAGACATTGTTAATTCCATCCAGCTAGTAATGTAATTGTTAGGAAAATTGAAAAACCATTCATATGCAACATCCATAAATTTAAAATGAAATAATGTACAAGATACATCTTCATGGATAAAATTTAATAACCTTAATACTAATTTGAATTATTGAATGTGCTATTCAACAATTACAACACCATTTGGGATAAATGTTGGTAAGTACTTCTTAAGATTATAGGGGAGATCATGCACTACACTTGGTACATTGATGGAATAATCACCTAAAAATGAAATAACTTGATGAATGTTGAATGTAGGAGTAACTTAGAGTTTTGAAGCCAAAAAATACTTTGAATATCTATGCCTACCTTTGTCTTTCCTAGTTTTCATATGGATCTCTAATTCTAGTAGAGGTTTTCTTGTTCTGAAGGTGATCTTGTTCTGATTTGGGGGGATTCTAGTTTGAGGATTTTTAATTATATATAAATACATGTGTCAAGTTATTATTTAAAAATAACCAAGGTTAGACTTGAACATTGAATGAATTTTCCAAAGATCTACATAAGAAAGAGTAAAGGACTATGATCTTTGACTAAATTAGCATAAATATATATCCAGATATGTAAATGTGATCATTACAAAGGATCTATGAATATTTAAAAATATGGCTATTAGTAACCTCAATGTTAAGTCCTTAGCCATTGGTATGTCTACAAATATGTGTGGCTGACTTTTGGCTTACATACCTCTTTTATTTACTTGTTACATTTATCTATGTTCTTAGATAGGTCAGCGTATGGAATAACCTTGGCTAGGTAGATTATATATATGAGGTAGTGGTTAGTCTATAATCTTCATGTGAAGTATTATGATATTAGCGTATTATTGTGGAGGTTTCCCCCTCAAAGTGGATTTGATATATTATCTAGTATTCTATTCTGCTATCAATTATCACTATGTAATCTCTCATGTTTTCTTATTCTGCATAATATAAAATCATTCTATGTAAATATCTAAGTAATTTCATTAAAATTGTTATCAAAGCTTCAATTTGGGAAACTTTTCTATGGCATTATTTTTAGATCTAATGAGGCATTGTTTTTAGGAGTAGTGAAATAAGAAAAACATAACTTATAATCTCAGAAGAATTAATTTTTTTCATCAGCGTAGTACTGATCGAAACATTTTTTTGCAAAAAAAATATTATAAAAAAGTCTGGAATTTTTTTCCCCTTGCACGCTTGTAGTCATTAGATTCATCTCAATGAGATGATCACAAGGGTATATTCTATTATTACACTTTTTTGGTATCAAAAATTTTAATCTAGTACATAAAGGTAATCATTGGATTCATCTTGACAAGGTGATTACAATGGTACCATGTCTTGGTACACTTTTTTTTTGGGGTCAAAACCCTCCTAGGGTTCACTTATGGTAAGTCCTTCAACTTGAGGAAGAAAAGGAGCATCAAAAAATCCTAAGACTCCTGATGACATAGAATTTAGAACTTTAGATCTGGTGATTTCTCAACTTCAAGAGGACATAAAAAACTTGGTGAGGCATGATGACTTTATCGCAGTCCAAGCTAATGTTTCAAGGATACATAGAGAGTTAATGGAGTTCATAGTGAATTTTAGTATATCACTATGAAATTAGATATCCTCACATATCAATTTTATCCTAACAATCCTCCACTTCAACATTCAAATCCTCCTCTTAACAACTCCCACGCTAGTATGAAACTGATGTTGTAAAAAGTGGACATGTGTAAGTTTGATGGTAAGGATCCTCTCACTTAGATTAACCAAAGTAAGAACTTATTTTAGCTGCATCAAACTCCTTGTTCTCAGAGGGTGATGGTGGCATCCCTGTATATGAAACCTAAGCAATTCATTTGGTATCATTGGTTATGTACTCAAAAGAAAAATAATGGTGTTCTTGTTAAATAGACTATTTATACTAAGGAGTTGATAGGTAATTATCATAATAATGTCTCTAAGAACTATTACATCCAATTAGACAAGCTATAAATAGGACCTGTGAAGGATTGTATTCATCAATTTTAGAATCTCTCTTTATCAATAGAAAATATCACTAAGAAAAATTTGATGGATCTATTTTTGGGTGGCCTGAAAGATACCATCTAATAAGAGGTTAGAATTTTTAGCCCAAAATCTATGTCAAAATCTATCCAAGTCATGCATGATAGAATAAAAAGAGATGGTCAAAATGAAAACTTTCACTACTGGTCATGATCACAAGTTTCTAGCACCATCATTTCTATAGCCCAACAGATTACCACAATGACAAATTGAGGAGAAGTGAGCCAAAGGGTTGAGTTATGGTTGTGACATTAAATGGAGGGAAGACTATCATTGTGCTAAAAAGAAGATATTTTACATTAAAGGTGCCAATGATGATGAAGATGATGCAAAAGTACATGATGTAGATGCAAAAGTTCCTGATGAAGAATCTAAAGACTCTCAACCTACTATTTCATGATGTGCCTTATCAAGTATTATTAATCCCCAAACTCTTAAGGTGATGGGTTTCCTTAATAAATAGAGGGTCACTATCTTGATTGATATTGGGAGCACACATAACTTCATCCATAGTAAGTTGGCTACTCATTTGAATTGTTTCATTTATCAAGATCCAAAATTTTAGGTTAGCATTGTAGATGGTGGTACTATTAGATCTTTCATAAAATGTCATAGTATTAAGTTATCCATGGAAAACTACCTATTGGATTATCCTATGTTTGCTATTTAGATGGGTGAAACTGATATTGTTCTAGGAGTCCAGTGGCTCACCACTTTGGGCACTATTGAGATGAATTTTCAATAATTATTCATGCATTTTCATTATGAATAAAGGAAATTTAAGCTAAGATAATTAAAATATAAATATCCCCAACTTGTTATCTCCCATCAAATGAAAAAGATTCTTTGCAAGTGTGTCAAGGGATTTGTAGCTCACTTGTTTTCTATGGAAGTATAGCCAACTCAGCCATCTCCACCTCTTGATCTGTAAAAAATAATTGATGCTCATTACATTATTTTTGGAGACATGCCAAAAGGACTTCCACCTAGCCATACACATGATCATGCTATCACACTTATTCCTAGTAGTACACCACCTAACATCAGGCCCTACAAGTATCCCTATTCCCAAAAAAGTGAAACTAAAAATATGGTACAAGAGATGTTGGATGCAACAATCATTCACCATAGCCAAATCAAATACTCTTCACTAGTTGTCATGGTGAGAAAGAAAGATGACACTTGGAGGATGTGCCATGACTACAAAGAAATCAACAAGTACACTATCAAAGATAGGTTTCCAATTCCTATCATTGATGATTTTCTAGATGAATTGTGATGAGCTTAGAATATGGCTCATTATTGACATAATATTTCCCTCAAACCATCTCTCGAAGGATATTATCTTATGAAAATCTTAGATTTTTAAATAGATATTACATAAAAAATAGATATTTTTCTTATTTATATTGAACCAAAGACTAAACCTTTACTTTATCATTAATGTCTAATGCATAGCATGTTTTAGTGATCTATGGTGTGAAGAATGCTTAAGAAAAAGATAGGCTTGTTTCTATAAACTCTACAGGCTTGTTTCTACAAACTCTGTAGGCTTGTTTCTACAGACTCTGTAGGCTTGTTTCTAAAGAATCTATAGGCTTATTTTTATGGACTCTACAGGCTTGTTTCTATAGAATCTATAGGCTTGTTTCTATATACTTTGTAGGATTTTTTCTATGAACCCCACAGGCTCATTCCTCCTAACTCTGTAGGGTCAATTCTAAGAATTATGTAAGGACAAAGCCACAAATGGGAATCTAGAGGCCAGATAGGATAAGAAAGAACTATTCCATCTAGAATCAAATAAGGAAAATAACCGCCTACCATTTTGAAGGACTTGCTTTTGATAAAATTGTATGTAATTAGATTTTAGGACTATTATAGGATAGGATATTTATTTCATCAAAATAATTGGATCTTTTGGAAATCTAATCTCCTATCTTTAGATGAAGGGATCGACCAAGGAGTCCTATTATTTTATATCGTGTTTTGAGTTGATTGTATTAGTATAAAGTGTAAGACTTTTGATTATGAATATAATAGAAGATATAGATAAAATAGAGAATCAAGAATCAAATATTATAAAAGCATACAAGTTTTAGCTAGATTGTAATCATTTCATTTCTATGAATTAATACTTCAGTTTCCAACATTGATTAATCTTTGTTCCTAAGTCTGAGAGCAGCAAGGGCCCACTCTCCTTGGAACTAGGAATTGTGTATGGTATTTATGTTCTATTTTATTAATTTGTTGTTATAATTAATTATATTTTGTTTAATGTTTGCATTTATTTATAAAAACATCAAAATAAATTCATAATTTAAAAAGAGCATTTTCTTATTTCATTTTTATTCTATGCAATGTATGTTTTCTTTTACAGTGGAAGTGTGAAGCAAATTTCCTTTCATAAGTAGGAGTGTGAATTTACTTTCCATACAAATGTAAAATAGGAATGTGATCTTTTACTTCTAAAAAAAGAGTGGATTGATTTGATTTCTTTCTTTTTTCAACAAAATCATGAATCACGTAGTTTAGGACACATTCCTTTCTTTAGTCAAAGTTAGAATAGGATTAGCAAGCACCCCCATAAGTAGCCTTCTAGATCTACCATTCCATACCTTACTACAAATAGCTTTAGAAACCAACCCTGATTGATAAGACATAAATTGAATATTGATTAAATGAGGATATAGATGACACTCATCATTTATGGCACCATTGTTGGGGAACACAAGGTGTTATTAAGGTAATGATTATTGGTCTAGAGTGAAAAACAAAAAGAATTGTAAAAAATCATCAACAAAAAATCCCAAAATAGTTAATAAATTGATGTAGCATCCTAGAGATTCTAAAGGACAATTTACTCCAAAGTTTCCACCAAGAACACAAGTGGACACTTCTTCAACATCTTTGAGTAGTGAACTAGAAGATACAAGTGAAACCTATCTGCAAGAATCTTCTAAAACTGGGATATAAACTAGGCCATTACCACATTTAAGCCCCATAAGACAAATTCCTCAAGTTCAATCTCTTGCAGGAAGACATTATTTAGAGATTGCAAAAGACTTAGAAGAATCATTTCAAAGATCCATAGTTGAAGAAAATTCTGAGAATTTGGAACAACCCATAACTAAGACCACAAACATTCAATGGGAAGATCATCCTAGATTTGAAATATCATTAGAAGAAGAAATGGCTCTCCAAAAAATCAACAATTCACACAATCAGGAAGGACTTTTTCCTTTCCTATTGTTGCGGATCCTAATGATCAAACCCCCATGAAAAATATTTCACCAGCTAGTCTGCCAAATTTTTGGGGAGGATCTATATAATCTCCTGATCAATTCCTATTTGAGTTTAAGGTGCTATGTCAAACCTATGATTACACAAATAATAGCCAAAAACTAAAACTATTTCTATGTATACTTAAAGATGTAGCTATGAGATGGTTCATGGGTTTACCTAGAAATTCTATTAGAACATGGGATGACATGGAAATAGAATTCTTGAACAAATACCAAGATTACTATTGAGTGCAAGAAATAAAAGAGGATTTTGTCATAATCAAATAGAATGAGGATGAATCTTTAGAGGATTATTTGGATAGATTCATGTTCACTCATAAAAGAAGCAATTATCCACTCATTGAAGATGTTTAGAAATTGGTTTTCTTGAAAGGATTAAACAAAGACACTAGAGATACCTTAAATCTGGTGGGTGGAGGAGATATAAATAAGTTGGCTTTTGATCAGAGTTTGGAGCTTTATACCAATTACTCTCAAACAAAACCTAGAATTAGGAAAGAAAAGTTGGGGAAATATACTAAAGTGGGTAAATTAATGGAAGAATTTTCTAATCTAAAGATAGATATCCTAGTTACACTAAATAGTAAATTGGGTAGCCTTCAAGCTAAATCAAATGCAATAGAACCCTTAGTAATCTACTATCCTAAGTGTAGATAAAAACATGCCCTTAGAGATTACCCCCTAGATAGAACCAATGTTTCATCATGTGGGATTTGTGATGCAACAGATCATGATACCAAATATTGCACGCTTCTACCTATTTTAAAGAATCAAATGAAAACACAAGTCCAATCCATTGAAGAAGTAAATTATATTTAGAGACAAAACTGTTCCCCACAAAATCAGGCTAAAGGACAGTTTAATGCAAGAAATCTAGTTAATCCATTAATGGCACCATGAAATGTGTTAGTTCCTTCACCATTTTGGAATCAACCCCAAATTCCATCAATTCAAAATCCATGGGCAAGACAAG
This sequence comes from Torreya grandis, assembly GCA_037957365.1. Lineage (NCBI taxonomy): Eukaryota > Viridiplantae > Streptophyta > Pinopsida > Cupressales > Taxaceae > Torreya > Torreya grandis. Next base: position 474,002 of record JARHVA010007621.1, on the reverse strand, counting down.
ATTGGCTGCCAACACCTCAATGGATGGTGTCACAGCCATAGCAACAATGGGTACCACAATAGTAATGGATGCCACAACCATATCAACAATGGAATCAGCAGTGGAACCCGTAGTCACAACTCACCCAACCAAGAAGACCACTTCAAAAACAAACCATTATGACACCCATAATTATTTAGCAACAAGGAAAAATCAATTAGCCCTCAATCCCTACACAACCAATAAAAAATCCAAAAAATAAACAACCAACACCTATTTATGTTAATGAATAGGAAGAAACAATCAATGTCAGAGCTATTAAGTGTTTAGACATACATTTGAGATTAGGGAAAACTATACAAAAACATCCAATTCTCATTTCTGAGATATCTGATAGAATCATCATAATTAAGCATTGGAGAAGTTAAAATCAAAATGAGCCCTAAATTAAACAAATGAAACATTACTACACCAGTAGTTCCTTTTCCTAAAAGATTAAGAGAAACTAATATTAAACCAGACTTAAACATGGTCCCTGAATTGCAAAAGATCAATATTGATGTACCTCTTCTACAAACTATTAGGGATATACCTAAATTAAATAAGATCATCAAAAACCTTTATGTTAAGACACCTAGGAGGAAAGTAAAATATCCTAGAACCATTCATGTTGATGGAAAAGTTGTTGATTTATTAGTAGGAAAACTATTAGTTCCAAAATATATAGATTCAGGATGCCCAGTGATAATAATTATAATCGGAGGAAAAGAAATTCCTTACATCTTGGTAGATTTGGGAGCAGAAATCAATGTCATGACAACTAATACTCTCCATGCATTATCTCTTATGAAAATGCAACCCACAACTACCATTCTTCAAATAATGGACTAGTTGGTAACGAAACTAGAGGGGACTATAGAAAATGTTGAAGTGCTAATAGAATCTTGAGAATATATAGTAGATTTCATGGTCTTGCAACCCAAAACAAAGAATCTAAGATATCTTATAATCCTAAGTATACCATGGTTGGCTACTGTAATAGCATTGATTGATTTTAGGTCAGGAGACATGACCATTTCTAATGGGTTAAAATCTAAATGTATCTCCTTATATCCTCCTACAAAACCATAAACAAATTGCATACAAGAACTTTGGGTGGATGAATTAGACACCACATTAAACAATATTTCCTCCTTAACCATGATCACAATTTAAAAACACTTAGAATAATTAAATGGAGACATATACTTAGAATCTATGGACTCTGCCAGTCCAAAAACTATGGTCTCTATTAGGCCAGAAGCTACAGACTCTGCCAGTCTGAAAGCTACAAACTCAGCCAGTCTATAAACAATGGATTGCCTTAGTTAAGGATTCTTATGTCAAAAAAAAAAAATTTGAAACCTCCACTTCTACTTATTCTAGTATTTCTTCATCATATAATCATAGATTGATTCAAGAAAGTGTGTGGAAATTGGTAGAATAGTAGCAAACTTATTTCTTAGATGCATTTCATTATTCCTAAGTAAGACTGATTCCTCTTAGAAAAGAGTTTGTTGATAATGTAACTATGTTTCATAAGCTACTTCTTCATCCATGTCCTCTAAACTCATTAATTAGTGAGTTTAAGAAAATAGAATCCAACTACCCAAGTACAAAACCAATCATGGTATTACCTAGAAATATTTTGAACATCAATATTTGGTTAACAAATGAAGAAGAAGATAAACTCTTTGAAGTATTGGAAAGACATACCAAGGATTTTGCTTGGGATTATACAAACATGAAAAGAATTCACCCTAGCATATGCACTCATCACATTTACATAAAATCTATCAAACTAATCAAACAAATACAAAGAAGAATAAACCCAACATTAAAGGAAATAGTCAAAATAGAAATCCAAAAGTTGTTAGAAGTTGGGTTTATTTACCCCATCTCAGACAACTAGTGGGTGTCACCTCTGGTAATTATGCCCAATAAAAATGAAAAGTTAAGAGTATGTGTAGATTATAGAGAACTAAACAAAGCAACATTAAGAGATTACTTTCCTTTACCTTTCATGGATCAAGTTCTTGATAACTTGGTAAGAAAGAAATATTTTTCTTTCCTAGATGGATTTAGTGAACCAGATAATGGTAATAATTGAAGATCAAGATAAAACCATGTTTACCTACCCTTGGGGAACTTTTGCTTACTGAGTACTTCCATTTGGACTCTGTAATGCTCTAGCAACCTTTCAAAGAGTAGTTCTAGCAATATTCTATGACCTTACAAATGATTATGTTGAGGTATATATGGATCATTTCACTATTTATGGTGAAACTTATGAAATAGCTTTTACCAACTTGGAAAGAGTACTAATCATATGTGAGAAACATAAATTATCTTTGAGCCATGAGAAATGTTTGATGATGATGGATGAAGGAATAGTCCTGGGACATCATATTTATGTAAAAGGCATTCAAGTAGATCCAAATAAATTTAAAATAATCTCCAATTTACCCAGTCCATAAACAAAAACTAAAATTAAGAGTTTTTTGGGACATACTGGTTACTACATATGCTTCATAGATAAGTTTATCCAAATAACTAACCCTATGTTTTCCTTGCTTACAAAAGATAATACATTCAAATGGAGGGATAGTTGCCAGTAGGCCTCTGAGACCATCAAAGTTAAACTTGTTATTGCTCCAATATTGAGAGGACAAGATTGGACTAATCCATTCCATATATACACAAATGCTTTCAATATAGCACTAGGAGTAGTTATTGTACAAAAGGATGAAGAGGGTAACATGTATGTTATATATTATATTAATAAAAATATGACACCTACTGAAAGAAATTATACCATAATTGAGAGGGAATTCTTAGTTGTAATTTATGCAATTAACAAATTTAGACACTACATAATAGGATACAAGGTATTTTTCTATACAAACCATTCAGCTATTAGATATCTTACCAACAAACCAATTGTGGGAGGTAGGATTATTAGATGGCTATTGCTCTTACAAGAATTTGATGTTACTATTATAGACAATCTAGGAAAGTCTAATGTGGTTCCTAATTTCTTGTCAAGAATGAACACTACAGGTGAAGAAGAACTAGTGGAAGATGACTTTCTAGATGAATAATTATTTGATATTTTAGCATAATCTCTGTGGTTTACTAATATAGCTAATTACCTCACCATAGGGAAGTTTCCTCTACACTTTTCACAAAAATAAAAGAAACATTTAATCAAAGAAAGTTCTTATTTTAAATGGATTAATTGAATTCTATTTAAACATGGACCTAATCATGTGTTTCATAGGTGTGTGACAAATGGTGAAGCTTATGATATCATCAGAGCTTGTCATGATGAACTAGGAGGAAGTCATTACTTAGCTTAAAGAACCATACATAAAATCTTGGGAGTAGGATATTATTGGCCTCATCTTCATCAGCAAGTAAAAAGATATGTTAGACACTATGATGCTTGTCAATGAATTAGATGGCCTACTCTTTCAATAGAGATGCCTCTACACCCTCATCCTCAATTGGTTTTAGAACCATTTGAGAAATAGAGCATTGATTTTATCATTCTATTGGACCTCCTTCTAGAGAAAAAGAATATCTTCTAGTATGTATAGACTACATAACCAAATGGGCATAAGTGGAAGCATTACCTCATGAAAGAGAGGAGATGGTAGCTGATTTCTTATATTTCAAAATCATGCAAAGATTTGGTGCTCTAAGAGAGATAGTCTCAAACTAAGGACCATAGTTCATGTCAAACATAATAAAGCATTTCATGCAAGTGTATCAAACTTAGCACAAAAAAAAACATCTCCATACCATCAACAAGCTAATGGACAAGTTGAAGTCACTAATAGAGAATTGGAAACCATTTTAACCAAGGTTGTTAATTCTAGCAAAAAGAATTAGATAGATAAGGTACCAGAAGTTATTTGGGCCTATAATACTACTTAGAAAACAACTAGATTTTCACCTTATGAATTAGTTTATGGTAATAAGCCTTTATTCTTTATTGAATTTGAATTACAAACTTGAAAATAGATGTAGAATTAGGAAATCAATTAGAAGAAATATAGAAAAAAAGACTCCTACAGTTTAATCAACTTGATAAAATGAGGATGGAAGCACTACAAATAACTGAACTGGTACAACATCAAAGAAAAGTTTGGTATGATGCATAAATCAAGCAATGAAAGTTTTAGAAAGGAGATTGGGCACTGTTGTTTGATTCTAAATTTCAACAGTTCAAAGGAAAAATACAAACAATATGGTTGGGACCTTATGAGATTGAAGGGGTCTATGAAAATGGTCCTATTAAGCTAATACCTATTGATGATAGCATAAGAGTTATTTTAGTCAATGGACATAGATTGAAGCTCTATTAAAAACCTCTCAATAAAGATGAATTTATTCAAAAAGTAAAGGATCAAGTAGCTATTCTAGAAAGCTCTACTTCTTCCAGTGAACATGCTCCTTGATAATCTTATAGTCCAAAAATAAATAAATAAATAAATGAAAATCATCAATAGTGAAAATCCTTCTAGGGATGCTATTGACAATGCATGCCCAAAAAACCAGCTTGTTGGTTGGCTATGCATTGCAAAAAAGGGCTTTGGCTAGAAAACCAACAATGGCTGGTCAAAGGGAAAAACAAAAATTTATAAGAAAATATCATCATGACACTATGATTGGTCCTCTCCATGTAATAAACTAATCTATGCAAACCTATTTTTGCAGGACACATGGCGAGCAAAGGATAATGTCTAAGGTTAAAGTAAGACATATATTTTATTTATCTATGTTTAGTTAATTAATTATCTTTGATTTGATTAAGACACTATTATTCAGAGATGACCCAAATTTGAATCTTCCAAAATGGAATGACACATGCCATAATGAAAAAGCATGCAACTGAGCCACCAAAGGTGTATGGATAAGTGGGTGGCTTTGATATCATCAATTGAGTCATCAAGTATCATAATGATGGGACATCATAAAAAGGGGGTTTAAATGAAAAAATGAATCACTGTCACCATCAATATGACATGTCATCATTTCACATACTTGTATTGATGAGATAAAATGGCTAGCACACTCCGTAGAAATATGCAACACCTAACTATATCAAATCATCATACCAAACTATGGACTCATGCAACTATAGTGTTTAAAATGAACCATTTCCTTTCTACAGACTTTAATAGAAGTTGGTCTACCAATCCTTAGTGACTATTGCCTATCAACTTCAATAAAAGATTGGTCTACACCTTAATTGGAGTTAAAGGAATCAAGCTAACTATAACTCTGCATAGAAATGGGATAGAAGACAAGATCAGAGCTGAAGGTTCCAACAAAGTTTCATAAAGATAAAGCTTCTATAGTAGTGTTTAGAGCCAATGGCTGGCTACCTTTCATTGAAAATTTCTAGGGTTTCAATGATATAATGGTAAGTGAATTCATTACCAATCTCACCCTTGATTTATCAATTGTGAAAGGCATTGTTATTCCTGTTACAACTCAAATTATAAGCCAAATTATACAAGTTCTAGAAGAGGGAATGAGAGCTACAAGCAGAGTTTCATTTAGTGATTTAATTAGTTAGTTTAATGGTAATGAGTAGACTAGAACTTCATGTCTATTAGATTCCAAGGGAAAATTAAAAGGGATTAAAATAAATTCACTTCTTGAACCTTTGAAATTTGTAGCCAAGTGGGTACTTAAATATATCATTTGTGAAGGGCAACATATTATTTTAAGGGGAGACACCATGAAAATGTTAATACATCTTAAGCATGGGAGACAAAATCATTAGTACAAAATTAACCTCCTATCTTTCTTATATGGTGCTCTGCAAGTTATGTCTACAACCCCTGATGTTGTTCTTAGTCATCATGGCCTTATTTAGCTTATTATCCAACATCATTTCATTCAAAAAGGTTAAGAGGTTTGGGAGGAATTTAAGAATAGTATATCACAACAAATTCTATATTTTATTGCATAAAAAACCCCAAATTCACCATAAGAACACTCATCTCCACCTGTCGTATCAGCTAAGAAAACAACACCAAGGAAGAAATCATAGACTACAGTCCCAATAGAAAATCCTTCTTCTTCTTATTTAAGAAGAATCATAAGGTCTCAAAACCCTAAAGTTTCAAGGTCCCCATAAGAACCTCATGAGTCTATTGTACAACCAATTCTCTTATCAAGAAGAAGAAAATTGAGACTGAAGGTTGGTACAGAACTTGAGAAGACCAAGGGTTTGGTAGTTGAGAAGGAAATCCAATCAAGTGTAGCTCAAAGAGTAACTAAAAGAAGGAGAAGCCTCATTTTAATAAAAGAATATAAACAAGAAGTTATATATATTTTAAATAGTCTAAAAATAGTGTCTCATTTCCCCATACATCATAATATTCCTACACCTACAGATATTGAAGAAATTCCTTCCAAAAGGAACTCTCCAATCATAATGGAGGAGCCAAATCCAAAGGAAGAGCCACACATTGTAGAGGAATTAAGTATGGTGGGAAAACCACCTATTATAATTGAAACTATAATGGATAAAGGTGAAAATATATATACCAATGAGAAAATAAAATCATCTAATCTAAATGATCCTATTATGTAGCTAACTTTGCAAGTTTCTCAAGCTCAAGCTCTTGAATAACAATAGACATCTGACAATGTTGACTTGATCAGTCAATTACAAAATAAAGATCATCTCAACTCATCTTTGGTGTAGAAATTAGATACAATGTCTGATGATCATGCAACATAAATTCATATATTAGAGGAAATAATAAAAGAACATGAAGTTGAATAGATAGATCTTTAGATATATGCAGAAAGTTCAAAGAAGGAAAATAGGAGATTGCAAAATTTGGTAAACTCTTTTAAAGCACCTTCTATTGTACCTTCTCATCCTCAAGTATTTGTTGACCATGGTTGTCAAACAAGTGATCTAGGTATTCCTTCCTTACAAATAGTATATCAAATAAAAGAAGAATATATTGTACTTAAACAGAAAAACAAATATGCAACTTCTTCAAACAAACTCTTGGAAAATGTAAAGAAAGAAATAAAAGCTAAAGTCTAAGAGTTAGAAGAGAATTTGTAGGATGCATGAAAATTAGGGGAAACTCTTTTGGCATGTAGGAATCCTTCTCTTGCATAAAATTTGTTTTATTTGAATAATTTTATAGATGGAAGCGTTTACGTATCTCCTATCATCTTCCTTAAAAAATTTTACAGCCAACAACATTTTTAGAAATTTTCTCTAGTGTTGAACCTGGTCAACAAGATTTCCTTTGTGAATTTTATTTACATGACTTGATTCTAGGAGATCATGAGCACATTAATTTTTTGATAAATCTTCACGTAGGAGAAGTTCAACTGAGAGCATTGCATTTTACATTCAAAAATCAAATAGCATGGAAAGGTAGATTTGAGGACTATAAAAATCATGTTAAGAGTATAGGATTATGTGTTAGACCAGTCTTTCCTATTCCCAAATTGATCAAACAAAATCTTAAGTATGCTTTGTTAAATGATGAGGTTAAAACACATTATTTATAGGCTCTATATGATTGTGTTGTTTCTTTTGATTTATTTTCAAGACAGAGTTTTCATTCAGTAGTGGCTACAAGTGTAAATAGATGGGACCAAATTTTAGTGCCTCTTAAAAGGTGAGAGGTCATATTCCCAAATAACTTAAGATGGAGTATGAGGAGAGCATCCTCAATTATAGAAATTTTAATAGAGGTAATCAACTCTGGGGGAGAACAAAAATGGATTGGCATGAGATATAGACCCCCTTTGTTGATCATACCTATTCCAAGATGGTAGAGTCGGGCTCCATAATAAGAGGATCAATGTAGTAAATGGAAACAAATGACTCAAACACATCAGGGATTTACAAGTAATTCAGATAGACATATAATAGATAAATTTTATGAATATGACTTGAGTTAGAGTATAAAAAATAGAAGCCAGAGTTATGAACACAAATAAATGTTTACAATGGGACTTGTAAAAGGTAAATCTTGGGGGAGATGATGAGCTTAGAATATGGCTCATTATTGAAATAATATTTCCCTCAATCCATCTCTCGAAGGATATTATCTTATGCAAATCTTAGATTCTTAGATAGCTATTACATGGAAAATAGATATTTGTCTTGTTTATATTGAACCAAAGACTAAACCTTTAGTTTGTCATTAAAGTCTAATACATAACATGTTTTAGTGATCTTTGGTGTGAAGAATGCTCAAGAAAAAGACACAAGCTTGTTTCTATAGAATCTGTAGGCTTGTTTCTATGGACTTTATAGGCTTGTTTCTACAAACTCTATAGGATTTTTTCTACGGACTCCATAGGCTTATTTCTATGGACTCTACAGGCTTGTTTCTATAGACTCTACAAGCTTGTTTCTATAGACTCCATAGGCTTATTTCTACAAACTTTGTAGACTTGTTTCTATGGACTCCATAGTCTCATTCCTCCTGACTCTGTAGGGTTAATTTTGAGAATTATATAAGGACAAAACCACAAATGGGAAGATAGAGGCTATATAGGATAAGAAAGAACCATTCCAACTGGAATCAAATAAGGAAAATAACCACCTACTATTTTGAAGGACTTGCTTTTGATAAACTTGTATGTAATTAGATTTTAGGACTATTATAGGATAGGATATTTATTTCTGAAATAATTGGATCTCTTGGAAATCCAATCTCCTATCTTTTGATGAAGGGATTGACCAAGGAGTCCTATTATTTTGCATCCTATTTTGAGTTGATTATATTAGTATAAAGTTTAAGACTTTTGACTATGAATATAATAGAAGATATAGAGAAAATAGAGAATCAGGATTCAGATATTATAAAAACATATAGGTTTTAGTTAGATTGTAATCATTTCATTTTTATGAATTAATACTCAAGTTTCCAACACTGATTAATCTTTGTTTATATGTCTAAGAGGAGCAAGGGTCCACTCTCCTTGGAACCAAGGACTGTGTATGGTATTTATGTTCTATTTTATTAATTCATTGTTATAATTAATTAGAATTTTGTTACTATTTGCATTTATTTATAAAAATATCAAAATAAATTCATAGTTTAAAAATAGCATTTTCTTATTTCATTTATTTTCTATGCAAATTATCTTTTGTTTTACAGCATAAGTGTGAAGCAAATTTCCTTTCATAAGTAGGAGTGTGAATTTACTTTTCGTACAAATGTAAAATAGGAGTGTGATCTTTTACTTCCAGTAAAAAAGTGGATTGATTTGATTGATTTATTTTTTCATCAAAATCATGAATCACATAATTTAGGACACATTCCTTTCTTTATTCAAAGTTATAATAGGATCAACAAGCACCCCCATAAGCAGCCTCTAGATCCACCATCCCATACCTTACTGTAGATAGCTTTGGACACCAGCCCTAATTGATAAGACATTAATTGAATATTGATTAAATAAGGAGATATACAACACTCATAAAATTGAATTGTGATCTTTATTTTACCAAGTTAGATCTACATTCTCGGTATCATCAAATCAGGATCTATGATGAAGACATACCCAAAACTACTTTTAAGACTCATGAGGGCCATTATGAGTTTTTGGTTATGCCTTTTAGCCTAACAAATGCACCATATACTTTTAAAAGTTTGACGAATATAATTTTTAAGACATTTTATAGTAAATTGTTTTTGGTATTCTTTGATGATATCCTCATTTATGGTAAAAATTGGGTAGACCATTTGCAACATGTGAAATAGGTACTCTCTATTTTGGAGCAAAATCAATTATATGCCAAACCTTCCAAATGTACTTTTGGGACTTGTGAGGTTGAATATTTGGGTCATTTGGTGTCTTATAAAGGAGTGAAAGTGGATCCTAAAAAAATCCAAGCAATGGTGGATTGGCCAATTCCTAGACACTCAAGCAACTTCAAGGATTTTTGGGGCATATTAGTTACTATCATAGATTTGTGAAAAATTATTATAGTATTATAGCCCCACATACCTCTTTGTTAAATAAAGACTCTTTTTAAAGGACTGATGTAGATAACTAGACATTTGAACAATTGAAATTGGCTATGTGCACTACTTCAGTATTGGCCACTCTTGATTTTTCTAAGACTTTTGTGGTTGAATGTGATGCATATAGGTATGGTATGGGTGTTGTAATAATGAAAGAAGGCAAACCACTAACAGTTTAAAGTCATCAACTTAAGTTTAAAATTTATCAGAAGCCCATCTATGAGAAGGAAATGATGGCCATTTTGCATGTAGTCAAATAATGGAGACCTTATTTGATGCGTCATCACTTTTAGGTAGAAAATGATCATGATAGTCTTAAATATTTTTTTGAACAAATGTTATCATTTTAAGAATAATAGAAATAAGTAACTATTAATATAGGATATGATTTTGGCATAGTATACAAATAAGGCAAGACAATGTGGTGGTAGATGCACTATCTAGAAAATATGAATCAATTGAGGTATTTGTATGTGCCATAACCATTTTGTAGGTAGATTGGCTAGAGGAAACATGATTAGAATGGGAACATGATATTACTTCTCATGATTTGATGCAAAATATTTAGCAAGGTTTAGATGGATTTGAAAAATTCACATGGAAAAGTAATTCATTATGGTATAAAAATATATTGTACCTATGTAATAATTCTCTTCTTAAACAAAAAATCCTTCAAGAACTTCATGCAACTCCAATTAGGGTTCATTCCAAATTTTTGAAAACCTATCACAGGATCAAGCAAGATATTTTTTGGGAAGGTCTCAAGGGGGATGTCCAAAAATATGTGGATGAATGTATGATCTATCAACAAAACAAAGGCAAAACCATCAAAACTCCAAGTCTTTTATAGCCTTTATTTATCCCTAACCAAAATTGGGAAGAGGTATCTATGGATTTCATTACAAAGATACCAAGATCTAATGATCAAAATGTCATCATGTTTTTTGTAGATGATTTTAACAAGTATGTTCATTTTTGTTCATTATCCTATCCATTTGTTTCTAGTACAATAGATTTTGATTTTCTCAATATAGTTTAAAAACTGCATGGGACCTTTAAGATCATTGTCAGTGATAAAGATCCCATTTTTACTAGTAATTTTTGGACTGAGTTATTTACATGTTTAGGCACCCAATTGGATCATAGTTAATCCTATCATCCTCAATCTAATGGATAAACTGAGGTAGTCAACAAATGTCTAGAAGGATATCTCCATTGTTTTGTTTTTGATAAATAGGATAAATGGGTTCATTGGCTACCACTTGCTAAATGGTGGTATAATACTTCTATTCATAGTTCTTCTAAAATGTCTCATTTTGTGGTGCTATATGGATACCACCCTCCATCCATCACTTCAACCTTGAAGGTCCATCCTAAGGTTCATGTAGTTGAAGAACATATTCACCATCAGCAGGAGGTCCTTGCAAGTTTGCATGAAAATTTAGCTATGGCCCAAAATCACATGAAGTAACGATCATATCAACATAGAAGTGAGATGAATTTTGACATTGGTGATTGGGTATTTTTTCAATTAGATCCATACAAATATATGTCATTAAAGAAACACAAAAAGATAATAATTTGTCCCCTGAGTATTATGGGCCTTATCAGATCTTACAAAAAATTAGTAGGGTGGCCTATAAGTTAGATTTTCCTTCACCTACTTGCATACATCTAGTATTTCATGTCTCATGCTTATAGAAATTTATTGGACATAGATTTACCATTCAAATAGAATTACTAGAATGCAATGAGGAAGTTAGAGTTACTCTTGATTCTGAGGTGATCCTTTAATGTCGTACTAAACATCTACATTCTAAAGAAATTACAAAATACCTGATCAAATAAAAGAATTTTCCATGTGAAGATGCCACCTGGGAAGATGAAGCATTTGTGTAGCAACATCTATATTTTTCACAATGTTAAGGACAATGTTTTTTTGAAGGGGAAGGGCTTGTTTTGCCCTTAACCATTGGTGTGTCTAAGGATATGTGTGGATGACTTGTGGCTTACATACCTATTTTATTTACTTGTTACATTTCTCTATGTTCTTAGATAGGCCAGCATATGTAATAACCTTGGCTAAGTAGACTATATATAGGATTTACTGGTTAGTCTTTTATCATCATGTGAAGTATTTTTCTATTACTACATTGTTGTGGAGTTTGTCCACTCGAAGTGGCTTTGATATATTATCCATTATTTTGTTCTATTGTCAATTATCACTACATAATCTCTCATATTTTCTTATTTTTCATAATATAAAATCACTGTGTGAATATCTAACTAATTTGATTACACTCAAACCTTTGAATTCTTAGATCTTAAGCTATCTTTACTATAATTAAGCATTTAATCTTAAAGAACTCCATTCTTTGTCTAAGAAAGCACAAAGATATGTCTAAAACCATGAAGATCACCATTTTTTACACAAATATGTTTAAAATAAACACATATCTAAAAATAATAGCATGACCTTTGATCAAAATGCACAAAAACTAGCAAAGATCCTATAAATTCACAAAGATGCAACCATCCTTCTAGTGCTAGCATAAGCTTGAGCCTATGGATGCCTCTATGTGTATCACATGTGCTCTCAATGTTTAAAGAATTATTCTCATTTTATAAATTAGGGAGTTAAAATCATGAGTTTTAGGTTGTGATAATTGGATTATCTTTGCTAAAATAGAGGTAGAAGACATAGACTATTCCACAACCTTTATATTAATTGGTGGTTGGGAGCCACCTTGGTCCTTAATAATATTTGAAAAGTATACAACATCTAAGCTAGTACTGATGAATTATGATTAAAATCTAATATAATATTATTCTAGAATGAATGTTTACAATGATTTTAATCTATAGTGATCTAATTAAAAAAGAAGAAAAAGGAAGGGTAAGGTAGAAAGAAAGGTGTTGTCATTCTTGTTTCAAACATTATGACAAAGTTCAAATTTCATCTAGATATGTACGTAACCAATATGTAACATGAAATAAATTAATTCCAAATCAAATCATGCATTAGGTATACTTCTAAAGATTGTGATAAATTATTCAAATCATAAAACAATCTTACTCTAAATATTTACTCCTATAAGCACATAGCTAATGTACAAGTATAAATCTAGAGAAAATAAAACAAAGTAAACTAAGGAACCATAAATTAACCTTACATTATCACAAGTTAACAACTCTACAATAAGATATAAACATCAAGAATTCATGAGAACAATTTAAATCTAAAATTAAAACCACACAACTAAGAGAAAAACCATATATCATTTCCCATAAGCAAATAATCGACATTCCTTGTAGAATTACTTGCTTATATTGATTTCTCAAAGTTTGAAAGTTAAGATAGTTATAATAACTCTCTTTTTTTTACAAATGGTAATACTACCTTTTATAGGAATCTAAGGTAGTATACCAGTCAATAATGTTAGTTATAGACATGTAAAAGTAAGGACAGCTATCCTTTTTTACAAATTTTCTTAGAATACATTTCCCTTTTCCTAAGTGGATTGACCTATAGGCATATGTGCTAAAACCATTTCACATGCCTTTACAAAAATAATATTCCATTCTTGAATATTACAAAGTTTCCAACAAAATAGAGTATTACTAGCTATTTGGTGGGCCCTAAATTGAATAACTCCCCTATTGCTACTGAAGAATCTCATGGCCTTTTAGTGTTGCTCATTAACTAGCTTTAATTTGATATAAAGCTCTATGAGGCATTCATCTTCTTGGTTAGCAAAGTCTTCAAAATCCCTATCATTTATTTTCATGGCTTCTTTGATGCTTCTGGCCTCAACAATATTCTCTTCTATACTTAGGATGATATTCATGATCCTATTATTGTTGGTCTAAGATTTGCCTTGGATCTTTCTTCTTACTTCTTGCATGACCAAGGTGACTCTATTCTTGTATTCATCATTTGTAAAGTTTCCTAGAGACCTAATATTTGTAGGTTTAGTAATCATGGTTCTAAGGATTTATTAAATTTTAACCATCATTTATTTGTCATCTTTTATGATCTTCTCCAAGTTCCTTCACCATGTATCTAAACTTTGGATTTTGTCAACAACTAATCCCATGATTATGTTAAAATGGTCTAGACTAATGGTTTTGAAACCAAAAATTCAACCCTCAACCAAGATGTTGATCATCTCTTTCATTTTATCCCTTGAATCCTACCATTGGGATTTTAAGCCCTTGGTTGTTACATCTAGCTGAGCTAGTGGACTCTAACTTGCCTTTATTATCTTCAATGAATCAAACATATAATTAAAATATGCAACAAACATCTTGATCATTTTTTTAGGGATAGATAAAATGGCTTGTGTCTCAAGATTTTCTTTTTGTTTATATATGTTCTCTATCATTTGATACATACCTTTGATGCCTAATTTTAGTTGAGCTAAATGAGCATCAGCTAATCCAACCATATCTTCTCTAGGATTGGGTCTTTACTAAGCCCCTAACCTCCTACTGGAGTCAAGCAAAAATATGGTTTAACTCTCTAAAAAGTGAGCTCTTCACCACCAACCATGACTTTCTTTGTTCACACTTTTTCCACTTGTATAGTCTCTAGGTTAAATTTCACATTGACTAGTGATTTATGCATCTTTATAGGTTTTGGAGTCTCCATTTATATGCTACTTGAGGTCCCAAGAGCTATCATATTTGATTATTTCTCTTCCTTCATCAAAGAAACTACGCATGGCTTGATCTTGTCATATAAAATGATGTTGATTGCTTTGGTTATAACCCACGAATGTTGTAGTGTTGGAATATTTTACATTTTACCATATAAAAACCATTCAAGGATGACTGGGCCATGAATAGGATTATCATCTCTGAATAAGTTAACTTTATTCAAAGGATGAGTGAAGGTTTAATTTGGTTTTATCTTTCCAACTGGGACCAATGCTAACTTATCCTTCTTCTTTTGTATGGGTGCATATGGAACTATGTCTAAAGAAATCTCCTTCCCCTTTTCCTTTTTTGCTTCTTTGGCTTGGGCCTGAGGTTTCTCTATTCATCCATCTTATTCATCTAATACATAATGATCAATAAGTACCTTGAGTGTATCCTTCATTGTCTTAATGGGAGCTATTGCAATCATGTTGATATACATAATTGGGGACTCTAATTTATTAGGTTGAGATAAGGATGATGCCCCCTCACTAGGTAGTTATTCCAATCTCTCCTTCTTGAGCCTTTTTGAAAATGATACTTGAGTTTCTTGTACTTATACTTGTGGTTATTTTAGAGGGGTCCTATAAGAGGGTCTAAGTAAAAAGTGGTAGTACAGGGGTGCCATCTACCATATCTCACAAGGTCATTTCTCATATCAAGCTAGCCTATTGTCAAGCTTGATATTATGCTTTTTAAACCTAACCAATAGTTTTGTGAAATTGGAGGCCTTTATATACATTATGTCATGAACACCAAGCTATTTTTCATAGGAGTAGTTTATTATTTTTGATTTAAAATTATTGATAACCCTATTATGGGGGACCCATTGCCTTAATTCATCCAACTATAAGTTGAAGGAATATTTGTGCCTAGAGATAATGTCAATCTACTTGTAACTTTGTAATACAATCCTACTGATCGTCAAAGGAAAAGGGTGGAGGAAGACCTTCCTTTCAATCTTACATACTCTATCTATACCATGGAATAATTGATATGTTATTTACTATTATACTAATTTAGTAAAAACATGGACTAGTTATTTAAGTGGCTAAGTCAGGGTCCCTTATATTCTAATTATTGTGTAGTCTAGGTATAATTAGATATCCCAAATTAGCTTCACATATTTATTAGAGGGATGATCCTACCCATATGGATCCCTGTGATGGCTTCTACTAAAGCTGGATAAACATAATCATAAATGAATTATAGGTTGTGTCTATACTTAAATATGTACAATTTTGAATAGTGATGGGAACTAGTTGTTTTTTTTTTTCATGACCAATTATTAATGTCAAGTAATGTGGTGGTGGCCAATAAAGTATCTAAAAGATAGGAAATTATAAATAAGTTATTGTTGGTTTTCTTCTTTATGGCCAAAAATTTATGTTTCAAGTAAATGTTGATCACCTCTCCTATTAGGGGAGTGAGTCCCATTTCTACCATGAAATATACATAAGACACATAATATTTATTAAAATATGTGGTGGAGTAGGCCCCATATAATATATTCACTAGTGTCATGATCATTCTAATCCCGTCCCTAAACTGGGCAATTGGGATCTTACTGATGGGGTCTATGACTACATGGGTTCCTGAGTGCAACCATGGAGTAAGGGTGGATTTCATGTCATTTTTGCTTTCCCATTCTCTAATTGTGGGAAAATATACCTAAGTCTTACATATCTTGTCATAATTTTCAAATTTAAGAAGGGAGATATATGCTACCTTTTTGAAATTATGTTTGTGCACTATCATGTCTTGATCAATATTGTTATCCTTAAAAATAGGAAAAATGACATTAATACAATGTAATACCTTAGGTTTTGCCTCCAAAAAGTGAAGATGAGTCATTTAAATGGATACCAGGTCATTGTACCTCTATTTGATTATGGAAATATTCTACTCTTCCTTTGTGATGGCTTGCATCTCTTTAATAGTCCAAAAAATCTTAGACCAATTGTTATCCCTAGTGTTTAATGATGAAACATCAAATTTTGTATCCTTGAATACTCTTCCTTATATTGTTGAGGTCAAGTGAAATTTCATGTCCTCCCTTTATTGTTGTCTCTGAGCTACCATGACTATGATTTTAAAAAAATGCTCACTAGTGGCTTTCAAACTCTGTTTGGGTTAGTTCACACTCATCTAGATGGAAATAAGGCTCTCTAGATTGGGTTTAAATTATGGAATTTTATGAAGGCTATGGATTTTATCTATAGATTTAATAATGATGGTCACTCAAACTTACCCAAATTCATGCCTTGGATTTGATTTAGACCCCTACCTTTATAATTTTGCCTTTTTGTATCCATAAAATGTTTGACTTTATCATTTTATGCTTGTGTGGAACTTTTATGGAAATTTTCATTAATGATTTCAAATAAATAGCCATTATCTTTTAAATTTTTATTTATCTTGTGTCATTATATCTTTATGCACAAATCAATCTAGGTTGTTGATCGTGATCTTGGGACTTGTAATATATTTGTCTTTGCCCATAGGTTTGCAAAGTCCATAGGTTTGCAACAAAGAAGACTAATGACATAAAGGGAGACCAAGTTAAGGATATAAAAGTTCCCTACAAACATAAAATTTAGACCCTATTTTTTTAATATAAAGGTAAAAAATATATAAAAGGACCAAGGTTATAATTTTAGACTAAGGCTTGACCATATTAAAAAACTCAACCAAGCCTTGGTATAAAATTTAGGCTTAAGTCTAAATGATTTTTTAAATGTTCCCTCTAAATTTTCTCTAGCCAAATTGAATTTGAACCAAAGGTTTAAGCAAGGGTTTTCTAAAGGAGGATTTTAGAACATGAATTCAACTTCAAGTTCTTATAGATAAAAGGATAGTAAAAGCTTGAATAGGATTAATCTGCAAACTCCATGTGTGGTCTAAGACATGAGGGTCCCATGAAACATATAGCTAAAACATGGAGATCCATTTTCAATAACATTAGGCAATGTTAAAGAAGAACCATGAAAAGATAGGCCACCCTTATCAGATGTAGATGATCTTCAAATTCAAATAATATGAAAAATATGTCAAGTTTTTTTAGTGTTAAGTCTCAAAGTATTCACAAGTGTCCCTATTTTTAAAAAAATGGGTATGTTGAACTCAATAGGGCTAGTCCATAAAGAAGTGAATTTACCATGTTTCCCTTTTGGCTCAAATGATTTTTCCCATAGGAGAATTAGGTCTCCCTATCTAAACACCTTTATCTTTAACTATTTATTAAACCATATTTTGATAGTGGTTTGATTTCTGCTAAAGTTAAGAAATGATTCTTCTCTTTCACCCTCCATTTAGATGATATCAAGTAACCTAGAATTGTCATATTCTTAATTTTCATCCATATACTCCTGTATAAATTTGTAAGTTGGCAATTTGAGGGTAATTGGAAAGATTGATTCTTGTCCATATACCAATATAAATTATGATTCTTTTAGAGTTTGTTTCACTCTTATTCTATCTACCCACAGAGCATACTTTAGCAAGTTATGTCATGTTCTTGGTTGTTGAGGTACATACTTCTTAATATCTTTCCTCAAATTCTTGTTTGTAGAATCTGAAACTTCATTACCTTGAGGGTAATGATTATATGAAAATTTAATATTTATTTTATTTTCATATGCCCACTTAGTCATCTTTATAGATGTAAATGTTGATCTATTATAATAGACCAATGATACTAGTGTCCCAAATCTAGTGCAAATGTTCTCTCATAATAACTATTAAGCATGGTATTGAGATTCATTGACTGCCATTTATTCCATTAATGACAAAGTGATAGGTTTCAAGTGGATCTAAGAGTGAATAGCATGTGTGAAAGCATTTGAGGTGATTGAAAATATTTGAGGGGTTATATGAGGTGTAAATATTTATTGGGCCATTTATGTCAGTGAAAGTAATCCATTGTAATAGTATTTTGAAGGTCTAGGTGATCTTAGTCATCTTATAGTCATCTTGATAGAATTTCTTGAGTATGCAGATTAATGACATCAACATTTACATGTGTGAAGGTGTAAGAATATAGTGGTAACATGGGTTTATTAATATTAGTTCATAATTTATATTTTCCAAATTTTAGGTCATGAAATTATGTATATCAAAATTTATGGTCGTTCAAAGTTCGTCTCCTAAGAATATTTCACTATTTTCCATACTTAACCAAATTTGTAATATCATCTGAACAAAGGAAAACTAATTAGTAGTATTTTGTTTATAAATTTTTGATGATGGATGAATATGATGGTTGTGTAACAATAATTTTTTAATATTACTTCAAGGTATATACATTAGAATTTATTAGGAGGTTTGAATGGTCATACAATTGCATTTATTGCATGTGAGAGTTGACTGTTGTTGACTGTGTGTGTTTTTTTAATAAACTAGGGTGCAAAGAAATGATTATAGAATACAAATTATTTATCAAATATTATTGGTATAAAAATAAAAAATGAATTAAACTCAATACATATAATATTAAGATTTATTTGGATTTTTTAATTTTCATAAATGTTTAGTTTTTGTAGGTAAAAGTTGACTTTTATTGACTGTAATTATTATAGGTTTAAGTAGGCTTCATGCAGTGGTGTTTAAGAGCCTTTAGAGGATAAATGAAGGTGTGTTATGGATTGGATGATGTTACTAAGGTATTAATATTTCCATTAATATGTTTATTATACATTTAAATTTTATATTCAATTATTTTGAGCCTCATTTGTGAAGATAGTGTTTTTGGGCTAATTAAGCCTAATAGGTCTTTAAGACCTAATGGAGGTTTCAGAGTATAAGTGAATGATTTGAGGAATATTGATTATGGTAATAGATATTATATATATTATTAAATGTATTTGGAAATATAAATTCATTGGTAGTATATTTATGGACTATCTTGGTTCATTTATTGTTTGTCGAGTAAATAAGGGTAATTGGAATAGGTCTCTTTGAGACCTAATGAATGCCTGAGGCCTATTGGTGTCTTCACAAAGTAAGTGAGTGGTATGAAGATTTAAATACATGTATAATGTATATAATATTTATTTTTATGTATCTAAAATTTATATTATGTTTGGTGAGGTCTATTTCATTGTAAAAAGGTCTTAATGTAACTTGTGCCTAATGGAGGGCTATTTGTTTAAGCCTAGTGAAAGGGTTAGTGCCATTTGAATCATGGAAAACCTATTGAATCTATATTTACTATATTTAATGTATCATAAGACATATTTTTATGTTGATATAAGTGGTATATAATCCTTGATGATTAAGTAAATTATTTTGTCTGACCAAGATTGATTGGAGAAAGAATAATGCGTATGTAGAAGGCCATTTTGGTCTTACTATGCTAGTAAGACAATGTGTGTGTGAAACGAATTATATATGAATTTTTAGAAGGCTAAGAGGATATTAAAACTATATTAAAATCATTTTAAATATGTGATTTTTGTTTTAAATAATTGTTTGTAGGTCATGATCAAGTAAGAAGATGTGTTTTAAGGCTTTTGGGCCTATTTTATTTAGGTGACCTAGTTTTGATTGTAAATCAATTATAATAGTGAACAAAATGGTATGAGGGTTTTCATAAGTGTGTGATGGAATTAAAATGATGATGATGATGATGATGATGATGATGATGATGATGATGATGATGATAATAATAATAATAATAATAATAATAATAATAATAATAACATGTTTAACATGTAATTAATATCAAATAGTGGTGGTAAAGGTAATCAATAAGCTTGTGTATTTATTCAAAGCATAACTAGGCCTAGTTTGTCTAGATGACCTGGAGTGAATAAGTGCATTGATTATATGTTGAAAGAGTAATGAATAAGTTGTGTATGAATGATATTAATTATGTTGAAATATTTGATTTTCATATAATAATATTAGAGTGTGAATGAGGAATGGACATAAGGTCATGAGCTTGTGTATGAGGACTGTAGAAGAGGAAGAGTTGTTGTATGCCTATGTAAGAGGCATATTTATGTTTGTATGAACTACCATCAATTTTATGAGGTATAAAGTTAGGTTTTTAGGTGTTATAAAAAAAATAACATGATAACGTGTGTAATATATTTGATCATATGTGGGGATCAGTTTGGAGGTGATTGAGTTGGTGCTTGATCATCTAGGAGGTTGTAGCCTCCTTGCTAGTTTGTGCTAGCTAAAGGTCAAGTGGGTGCTTGACTAAATTGAGGGGTGGGTGATACTTGATCAGTTGGTGTTGATCTAAATTGAAATAACATATTTATAGCATATTATTCCAATTCTTGTTTCAAGTGGGTTTTCTCCCCCATGAGGATTTCCCACATAATTAATGTGTTATGTGATTTTGATTTTGCATTATTTATTTGTTCATTACAATGAATGGTTTATATGCTTCATGAATTTTTATGTTGAATGGTTAAGATTTTTAAGAATTGGAATTTATTATAATTTTCTTACATTAGTGATTCACTCCACGCCTTCGTGATTGTGATTCTAACAATTGGTATCATATTATCTCTTTTAAAAAGGCTTGATAGCTAAAAGGCGGTCCTTCAAGCACAAAATGGTTGAGAAACTAAGGAAAAAGAATCAATAATTGAGATTGATGGTAAAATTTTTAAAGATAAGATTAGTTATTTTGAGATAAGTTTGAGTAACTCTAACTCCAAGGATGTTGAATATGAAAATATCATCAAAAACATAGAGATCAGGTCAAGTCCTCTATGGAATGTGAAGGAATGGTGAGTCATCTTCAAAATAAGTTTGAGATAATGATGGAAATAATCAAATAAGATAGGATGACTATTAATGATATTAATAATTAGTTAGATGCTAAAAATTAAATTTTGAGCTAAAAAAGGATTGAGTGTGATCAATTGAAAATTGAGTTAGTCTCCTTGAAGGTTGACTATGACAAAATAGTGGTCAAAATGAGCAAGGTTGAGCATGAGAAGCTAGTGGTCAAAATGATCAAGGTTAAGCAAGAGGAATTGAATCAAGTCAAGAGGGATGATAGCAAGAAAAATAAGGTGAGAATACTAGAAAGGCATCCCAATTCCATGAGTTTTGTCAATTCATCTCATAAACAATGTTATGCTTGCAATTAGTTTGGTCACAATTCAAGAGATTGTAAAAGGAGAAGTAACTTGTCAAAAGGAAATAATAGCCATGATCGAGCAAAAGGTATGAATGATATTATTTATTTTTAATGTCATAGAGTTGGTCATATTGAAAAATATTGTAAAAATAGGTTGAATGAGTTCTCAAGGTAAAATAAGGTGTATGGATCTCCTAGTGTGCAATGAAGAGGTCATACATGGATAAGGATACCTAAGGCTATTAAGAGGGATTAAATTGAAACCAAGGATGAATTGGTTGATGAGAATATTAGTCAAGATGGTGTTTTTTTTGGTGGTAGATATGAATTCAAGATAATAATACTATTTATCATGGTATGTTGTTAAGGGAGTCAAAAATAAGATGAATGAGCCAATCAAGCCTACGAGGAGGCTAAAGAAAGACAAAAAAATTAGTGAGAGCATGGAAACATGGTGATATCTTAAGTTTTAGGTGTTATAAGTTATTTGGTAGGTTATGTGTCTCTATTATGCTTCATAGAGGAATTACTCATTCATTTAAAGCATCATGGAATGATGTTTCAAGGTTGATAAGTGAGAGACTAATCAATGGGTCAAGTTATGTTATTTATCTTGATATGCATACAATTGAGTATGGATTCTTTAAATTTATTTGAATATTTTAAAATATGTATATCACCTATTAATATATATGAAAATTTATTTTAAGGTCTGAAGTTGTTTGTGGAGCAAGATCTCACTTTGAGTATCCTTGGTTAGCATAAGGATTTTAACACTAGAAACCTTTGACATGGTATATCTTGGGTTGTATAATGAGTTAAGTTAGAAAACCTAGTGATTAGGTGTAAAATGATGATACAAAAGTGTTAAATGAGATTATGGTATGATATTATTAAGTCCATTAATTTAAAATTATGATAATTTTAAGCTATGTATCTTTGTTTGCAATGTACCTCTTTGAAGTGACCTAGGAAAGGAGTATGTTTTCTTGTGCAAGAGAGAGGTCCTTGAAGGGCCAAGCTTGGGAAGGTAATTTAAAATTTTATTAGAATTAAGGAATTAATATAATATAATTTCATTCATATATATCCTAATGAGGTATATTGTTCATTTTGGTAGCTTTAAGAGCTCTTATAAGCATGAATTCAAGTAAGTTTAGTTGTTTTTCATATGAGAAGATTTGTTGAGCATGTTATTATTGTTCAAATAATTCATGGTTGTTTGATTTATATGAGAATGTTTTTAGACCATTTAAATATGTCATTTGGGCTCAAAAAGATCAATATTTATTTTGGTTATCTCATGAAATAATGTTGGATAGTTGTGGTAACCTATATGTGGATGAAAATGGCTCCATTCAAGGTATGTTCTTGTAAAACAGTTTGCTTGTATATGTTTTAAATATTTTGGTTTTAATCAAGTGGAATATGAATTTAAGGGGAGATAACTCAAGTTTATTGAGGATCATGTTAATTTTTCACATGTTTTATATAAGCTAAGAATCAAGGATCAATTCAGATAGAGGAATGTTTTCTTAAATTGATATAATGCAAGGTATGCATAGAGTGAGGTGGAGAATTTGTGAGATATTTCAATTCCAAGGAGAATTTATGGTTGAGTATGGTTTTATAAAAGGTTATATTATATTATAATTATGTTCTGGGGAGATTTCTATATCTATGAGTAGTTTGACAGGTCTAAGGATCATGTTGGCATGTTGAGGAAGAGACCCTTCGTCATTAGTGTCAAAGGGGGAGAAAGTTCAAAATGAAAGATTTGTTCACTTTGGGAGAGATAATTATAAAATATGTTTTTCATCAATTAATAAGGGGAAGATTTTTTATAATTGTATTGAGATGAATTTATTTTCATTGATATCAAGATAATCTTAGTACATAACGCATTAATGACAAAGTGATAGGTTCCACGTGCATTTGAGAGTGGATATCATTTATGAAGGAATTTGAGGTGTTTAACCATGTTTTAAGGGTAATATGATGTTTAAATAGTGATTTTTTCACTTATGTATGTGAAAGGAATCCATAAGAATAGTATTGTGAAGGTTTAGATGATCCTATTCATCCCCCAGTCATCTTGGTAGAACTTCTTGAGTAAGCAATTGATGACATAAACATTCACATGTGTGAAGGTTTCAAAAGAAATTGGTCACATGGGTTTGTTCATATGTATTAATATTTTTTTATGGTTATAATTTTAGGTCATGAAAATATGTATAGAAAAATTTATGGTGGTGAAAAGTTGGTCTCCTAGGCAAATTTATATTTTCCCTAGCCAAATTTACAATATCAAGTAAACAAAGGAAAACCAGTCAATAATATTTTGTTTTTAACTTTTGATAATGTATTAATTTCATGGTGGTGTAAAAATATAAGTGGTATATAACTCAATTTATATCTAATAAAATTTATTAGGAGGTTTGAATGGTGATAAAATTGCATTTATTTCATGTGAGAGTTAATTGTTGTTGATTATGTTTTTTCTAAATAAACTAGGGTGCAATGAAATGATTGTAGAAGACAAAGTATTGATAAAATGTTTTTGGTATTAAAATAAAAATTTAATTATAATCCATATATATAATATTTGTTAGGATAAAATAAAACATATATTTATCACCAAATCACATACAAGAGAAACTATGAAACAAATCAATCAAACACACAAAAATAATCATAAACATGCACAAAATAGGAGACACCAGATTTAATATGGTTCACCCAAGATAGGTTACATCCACTGAACCTATCCAATATATTATTTCCAATAATACAAAGGAGAAATAAATCTTGCAACAAAACCTGTTACACCTCTCTACCTTCTTTGCCTCCTCTCTATGTACAATATGTTTTTTTTCATCTCAACCAGGTATCAATACATTTTATGGAAAAAAAAACCTAAATATAACCTATACTAATAGATCTATAAACCTTTAATTATTGGCCTAGATTGAATACAAAATCACAATTTTACAAGGTAATTTTAATAAATTTTTTGCTTCAGGGGCATTGCCCCCAAACCCCCATTAGAGCATGTGGCCCATGGACCCCCCATTGGGGGGGGGGGGGGGGGTCATACCCTTGAACCCCACAAGGGGGGTTTCCCTCCTTGCAACCCCCCATGCCATCAGGGATACAAAGAATAGGACCTGAAACCTGATTGAATTTACATTAAAAATTTAACCTTTAATCCTAGAAGACAATCAAGCTCCACACCTATCAATCTTAAAATTTATTTGGAGTTTTGAATGTTTGTAGAAATGTAGTTATTGTAGGTCAAAGTTGACTTTTGTTGACTATAATTATTTCAAGTTTGAGTAGGCTTCTTACAGTGGTATTGATGAGCCTTTTTAGGTTAAATGAAGGTGTATTATGGATAGGATTATATTCTTGAGGTATTAATATTTCCATCCATATGTGGATTATACATGGAAATTTTATATTTAGTTAGTTTGAGCCTCATTTGTGAAGATAGTGTTTTTGGGCTAATTAATCCTAGTAGGTCTTTAAGATCTAATGGAGGTTTCAGAGTATGAGTGAATGATTTGAGTACTCTTGAGCATGGTTGTTTTAAATGTATTTTAAAAGAGTGATTCATTTTTAATAGATTTATGGACCATATTTTTTCGTTTTTTATCTTTTGAGTAAATAAGGTTAATTGGAATAGGTCTCCACGATACCTAATGAAGGCTTGAGGCTTATTGGTGTCTTCAGAAGGTAAGTGAGTGGTATAATGATTGAAATACATGGATAAGGTATATAATACCTATTTTTTATGTATCTAAAAGTTATATTATGTTTTTTTATGTATTTTTCATTGTAAAAAGGTCTTAATGTAACTTGTTCCTAATGGAGGGCTATTTGCTTAATCTTAGTGAAGGGGTTAGTGCCATTTGAATCATGGCCAACCTATTGAATGGATATGTATTGTATGTAACATATAATGAGACATATTTTAATGTTTATATAATTTAGATAGAATAATTAAGGTTGAATTAAAGTGTTTTGGCCAACCAAGATTAATTGGATAAAGAATAATGCATATGTAGAAGGCCATTTTGGTCTCATTGTGCTAGTAAGATAATGTGTGTGTCAAAAAAATTATATATGAATTTTTATAAAGGTAAGAGGACATGGAAAATATCATAAAATAATGTTAAATATTTTATAAGGGTCTAAAATTATTATTTTTAGGTCATGATCAAGTAAGAAGATTTGTTTCAAGGCTTATAGGCCTATTTTGCTTAGGTAACCTGGTTTTGATTAAAAATTAATTAGAAGAGTGAAGATAATGGTATGAGTGTTTTAATAAGTTTGAGAGGGAATTAAAATAATAATATTAATATGTTTAACATGTCATTAATATCAGATAGTGTTGTTGAAGGTAATTGGTAAGATTATGTATCGATTCAAGGCACAACTAGGCCTAGTTTGTCTAAATGACATAGAGTGAACAACTAAATTGATTATATGTTGAAAGAGTAATGAATAGGTTATGGATAAATGATATTAAATATGTTTAAATTATTTATTTACATATAATAATATCATATTGTAAAGGAGGAATGTCCTCAAGGTCATGAACTTGTGTATGAGGAGTGCAAAAGAGAAAGAGTTATTGTATGCCTATGTAAGAGGTAGATTTGTGTTTGTATGAACTACCATCAATCATATAAGGTAAAAATTAAGATTTTAAGGTGTTAAACAAATATAATACCATCATCAGGTGTTTAATACATCATATTATATGTGAAGATCAATTTGGAGGTGATTGAGTTGGTTCTTGATCATCTAGGGGTTATAGCCTCCTTGCTAGTTGGTGCTAGATAAAGATCAAGTGGGTTATTGAATAAATTAAGGGGTGTGTTATCCTTGATAAATTTTCAAGGATATAAATTTAAGTAATATATTTATATGATAGTATTCCAAATTGTTTTTTCAAGTGGGTTTTCTCCCCCAGGAAGGTTTTCTACATAATTCATGTGTTATGTGCTTTGATCTTACATTTTTTCTTTGTTCATTACAATGAATGGTTTATATGATTCATAAATTTTTATTTTTAATATTTAATATTTGAAGAATTGGAATTGAATTTGATTTTCTTACATCACTGATTCACCCCCCCTGGCCCTCAATGATTTTGCTTCTAATAAGAACTTGATAATAACTTCAATTATACACTATTTTGTTTCTACTACCTCTATCCATATTGTATAATATTTTATGTAAGTAAGAACATAATTGTGTCTAGATAAATAAATAGGGTTGATAACACCTAAAAATTCCAAGCCTCATTGACTAAATGGTTTTTTAATTAAAACTAGCCTCAAGGGCATGGTTGTTTTAGGTTTTTTTGTATTCAAGATTTGGAATTGATGACATTCCTTGACATGCTTGTGAGCATCCTTAAAAATGGTGGGACAATAATATCCTTCCCTTATTATTTTTTAAGTTTTTATATTCCTAGAGGGGTATCCACTCCCATGTTTCTCATGAAAGGTACTTAAGATTTTAGCTAATTCTTCCTTTGAAATGCATCTCAAATATATTCCTTCATATTTCTTCTTGTAAAGTATCCCATCTTTGATTAAGAAGTAAGTTTATTTGAGTCCCAAATATATTTTATATTATATGATTAATCTGAAAGAATAAGAATGATTGATCAATAAATGAATTATTGTATCATACCAGTCATTTCATTGAAAATGTTTTTGGTCGACCTACATCATGCTCAATTTAGGATTAGTGTTAACAATCATTTGAATTAATCCCTAACACCTCACAAATTTAGCAGTTTTAATTTCAAGATCATATTATTGAAGTATGAACATCCACTTACCTCTTATTTCTCTTAATTCACATTGACTTAGCATGAGTTTGGTAGTAGGGTCTGGCAATATAACATAAATTTTAATCCTAAGAATATAATGTCTAAATTTTTTGACTACATTAATCAAAGAAAATGCTTGTTTATTAATTAGGAGATAGTTTAACTCAAAATTTTTGAATTTAGTACTTGTAAATCTAATTGTATGATCAAATTTATCAGTTTTTTGAGTTAATATAGCTGTTATATTATGCTCATAAAAAAATAATAAAGATAGAAATATTTTGTAAAATTAGGTCTTATCAACCCAAGTGCCATCATATTACTTCCTTGATATCCTTAAAGGATTTCTTCATTTATTCATTTGATTCAACCTTTAAATACTTATTTAGCATATCACTGAGTGGTTTCATAATCTGTACAAAACTAGAAATGAATTTTTTTACAAAATTAATCTTCCCAAAGAAAGACTTTAGTTCGTTTCTACTATTTGGGGGTTCTATTTTAGATATAACATTGACTCTATCTAGATATATATAAATACCATCCTTAGTTATCATATGTCATAGAAATTTTTATTCAGTTACATAAAATATGCCTTTATTAGGGTTAAGAGAAATTCCATACCTTTGACAATGTTCAAATACTTACTGTAAATACATTAAGTGATCTTCCTTGTTCTTGGAAAATAATGTCAGGTCATCCATATACATAATGATACATTTACCTATGAGACCTTTAAAATCATGGTCCATATCTCTTTAAAAGGTATCTTCTACATTGATGAGTCCAAAAGGCATCCTATTGTAGGTAAAAGTGCCCCATTTGATTATAAATGTAGTCTTCATTTTATCTTCCTTATTAACAATTACCTAATTATAACCTAAAAAATCATTTAAGAAAGACATCATGTCAGAACCACTAACAATTTAAATCACCTAGTCTAGGGATGGCAAAGGATAATTATAATTTTCATAATATTTTTTCAAGTTTTTAAAATCTATGCATAATCTAATATCTCTTTTTTTATTTCTAACTAGCACTGAATTATCTACTCAGGTAGAATGTCTAATTGGAAAAACTATTTTTGCATCTAATAATTTCTTGACCTCTTTATAAATCAATTGTTATAAAATAGGATTAATTGGTATTTTCTTCTACCTGAAGGGTTTACAAGCTTCTTTCAATAGAATGGTATGGGTGATAACTCGAGGACCAAATATCTTCAATTATTCATAAGACTATGCAATAACATCCTTGTACTTGGTCAGTATGTCTATAGCCTTTGTAGAATATTTATTTATGCATGATGTACAAAAGTTTACTAATTGAGGTTAACCTTGAGTTCCTATGTCAACTACATTATAATCTTTCCCATTCACCTTAGGAACATTAGCAATTTTAGCTAGCTTGTCTTTATCAAATAGTCTTTTCAAGGCAATCATGCCTTTGGGAATCTTGTTATCATTTAGTTGTATTATCTTGTCATCAATTCTATCATCATCAAGAGACTTCTCATTGACTTTATCAATAATATGAGACTCAAACACTCCTGAGTTATTCATTAATTAAATGATTTGTTAATCATTATTAAACACTAAAAAATGATTAACATTGTTAGGTACAGAGGGACATGAGACCAATTCATTGCTAAACTTTTAGGAATCTTGATTTAGAATTAGGTTAGCTAAATTTAAAACTAGTTCATCAATATACTAGCTTCCTTCTTTAGGGATTTAAATAATATTGAATTATCAAAACACCTAATCAGGTCCCATACTCTAAACTTGTATTTCTTTAGATAAGACAATTTGCATTGATACTTGCTTCTAAACTGATTGACTACTAGTTTAGAATCACCATATGATAGTAATTATTTAACCTTATGTTTAACAACAAATTGTAATCCTAATATGAATTCTTCATACCCTATAAAATTATTGGTTCAAGGAAATTAAAGTTTGTAAGAAGGAATATATTCTTTCCCAATGGGATTGATTAAAAGTATTCATACTTAAGATCAAGATTTATATCTAGCACCATAAAAATAATATTTAAAAATTCAAATAATAGCATGAGAGTATTTAGAATTATATACCTAAGACATGTCAAGGGTGTAAACCCCTAAATCATAATGAACCAAATTGACCCTTTCATTGGCTGTATTATATTTCGTGATCATATGTTTCATCTTTGGTTCCCTTTCAATCTAATTTTTTTAGGAAATCCCCTCAATGGTAGCCACATATGAGAGCAATCAGTTGACATGTATCAAGTCAAATATTTAGTCCAATATATTCTAATCAACATCTCATAAGCATCTAGAATTTACAAAACTAGAATATTAATGAATTGTTGCACTCTTGGCTTCAAAGCAAGATGAATATGCACATTAAAAGATTCACTAATAACTTTAAATCTATATT
Organism: Torreya grandis; assembly: GCA_037957365.1. Classification (NCBI taxonomy): domain Eukaryota; kingdom Viridiplantae; phylum Streptophyta; class Pinopsida; order Cupressales; family Taxaceae; genus Torreya; species Torreya grandis. The sequence continues at coordinate 443,879 of JARHVA010007621.1, read as the reverse complement.
TGTCTAATTTAGTCACTAATATATCATACTTAATATTATTTAAACCAAGTTTATCATAGATACCTTTTGGCATGATATTTGGAAAGGCACCTAAATCTAACAGATAATTTTTCAAATTTTAAACAAAAACTCTAATTGTTAGTAAAAAAAGGTGGAACCTCTATTTTATTCTTATACATCACTACATTTACATATACAAATTTTTATTATTTTATAGGTTTTTTGGTTAAATATTATAATAACAAGTCTCTTTATTCAATTATCTGAGTTAATTCATGCAAAGTGATATTAGTTTTAATTTTCTTCATATCCTCTACTATATTATATCCAATACTAGTAGAAGAACTAGATAAATTAGTATTGTTTCTAGTGTCACTTCCTTATAGGGATTCTAGATTATTATCTACTTTAGGATCACGAGGAAAATCAATGTTGTTTGGTGGAGTAGAACTTGTCATTGGTTGTTTTTTTTCTTTGTTCCTAAATGTATAATTATTCTTTAGATATTGTTTAAAATCATGAATCTCCTTTGGAGTATCTTTAGGCTCATTCTCATCTTGAAATGGAAAATCAAAGGTTTCCACCATAAGAGTTGTTTCAAAATATTTAGATGCCTCTGAATATATATATATATATATATATATATATATATATATATATATATATATATATATATATATATGTACAAAAATATATTTTTAAGGCATAGCTTTAAATGAATCCAATTCATCTTAAAATAATTCAAAAGTGTTACATTTTCTACATAGTCTAACTCACCATGTTTTGTAGTGTTGTAAACCTTGCAATAATTAGTTAAAGCTACATCAAAAATGTTTATTTTAGGTATGTTCTTAGATGCATATGAATCATTATTATTGTTATTTTTTCTATTGAAAAACCTATTTGTAGGTATATTAAACTTTTGATAAGAATAGTTTCTATTAGAACTTTCCCTACTGTTACCTACCTATCTTTGTAACTAAAAAGAATTAGTGATCAATTTTTGAACCATTTTTAATAAAGATTCATTTTAATTATTAGGTGCCTTAGAGTTATGGACTTGAGTAATATTAATATCTATTATCATCATAGCTCATTGATCTTGTGGATATGATCCATTTTTAGAGTTATTTACCAATCCTAAGTTCTAACTAGGATGAGAATAACTCAAAGACAATTGGTTTAAAATTAGACATTGATTAGAATAAGGCATGTTTTGATTAGAATTTGGGATGATATTCAATACATAAAAATTAGTATTGATATTAAGAATATCATATGCTAACTGACCTTGGGGTTGTATTTGATCATCAATTTTCATAGCTTTAGCATAGATCAAGGTTAATGTATCTACAACTCCAATAGCTCTTTTTATAAATAAAAAATTCATTGGATCTAAAGCATCCTTGTAAATATCTAAAGCTAAATATTCATCAACATCATAGGGAGCTATAGTTCTATTATACATCCTTTGAAATTGAGCATGGAAAGCTCTAATGGTTTCATTTGAATCCCTCTTCATTGTAGTGAATTATTGATATAGAATGCAAGGACTAATGATCTTTCCAAATTGAACAATGAAATAATTATTGAAATCATTCCATTTTATGATGTAATTTATAGGAAGATTAATAAACCAATCATATTCTACATATCTAAAGGAAAAATAAAATAACATGAAACAACATCTTTATGAACAACATTTAACAATCTTAAGGCATGATTAAAAGACTTGATATTTTATTCAGTAGTAAAAACACATGTAAGACCAAGTGAAGGTAAATATTTATCTATATCTCTTGGTAAGTCATGTACCTAACCAAGCACATTGATGAAATATCCATCTAACCAATCCATACCTTGATGAGGATTGAATACAACAATAGAAATAGGTGAAGTAGGTTGAAATTTAAAAACTCTACACTTACCTTTATCCAATCTTGTTTTCCTATGAAGTTCCAAGGAGAGAAGAGGTATCCTTGTCTCAAACCTTATTCTATTTTTTATATTTGGTAGCTCTAGCTTGTAAAATCTAATTCCTATTCAAAATATGATATATAAACTTTATCTTTTAAAATAATAGTTTAATTCTCACAAACAATTAGATTTACACATTTATATTTCCAAGTTCAAGCAAACTTTTCACAAATTCATATAAATATTTCAAAGAACAACTGTATTTAAATATATATGCTTAAATATACACACAAACTTGTGAATATAAATGATCTTTACACAATTACTATCACTAGCCTCAAACACATTAGACTCACAAATATTAAGAAACCTTTACAATAATGTCACATAAATATTCAAAGAATAACTATCTTGATCTAAATAAGCCTAGCGACTAGTCTAAAACCCATGAATATCAATGATATTTACAAATATTAGCTAAGGAAAACATAAATCTATAAACTATCAACTGATCTTTGAATAAAATTCACTAAAATTAGCTCAAGATACTTTAGATTCACAAATTTTTATCTTAATGCCTTTATTCTAGAACTAATTCAGATGTTTGTTGATGTATGTATGTGTATCATAGGGTTCTCATAGTGTTGAAAACACTTGTCATTCCAAGATTCAAAGAATATTTTGCATGAGTTTCTAGTTTTGATCTTCATAAGATCTATGGTGGAGTAGAAGCCAAGTTATTTGATTTTTTCACAAAATGATTATGCAAGTAGTTTTTGGGAGTAATCATGGTCTTAAAATATTGTGAAAGATGAATATTATCTCACTGATTCTAATGAATAATGATCATAATCTGAATCCTAAGACTCTAATCTAACATGAATATTTACAATGAAAAAGTAAACTATAATTATTTGATCAAAAAATGAGAAAATAAGTAGGGCAGGGAGGAAAGAAGGATGATTCGAATCTTCAATCCAAACATCTTGAGAAAACTTGAATCTAATCAAATATGTGCATCTTCAAACTAGAATATGACATGAAATTACCAAAAGTACATATCCTATCATATACCAAGAAAATGTCTAAGGATATTCAAAACATGAAAATTAGAAATTAGACTCACTTTAAAGATTTACTTCCATAATAAAATTACATTAGAACATCTTCAAAAAAATCAAGGGTATTGAAATGAATCTAAAAACTTTTAGTCAACCTAGTGTAAGCTCAAATTAACAACTATGATTTAACATATGCACATATAAAATTCATAAAAGCAATTCAAATCTAAACATCAAACCAAAGGTTTCAGGAAGCAACCATGATAACAAACAAAAAAAAAGAAATAATCTTTGTAGAATTCTCTGTCTTACATTACTTGCTCCAAAATTTACACAAAATTTTTGCTCTAAGAACATTTTCCCTCTTTACAATGATAATACACCCTTTTATAAGCAACCTATGAGGTATGTCAGTTAGCCATTATCAAAGATGAATTAGACAAGTGTTAATGATTGATGTCCTTTAAAAAATATTCTATAACTATTGAAACTTTTCAAACATGACTAACCTATGAGCCATGTGCATTATATATTACACATGTTTTTATAAAATGGAATATATATTTTAAATGATTTACATGGTTTTGGCACAAAAGAATGTTCTAACTCAACATAATTGACTTTGAAATGTCAACATAATTGACTTTGAAATGCCCTTGCAGCTATAGCCTTTTGCTTTTGTGCCAAAATATTCATGGATTTGTCATATTGTTCATCAACCAATTTGAAATAGATGATTGGCTCCATGAACAACTCCTCTTCTTGCCCTAGCAAATATTTGGAGGCTTCATATTGTCTATCCATTACTTCTTTTATGTTCTTAAAATCACTAATATTATCATTTGTTAACCAAATCAAGGCTAAGATATATTTGTTGTTAGCCCCTATGGTCTCCTTTTTTATATCCTTAACCTAATTGATAAATTTAGTAGCTCTTTACTAGAATTCTCCATCACTTATCAAGCATGTTTGACTAGGCATGGTTGGACCCTTGATCAAACCTCCTAGTATCTAGATCATCTTATCCTATAATTATTTGAAATATTTTGAGAGACCTTATATGATTTTAGACCATTTATTTATATCCCTAATGTTTTACATTAAAATTATCATATCCATATTCAAGTGTGATATGCTAACTACTTTGAGCTCAAGAATCTGATTATCCATTAATATCTTGATCAGTGATTTTATTTTCTTGTCAGAGGTTTTCTATTGATTAGCTTGGTTCATGACAAGGGTATGTTATTTTCTCATTATGTCTAATTTGGTCCTTATTAATTTCAAAGAATTGAATGTATCATAGATAGTTTTCTTCAAAATTATTGACAATATCCACTAAGACTAATAAAATAAATTGTTCTTACATATTCTTCTTCTCTTGTTTTAACCCTTTGAATATAGCTTATAACCTCTCTACCTAGGATTGATGGAATAAAGGCTTAACCCTTTAGTGCAAAACCTCTGGAATTTTTTCCATGACCACTATCTTAGTGACTCTGTAATCCTATCGAAAGTAGATAATATCTAACTTAAACTGAAGAGTAGCCCATATGTTTGATTGGGACTTATACCTATATGTCAAATGATTGAATTAGATTAGAAAGTCTCTTTTCATCTTCATCTTGAAAAAATATAATCCATGGCTTCAACTCCTATTACATGGGGATGTCTATAATATTTATTTGGGCCCATAGATGATAAATAATAGGTAGCTTCTCTATTCTTAGTTCATATATTAACCATTCAAGTATAGCTGGTCCATATATTATAATATCCTCACTAAACAAGTTGATATCCTTCAAAGGTTGTGTGATAGCCACTTTAGCTTTATTTTCCTTTGAGACAATTGTAGTCTCAGTTTTCTTCTTAAAAGGATCAATGACCATTAAGACTAATGAATTCTCTTTTCCCTTTTGCTTATTATATTCCTTAACCTTTTCTTCTTCTACATCAGCGTCTAATTAATATATTAGGGAGATAACTTTTAATGCATCTTCAACATATTATTGAGGATACAAAGCTATCATGTGAACCTCCTATTAAGGCCAATCCTACTCTATTGTTCTATAAGATTCATGGACTGAATATCTTGAAGCAAATTCACTTGGTCTCATTTATTAAAGTTAATGATCTATTTGTATATTTTCTTGTGGAAGCCTAGAATAATAAACATCTATTACATGATATTGTTTAGGACCAAGTTGCCACCTATATCCCATCTTTTGATATCTTAAAAATCTGAATTTAAGCTTTATATTATGTTTTTTTAGTCTTTGAGCATATTCATATTAAGTGGATTTGTTAGTGTATACAAATTCAAATTTAGTAGGTTTATACTCATAAGAAATAGCTAAAATGTCTTTGTTCTTCAAGTGTTCTTTTTCTCTACCATATAGATCCCACTATCTATGGTCATATATCTAAAATTTGAAAGAAATCCTATGCTTTGAAGTAGCCTCAATGTGTCTCCTTTGATTTAAAATGGTTTTGCCAATTATCATGGGAAAATTGTGGAGAAATCCCTTCTTCTTCATCTTAAAAATCTCATCTATTCCATTGAAGAGTTGGTTTGCAAATTCTTGTTCTACCAACTTGTCTAGCACATGTACTGGTAGTTTGAGTGGGGCATTTTTGGTTCCTTAAATTCTTATAACAATGCAATTAGGATATATCCATATGTCTCCCATTGCCTTAATATATTTCTTGATTAAAGGACTTATCCTCATCATAGGGATACCATCAACGGTCTGGCTCAATTCAAGATATACACAATCACAAATAAATTAAATATGTTCCTTATATTTATAAATATGAAATTTAAAATAATATTTGGACATAGTTTGGGTACCATTTAGATACCATTCTCTTTGATTTAGTATTTTCGTGGTGGCACATAGGGAATCTAATAAATAGGACATCATGATGAATTCAATCCTCTTCTTTGTTTTAATCCCATAGATCTTCCTACTCAAAGAAATAATAATGATTTCACCTAAAGGAGGAACCACCACTTCTTCAATAATGAAAAATACTATAGGCATCCACATAGTTTATACATGTGCTTCATGTGTAAATACATATAGCTTATTCAACATGGTCATGACCAATCTAACTCTAAGTGTAAATTGGCTCATAGGGATTTTATTGTTGGGATCTACAATGACCTTCTCACCAATTTCTAACCATTTTGATAGGATATCCATCATGGTATGCTTATGATACCATGTATTGATGGAGGCTAGGTTTATTTTTGGATTAGGTAATTTATAATAAGACTCAAAAGTAACATGGGAGATGTATTCAATTTTACTCAAACTCGGTTCAAGAATGAGCATACCCTTGTCAATTTTAGCATATTTGAAAATAGGACTTAGGATATTGATACAGTCTAATACCTCTAGTATAGTAGTAGCATAATGTAGTCTTGTCATCTAAATTTCCATGATATCATCATAGAGTCTCTTCACTAAGAGTATATTATCCTCTTCATTGGTTAAAATTCCTTGGTTCTCAATAGTCTAAAACAAGCTTGAGAAATTATTATCTCTTGTGTTCAATGAATGAGACACAAACTTTATGTCTTTGAATATTCAAACCTCTTCATTTGATGATAGGTATAATTAGACCACTTTCTTTGAATTATATCCTTATGTTATCATTGTTATAATCATGATTAAATAATCCTATTTCAAATAATAATTCAATTCTTTTGGCTCAAAATAATGAATCTATGAACAATTCAGGGATTTTCCATATGTCTTAGGGATTTTTAAGGTTTAACCAATATTTATTTGTGGAAAGTAAGTTTAAAATATGTTTTTTTGTGACTTAGATCATATTTGGATCTCGTATTTATGCCTTCACATGATTGGGTCCGCAAAATATTTCAATATGACATGTATGCCTATGTGGCACTCCCTTACTACATTGCTTATTTATTTTTAAAATGTGACCATTATTACTTTAGAAACATGTCATGATCTCTTTCTCCTTATAAATTTAATTGAATTCAATCCATTGATAGTCTCCTAGACATGACTTTCAATATGACCATTGATATTTAATCTAAGCTTATGAGATTGTGCCACTTGGTAACTCCACATGCTTCTTGTGTACCCTACTATCAATTTCCAACTAGTTAATGCTCTTACAACACATGGTGGAATTGATTGAAATTTGAGATCATTGACTTGTTGACTTAATTCTCACCATCAATCCCTATCTACTCAGTTGAATGCATGTCATTTAACACATGTTGATCTTTGATCTGTATGTTTAAATGTGTATCATTGATCTATTAGGCATATAATAAGATTAGGCCATTGATCTACATCTAATTCACTTTGATTATGATGTTTGTCACCATTACATTCAATCTCAAGATATTTTGACATGTTGACTATATATTTGCCATTAGATCTCCATTTACACCATTAAAGACACATTGTCAATCTTTGACCTTGACTTATTGACCCCAACCTTAAATACGAATCATTGATTGTAATTTTTACATTTGAATATGCACCATTGATCTTTGATCTATGGAAATTTGACTTATTGACCTAGGTAATCACCTACATGTCATTGATCTTGGATTTGATTGACTAAATTTTCAACACTTGGTAGTTGTGTATTTAATTTGTACCTATGAATAGTAAAATAAAAGAATAAGGGTCCAAGATATATAAATACTTAATGAAAATATTAGACTAAAGTTTTAATGAATTAACAAACTTGATCAATACTTAGGCTAAAATTAAACTAAGACTAATATGGAGTAAAATGACCCTTCGAAAATATGAATCCATATTAATAATAACTTAGGCTAATGTAATTTATAATAAGGTTTTTTTTAATGTTATTTAATCTTGGAATCAAATGGGACCATATTAGTTAACCAATTAAGGGTCAAATTAATCATTAAAGCATAAATCCATGAATAATTATTCATTCTAATGAATATCCATATTTCTTGAAATATGGAACCATATGAGCCAAATTTAATAAAAATTAGATAAAATCAAATAAAGCTTATGTAATAACATTTTAATGTGAACTAGATCAAAACATGATATTCAATAATGTAGTTTGATCAAGTTGAATGCCTAATTTATAGCACAATTTGTAAAATTAAACAAGGGTCCTCATATTTTAGAAATGGGGTTATGTTGAATTCAAAAAAACTTTACATATCAAAGAGCAACCAAGAACTATAATCATCCTCACAATCCCCTAGAACATTCACCTAATAGGCTACCTAAGATTAATATCTTTGAGATAGCCTTACCTTAATGGTGTCGAGTACATAACATGGAAGTGCATGGGGATTGGAATACACACTATTTGGTTTTGATTTTGATATCTTCTATAAATATATAGAAGAATAAGATATGGTACCCAATCATCCTTAATCCTCTATCTCAATTAAATCCCCTAGTATTAGTATGGTTTTAGAAACCATGTATTTCTATATCAAAGAAGATAAAATATAGAAGAAGGTATTAATGAGGTATAATAATTTTATAAGTTCTAAAGGAGAAATTATGACCTTATGAAAATGTAAAACTAACAACCCCTTACTACTAGAACACCCCTCTAATAATGGTGCAAATCCACCAGACGAAAACATTAAGAATGATCCCCCACTTTAAAAACCTCAAGGACCTAGGGAACATGTGGAAACCCAAACAATATAAATTAAATAAGTTTAAAACATAGTCAAGGTATGAAAAATACCAAGTTTAATATTACCATTAATGATCTTCCTCAAATCATAGAGCAACGAGATCTCTTGTTGAAATCTTTGACTTGAAATTTGACCCTATAGACCTAGTCAAAATTAAGAGCATCAAACATGAATGTGATCATTAAAAAGTGTAAAATGGAGGTGTCCCATTTAATTATAATGATATGGTTGTTTGTAAATAACTTACATAACTAATTATTAGATTTAAAATCCTTAGATAATATGATGCCAATAGGCATATGTGAGAAACTTAGTCTAGCCACCATAAATTCAAATAAACAAGTGGTCTAGTTAGAGATAACATAAGTTAAAGTGATAGGTGAGTATCTAAATTTACACATCTAATTACAATTTGAGCATAGGATTTAACATTTTATATACATCCAAGTTTTGGATATCCCAAAAGTCTATAGAATGTTCCTTAACAAAGATTAGTCTAAGGCCTTCAATGGGTATATGGCCACATATTTATCCCATTTTTTGTTACCATGGAGAGGAGTATCCAACCAAATAAGGGTATATATAGAAACACACATGAATTATATGATAACTAGATATAATGCCATTAATGAGAATGTAATTCTAGTTTCCTCATACCTAGGCATCTACATGTTGAGAACAAAGCCTCTTAATTACCAAACTAGTCATATCCTAAGTCTGATCAACCTGTGGTCTCTTTATATAGATGGAGATCACTCTAAACAAAGAATTGGATCGATTGTTTTAATTATATACCCCTTAGGGAGGAAACATCTAGTATCGTATAAGTTACAATTTCCTTTCATGAAGCTCTTATCTTGGGATTATAATTTGCATGAAGACATGAGGAAAATGAATTATGATTATTTAGTGACTTAAAACTAGTGGTAAACTATATCAAAACTAAGTTTCAATGTAAACTATAATACCTTAGAAGGTATAAGCATAGATCATGGGATCTAATCAAAATGTTTAATTTATTTAATATCATCCCTATTCCTTATGAGGAAAACCAAGTAGCCAACTCACTAGAATCATCAACAACAAACCTAACTCCCTTAGATGACACTAAGTTTTAATAATTCTATGTGGAACTAGTCTATGTCCTTATATCTCAAACAATGTGACAAACTTCCAAGTCTTTAAGGATGACCAACAAATCATCTAATTCCTCGGCAATGAGGGGGCATTCAAGCCCCAAATCATAAATGAAAATGATAGAGATAACCCCAAGAATGAGTCAGATAAGGATGAAATATTTAATATCCATGGGAACCATATCTTGAAGAGGATGAATTTAATATAAAGAGTATTCAATGTATTAGAACCCACCTTACAAGTGAAATAACCCAAGTTCAAGGACCAAAAGTGTTGACTCATTAAACTTGGTCCTATAGATAATCTCAAGATGGTTAACATGGGTCTTTTTGGCCAATTTTGGTGCACATACCAAGCTTATCCCTAGATGGATAAGCTGAAGAGAGTTATGGAGCTTTGAAGGTCAAATAATAGTTTTGTGAATAAGTCTAGAAGGGATTATAGGCTTTCAAAAGAGCTAGGTACAAAATCTTTGTTTTCACTAAGTCCTTACTTGGTAGATTTCTTTTAGGCTTTTATTTTGATAAGTTTAAAATCTTTTAGGACCCTTTTATGGCTAAGTGTTGAAGATTATTTTGGACAATTTATTTAAGAATTTTTTTTTGAAGGCTTGAGTTCTCTTAGGCATTTTTTCCAATGTAACAGATGAAGATAAAGTTTCTGAAGACCTATTTATTTTAGAGAAATTGTCCGCATCAAAAAGGGATAAGTTTTATTTATTTTGAGAGATTTGTTTTAGGTATTATGGGCTAAGTATCTAAAATTATTTTAGAATTTTTTTTGAAACAAAAATCCACAAGGATCATCCTCTCAAAATGTGTACCAAATAAAAATATTGAAGGGTATTTTTTTAGCTAAAGTGGTTCATTAAAAAATACCAAAGGGCATTTCTTTGTCAAAGTATCGCAAACACTTTCTCTGGAGAGCAATTTCTCTTCACAAAAAGGTCTAATACATAATTTATGAAGGGTAATCTTCAATAAAAATGGACCAAAGATAAATTTTCCAAAGGGCACTTTCAAAAAGCCTCAAAGGTAATCTCAAGGGGCAAAGGGCCATTTTGAGAAGGCCAAAAGGAAATTATGTAGGGTATGTGTCCTTAGCAAAAGTTATGACATAAGGTACAAGGGAATGAATTATTTCAAGAAAATTACTTCCAAAATTTATCTAAGGCATTAATTATTTTGGGGAAATTATTACACAATAATTTTCCCAAATACCAATTTCTTTTAGATAAATTATTCAAGGTAAAGCCCTTAGATGAATGCTTTTGAACAAATTATTTCTGTAAAGTTGATCTAGAAGGTCTAGGATGGTCCTATAAATGTCAAATTCAAGCATAGAAAATAATTATTGAGATTTAAATATCCCATGACAGTTGTATGTATGTCAAGTTTGGGCCCCTACAAGTAGTTGTTTAGATTTATAAATCCAAGGATGTTCACACAGATGCCAAATTTGGTCCTCATGAAATATTTTTTGGCATTCAAAAAAGTTCAAAGGGTCCCTAATTGAATGCAAGCTTTATAAGTGTCTAGATCTTGGGAACCTAGATCAAATCTAATGATGAGTAGTGATTGGCAGGTCAGTTGATCTAGGTAAATCTAATGGAGAATGTTTGAGCATACAAAATTATATAAATAACATGTGAGAAGAGTCAAAGATTCAATTATCCAAGTAGATAAAACATGGTGTAAGCATGGGAATAGATATATTGATGAACAGATCGAAGGACCAAACATGAGGGTACCAAGTGTCAATAGTATGTTATCTTAGGTAGAAGATATAATGGAATGCATTTAAATTATCAAAGGAGATCTGATAGTGTGAGAAACGATCAATGTCAATGGATCCTGAGTTAGTTTACCAACAACCAATGAATAGGATCAAGCTAAGAAATTTTGGACTAAGGTTGATGGAGTAGTTAGACTTAGAGAAAACAAATAAATAGAACTAAACTAGAAATAAATACATGGAACTAAGCTTGAGTTCAACCCAAGTTAAACCAAGATTAATAATAAGGACCAAGAATTGCTAATAGAGCTCCATAAAGGTAAGATAGGTGTTTTAGGCCTAATATAGGCCAAAAGGGTGGAAAATTGTTGTGAATAGGACTAGGCATCAAGTAGAGTTTCACATATATAAATTATAAGAAAATTAGTAATCTTAGATTGGTTTTTTTCTATAGTTAACTTAGGTCTAGGTTTCAAAGAAAATCCAGATGTGTATAATAGGGGAGTAGCATCCTGAGCCATATCTTCAACAAGTAATCACCCAAAATAAGATGTAGTCATGGATTTTTTAGATTCATAAGAATGGTAATCTTATCCTTTAGTAAACTAGACATTAATACATATGAGATCAAGGTATTACCATAATATTTGAATGCATAAGTGGCCACTAGACATCAAAATTCAAGTTCTCTCCACTCTCTAATCTTATCCAAGAAATATTCCTCCTTCCCATTAACAAGTAAGGTTTTTGCTATGATTTCTAGGCTCAATTTGCTAGGCAAACTTCAAAAAGCATGGCTACAACAACACAAAATAATTAAAATATGTACCCATCAATCCAAATGGTGCATCAATTTGAAAATAGGCTTGTTCTCTATAAAATCCTAGCTTTCTATTATAAAAACGGTCAACATATTTTAGCAACCTTACACTACTAGAATTTGTCCTCCATGAGAACTTATATTGGCTAAACCTTGTAAATTAACTAGAATTAAGTTCATATCATTTAATTCTTATGATGATCTATGTTATTTGTGTTCGTTGATTTCTTTTTGTAGGTAATTTTTACCCCTCTCATTGTCCTTCATCCATAACACCTCCTCATTGAATTCAAAACTCACTTGCATGTCATGTCTTATGCACACTCAAGTCTATGTTGATGTTGTCTATAGACCATTTCTCATCCCTCTCAATATTGCATTATATTACTACACCTCTATGCAAAAGACTTATGCATTTGGAGTGACTTGGTATAAACTATGTGATATTATCTTATTCTCAAAGGTTTGCACTATGTTTATGGTAGTAGGAGCACTTGATATATTCTAGACACATTGTCTTTTGCTTTTATAATATCTTACCTTTTCCCTCAAGATCTTAGGATTATATTAGTAATAGTTTACCTCTTTTATCTTTAAGCATGTGCATTGGTCTTAAACTAGGTTCACTTAGAATAGAAGGAATCTAGCCTACTCCAAATGCTCATTCCAAGGAGTGCATGGGCCCCACACCTTGGGGACATTTCCATCATTATGATGAGATAACTAAAGCTCATGTTTGCAACTATGAAATAATACTTCTATGAATAATGCCTCTTGTGCCCCTTATAAGGCATTCACAATCAACACCTCACCACTAAGCTTCCCTGTACTATGGAACATCTATGGGCACACTTTTCAAATGACAATAATTTTTGGCACACCCAGTAAGACTAATTTTAGAGAAAGAGATAAGAGATCAATGGTACCATTATTTATCAAGTGTTAAAAAAACTCTTTAGACCACCTAGTGACTCTAAGTTCTTGAATCTACTAGTTTAAGTAGTCCAAGTGCTTAAAATATGTCTTTCCACCCCCTATTCCATGAAACTATTACATTTTCACCTTCCCATTTCCCATACCAAGCTCATGCAAGTGCTAGTAACTTCCCCTAGTTCAACCCCTATGGTAACCTATTTATGCTTCTAATCAGCCCTATATAATCTACCTTAATCCTAGTAAGGATTACTACACTCCTAATCAGCCTCAAAGGAGCATCAAAGACATAAACCTTGGTTTCTAAAGATATATGAGGGGGATCGAAAGAGAGTAGAAGTCTAATAAAATATGAGAGGAGATTATTCATTAATATTACACTCAATAGGAGGTGATGAAGTAGAAAAGATATGAAGAAGAGTGTTTGGCTAGGAAAATCACAACCAAAGAAGAGTAGATCCACCAGTTTCATGCATAGATGCAAAAAATTGAATCATAGCTAGATTCCTGAACTCCTTCCTTTCCTAGGTCAATAAATCTCCCCTCGTGCCTACAATTTAACTTATGGGACATAAATATTTCATTCTCAAAGTGTCTAGATTTAGGTAGGATATCTTCATTAATCCTTTAATTAAATCCCCTACTTTCAAAGTACCAAGTTTCATAAGGCCCACACCAATGTCAATTCAAGAAACTACACCTGTGCCAACTCAAGACCCTATCCTTCCACTGAAGCATTAAGAGTAGTAATGGTATCCTATTTGGATCATGCATCCTAAATTCATAATTACCAACCTTGTAAATCCCCTATCCTCTACACCAATTGAATCCTCTTTCCCTCCCACATTCTCCCTTTTCACAAGAGGACTAGTTGTATAGAAGGCAAGTGTAGACCATTTAGATGAGGAGAATACTTAGAGTGAATATGATGAGGATATCATCATTTGAAGTCCCTTCTACACTAGTAAACTAGAAGAATAAACCCTATTGTGAGAATAAGATAGGTACAGTTAGATGGAACAATAAGTTGATGAGAAGATGATCAAAGTGGTAGTAGAAGGGGGGGACCATAATGAAGGAGAGTTGATCTATGCCACTCAAAATTACATTAAAAATATTAGGATTAACCTCTCTTGGGTGAATGAGATGTCATTTAGAACTATGAAGGAGGAACTCAAAGAATAATCTAACCTTTCAAAGGAATGCATGATCAAAAAGAGCAACTTTGATCACCCTAAGGTGAGCTCATAGGCACATTTGTAGATGTTAGAGGAGGACTCTTTCTAGGATAAGATAGAGGAGTTTTGTGTAGGCATTTTTGACAAATTGACATCCCTTTAGGAGTAGACCCATGCCTAGCTCTAAATTTATGGCCATGTTTAATCACATATCATAGATAGGTAGGTTGTGTACATATAGGAGGTTACAACTATGAAGATGGTAGAGAACCACAAGGATAAAAGTACACACCTAGGTTTAGATGAGTCATCTTAGGACTTATTCAAAATGAAAGATTAATTTGAGTTAGTCAAACCTAAATTACCACAATAAAAATTAGAATAGGTTGTGGTAATGAACATTGTCAATCCTTTCACACTTAGGCATGTCACAAAATGGTTTCTAAGAAGCATGTTAGAATTGGATTAGTAGATAAAATATAAACAAAGGAATACCATTAGATCCATGACCTACCCATGAACCATGTATAGGCCCCTACAATTTAGAAGGCTCTATCTAATAAAATAGTGAAGTTAAGCACCGATAAATATGAGAAGGATTGGTTTGAAACCAAAGACATCAACCATCTAGGATAAAGTATTATATATAGCATGATGGATTCATTATTCAAAGGGGATCCTATGAAGATGAAATTCCTTGAGTACCTCAATTATGGTAAATAGATGTCACCATGCCTCCACCCATCACATATCTATAATAGGATGGTGTGCAATGCAAAAAACCTAAGAGGTTTTTATTTTGATCCAACAAGGCAAAGACCCATGTTTGTAGTTATATATAGTAGATTAGGTTAGCCTAAATTACACTTTCATAAGTGATTGTGTGTATATTATATAGTCTTAGTTTAGTTTTATTTTCCTCTAAGTGCATTTTCCACATCTATTGCTTGTCATTTTCCCTTGTGTTTTATTGAGGGCATAACTCAATTCGATCTATTTAGGCATAAGACAAGAAGGTTGTATCTTTAATGAATACATACCCAATAGAGTTGATAAGTCAAGTGGTATGGGTTCTCAAGCATAACAAGCATGCTACCTTATAAGTCACTAAAGATTTTGACCAATTTTGGCCCATATACCAAGCTTATGCCTAGATAGACAAGCTAAGCAGAGTTTTAGAGCTTTGAAGTTCAAAAAATAGTTTCATGAACAAGTATGGAAGGATCTATATGGTTTCAAAAGAGATAGATATAAAAAAATTATTTTGGCTTAGTCTTTACTTGGCAAATTTCTTTTGGGATTTTGTTTTGCTAAGTTCAAAATCTTTTGGGACCCTTTTTTAGCTAAGTGTTAAAAATTATTTCATAAAATTTGTTTGAGACAAAGTTTCTAAAGGGATGATTTCTCTCAGACATTTTGTCTGAAGAAAAATATGAAGACAAAGTTTTAGAAGACCTATTTATCTAAGAAAAATTCTCTGCATCAAAATGGGCTAAATGTTATTTCTTTCAAGAGATTTGTTTCTATCTTTTGGGATAAGTACTAGCAAGTGTTTTGGATATTTTATCTGAAATAAAAAGAATGAAGGATCATCCTTTAGGAAATTATACCAAAAAAAAATCCCAAAGGCTCTTTTTAGCCAAAGTGGTCCATTTAAAAATCTTGAAGAGTATTTCTTCATCTAAGTGTCCCAAACACTTTTTACAAAGGGAACATTTTCTTTACCAAAAGGTCCAATACAAAATTTTTGAAGGGTGATCTTCAAGAAGAATGAACGAAAGACAATTTATGAAGGGCACTTTCATAAATCCCAAAGGGTAATCTCAAGGGGCAAAGGGCCATTTCAAAAAGGCCAAAAGTTAATTTTTTAGGGTAAGTATCCTTGACAAAAGTTCTGACAAAAGGTACAAGGGCATGAATTATTTCAAGAAAACTAATTCTAAAATTTGGCTAAGGCATTAATTAATTCAAGGAAATTGTTCTACAATAATTTCACCAAAGACTAATTCTTTTTGGATAAATTATCCAAGGCAAAGCCCATAGATGAATTCTTTCAAACAAATTATTTTGACAAAGCTGATCTAGAAGGTCTAGGACGGTCCTACAAATGCCAAATTTAAGCACAACAAATAACCATTGAGATTCAAATATCCCATGGAAAGCATGTATATGTTAATTTTGGGCCCCTGTAACTAGTTGTTTAGATTTAAAAATCTAAGTATGTTTATGTAGATGTCAAAGTTGGTCCTCACAAAATAGATGTTGGCATTAAAAAAAACATCAAAGTTTCCCCAAATGAATGAAGGCTTGAGAAGTGTCCAAATCTTAAAAACCTATATCAAATCTAATGATGAACAATGACTAGTTAGTTAGTGGGTCTAGGTAGATCTAATGAAGCAAATTTGAGTTTACAAAGGTAGATCAACAACACATGAGAAGAGTTAAAGAGTCAGTGAGCTAATTTGACACATGGCATAAGCATGTGAATAGTTAGATTGAAGAGTAGATCTAAGGACCAAATGTATAGGTTCCAAGTGCCAATAGTACATTAACTCAAGTAGAATATCTAATGGTATGAATTTAACATATTAGAGG
Organism: Torreya grandis; assembly: GCA_037957365.1. NCBI lineage: Eukaryota > Viridiplantae > Streptophyta > Pinopsida > Cupressales > Taxaceae > Torreya > Torreya grandis. The sequence continues at coordinate 426,815 of JARHVA010007621.1, read as the reverse complement.
AGATCTAATGGTGTGATCAAGGATCAAGGTCAATGGAGTTTGAGTCTATTTGTTAGCAACCAATGAAAGGATTGAGCTGGGAAATTTTAGGCTAAGGTGGATGGAGTAGTTGGACTTAGGAAAAATAAATGAATGGACTTGAGTTCATAGAAAATACATGCAACTAAGATTGAGCTCAACCTAAGCTGAACCAAGATTGATATGAAGGAGCAAGCATTGCCAACAGAGCTCTATAGAGGTAAGATAGGTATTTTAGACCTAATATAGGCCAAAAACATGGTAACTTGTAAAAAGTGCTAGGTATCAAGTAGAGTGCCATCTATATAAACTATAAGAAAACCAATAATCTTATATTGGTTTTTGTCTATAATTTATTTAGGTCTAGGTTTAAAATCAAAGTTAGATGTGCATAATTAATGGAGGATCATCCCAAGACATATCTTTAATAAGTAACCACCCAAAATAAGACATTTCCATGGCTCTATTAGATTCATAAGCATGGTGATCTTGTCCTTTAGTAAATATGACATTAATACACATGATCTTGATGTATTTCCATAATAGTTAAATGTGTAAGTAGCCACTAGACACTAAAATACAATTTCATGCCACTCTCTAATCTTTTTTTGGAAATTTTCCTCCTCCCCATGTGCATGTAAGGTTCCTCCTATGATTTACAGGCTCAATTTGATAGGCAAACTTTAAAAAGCATGACTGTAGCATCACAAAAGAATTAAAAGTTGTACACATCCCCCCAAGTGGTACTTCATTGTAAAATATGATTATTCTCTAAAAAAACCTTGATTTCCATGGTAAAAAGGGTCTACATATTTTATCAACCTTACACTGCTAAAAATTTCCTTTCATGAGCACTTATATTGGCTAAACCTTATAAATTAATGATAATTAAGTTCACCTCCTTTTATTCTTTTGATCATCTATGTGTTATTTATATTTGTTTATTTTTTTCTATGGGTAATGTTTAACCTTATAATTTTCATTCATCCCTAACACCTCCTCATTGAAATCAAAACTCACTTCCAGGTCATGCCCTATGTGCACTCGAGTCTATGTTGACACTATCTTTAGATTATTTTTCATCCTTCTCAATGTTGTGATGTATTCCCATGCCTCTATGTGAAACATTTATTCATTTAGATTGACTTGGTGGAAACTATGTGATATTATCTTATTCTCAAAGGTTTACACTATGTTTATGATAGTAGGATCACTCTCTCTATTCTAGGTGCATCACCTTTTGATTTTATCATCCATTACCTTTTCCCTCCATTTTTTCCTCAAGATCCTAAGTTTATATTATTTATAGTTTACCTTTCTACTCTATAGGCTTGTGCATTGGTCTTAAACCAATCACACATAGAATAGAAGGAATCTAACCTACTTTAGTGGCTCATCCCAAGGAGAGTAAGGGTCCTAAACCTTGGGGATGTTCCCATCATTGTGATGAGACAACCAATTATCATACATGTATCTTCATAATATTTTTTTTACACTTATCACATTATAATTTTTCACCCTGTTCAAGGCCTTCACACTCAGTACCCCACCACCAAGCTTCCCTACACTGCATAGCATCCATAAGTGCACGTTTTGAATGATAATAAGTCATAATTATATGGAACAAAAACTATAATATTTATGGAATTATTATTAAGGTATAAGTATGTGATTTCCTAGGCCTATGAAGACCTTAAATTCTTTAACCTAAGAGTAATCACTCATACTATCCTCTTAAAACCCAACCAAAATACTTTTAGGCAAAGGCAAAGATTGGTGAACCTAATATTAGAGATTTTGATACAAAAGGATGTCCATAAGTTACAATTTATGGGTATAATTTTTTGTTCTACCACTCCACTTGGGTGGATAACCTAGTCCTAGTGTGAAATAAGAATGGCAATTTTTTCCTATGTGTGGACTTATAAAATTTGAATTGGGCCTCTAATAAAGATAACTATCCATTTACCTCCCTAGATGAGGTGATCCAAATGATGAGTAGGTGTCAAATTATGTCCTTATTTGATGGATTCTTGAGACACACCTAGGTCTTGATCAAATCCAAAGATAAAATTAATACTACTTTCACCACTAGGTGGGTTACATTTGCTTATAAATCGATGCCTTATAGGTTAATCAACACTGGTTCCATTTTTCAAAGGGAAATGGACTTCAATTTTGATGGCTTGATATTAGAATGTATAGTAATATATATGGATAACCTAATCATATTTTTTTAATACAATTTGGATCATGTGTACCACTTGGAAAGGGTATTTAAAATATGCGAAAGGTGTGACATTTATTTAAACACAAATAAGAGTGTGTTTGATGTCACTGAAGGTAAGCTTCTCGATCACATTATCAAAAAATTAGGTATTACTATCAACCTTGAAAGGGTGGATGTAATTTCTAAACTACCTTTACCTAATAGCAAGAAGGAACTAAAATCTTTCTTTGGGAAAATCAACTTTGTGCATAAATTTATTTCTAGATTTGTTGAAATAATGAAGGCCTTAAATGAAATATTAAAATATGATGTTAAAGACAAATGGAATGTGGAATCAAATAAAAAATTTCCAAGATATCAAGGATACAATCATGTAAGCCTCAGTCCTTATTAGCCCAGATTATACATAGGATTGCTATGTATATCACTTTGCTTCAGAGCACATAATGACCACTGACCTCATTTAAAGGCTAGAAGGATAAGAATACCCCATTGATTTTATAATCACTAATCATAAGGATGTCATGATAAAATATTATACCTTATAAAATAATTCATATACCTTGGTTAATTTAGTGAAGAAATGTAAGCATTACCTCCTATAGATTAGAGTACACACCATTGTCTCAGACCCAATTATAAATAAAATGTTGGGGTAGAATGAGCTAGGAAAAATAAAATTCTAATGATTGATGACAATATAATAGTATGACATGGAAATTAATCTATCAAAACCAATTAGAGGACAAGGCTTTACTCATATAATAATGGAGATAGAGTCAAGGATTACGAAACACTAGGTAGACTAATAGAGGGTACTACTATGATCAAGGAAGTTGATTCAAGAGAGTAGGTTAGTATAGTTTTAATTCCAAAAATAATGAAATCAACGCACTAAATAAGCTAACATATCTAGGCCTAGATTATGGTGGGGGGGGGGAGATTAGTGAACAAAACCAAATGAAAACACAAGTAAAATGCAAAAAAATGATAACTTTTGTTACCTTCCTTGATTTCATTAGCTTTCTCAAATTATGCTCAATAGGTATTCATCAATATGGCTTACCTATCTCCATGTCCTCTTGGCACCATGTTTATGCTTGGCTTGATTGATGGCTTAGATTTATTTTGACATTATAAAACTATGCATTTGCATTATGAATCAAATCCGGCATTATAACTCTACTATGTTCCAATCTCTCCAAATAAAGAGCTCTAAGCTTGCTTTTATAGGCTTTGAAATGACTTAGAATGGGTTAAAACTTAACTTTGATTGGCATAGATAACCTTAGTAGGGTTAAAATGTGTCCAAAACCTCATGATTAGAATGAATATGTGTTATTTGAGATATTTTACATTTGGACAACTCATAAAAGGTCATGATTAGCTTCTAAGATGCTATTTAAGATATTTATTAAATTTTTATTTTTGACAATTGATTTATTTTATCTTGGATGGATTTAATTAGGCTTAGGATTAAGATTTACAAGTTAATTAATCTTTATTAGGCATTTAAACATTTTTGCAAGATTTTGATTTTATTAAATGTGTATTTACCCAATTTAATTAATTTATGGACCAACTTGATTTATTTCCATGGTTATGAAGCCAAATTTAAGACTTATATAAATTCTTAGGCTAGATGTCTGATGGTTGGTAAGAATTACTCTAAAGTTAGGTATAAAGCCATTGGTGGCAAATTTTAGATGTTTATAGTTTTCCTTTGTTTGGGAAGGCATTGCAAGTTGTAATCATAATAATGTCTTCTCAAAGAATGAAATGGTATTTTTGTGCTTATGACTTCAATGGTGATGAATGAACTGAAATTTCTCCCTCAAGGGAGTGATTAGAAAAAGTGTTGGGAAATAATCCCTTGAAAGAAAGAAGAGAGACAAGGGGAATAATAAAATGAAGATGATGTAGTGAGAACATAATGATTTATCCAAAGTTAGTTAATATCATTGATAATGAAGGTGGGATGGTATACAATAGTTTGTCCAAAGGTGGTTATAAAAAATTTACCCTGATAGAGGCAACATGTTATGATAACACAATGATTTTCCCAAAAGTGGTTATAATAATTGAGAAGATGGAGTTACCTCAATTAGGATAGACATATAGGATAAAAACATGACCCAAGTGTGAAGAAGAAATAAAATGATTAGAATTGATGATAACACAATTATTTTCCCAAAGTTAGTTATAATCACTAAGAATATAGGTGGGATGGTATATAATGATTTAACCATAGGAATTTATAATCATTAGAACCCAATTATGGTAAGCATGATTGATATATGATGATGGAAAACATGATGATGATAACTTGATGCATACGATAAATATGAATTGGAATAACCTAGTATTAGGGAGATGCTTGTCCAAATAAAGAAAGGTTGAAATTCCTTTGTTGTTTAATTAATCTTTTTGGGTTATGATTGGGATTGGATTAGGATTATTTTTGGTGCTGGTGGTGAGGAGATGTTGATATTGCCATTGCTATGTAAACCTCTCAAACCTAATTGTTTTTTGTATCACTTAATGGTAGGAATCATATAGAAAATCATGAGTATTTGGCCATAATGTGGGTAAGGACCGAATCTTGATTTAATACTCAATGGAAAATAATGAACCAATGATAAAAACTATGATGATAATGTTAACATATGAATATGGATGGATTCAAGACTAATTCGTGAAAGGAATCACCTGATGAACACACATAGACTAAATCAAGGCCACAATAATTGAAGTAAACAAACATGCATACAAACAAACAACCAACCAATGGTTAGTTACAATGTTAGTAAAAATAACATGACACAAAAAAGATGACGAACATTTCCCCTAGAAAATAGGTGATAACTTAACAAAAAAATAAGATGGGGGAATAAAATAAAAGGAAGGGAGTGGATAAGTTATTTCCATATGCACTAGGAAAGTGGGCAATGCCTACATAGATCCATGGATGATATATCCAACAAAACTTTAGGCTGAATGTAGTTCTCGTAGGAAATATGAAGAAAATGATAACTGATGAAAAATAAACATGATGGTTGTGATATAATAATAATATTAGTCTTATAAAATTAAATGTGTGTGGGATAAAAGACAAAAAAGGATGGGAAACTAAGTGACAAGTGTTTTCTTGTGACTTAGTATGGGTTCTTAGAATCCTTAAGGCAAAAAAGTGATCAATGTTTTTGTTTTTTCTAAATGGGTTTCAATTTTTTTTGTAATTTTGGAATATCTCAACTCAATTGAGAATGATAAGATACTAAATGGTCCAAGATCACACAACAACAAGAGTGTGGCTTAGGTTGCTCAAAAAATGATGAGATTGTGGCTTAGGTTGCTTAAAAAATGATGAGATTGTGGCTTAGGTTACTCACTAAATTATGAGAGTATGGTGCAAAGGGGGACTGATCTGACCACAACATGAATCAAACATGACCCACATAGTCCTAAAAAGGCCTTAGTTCATAGTAGTTACACCTTATAGTGGAGGAATTTGACTAGTGTAGATTCCAATTCAAACAAAACATGCATTGTTGGCATAGTGGCATAGTATGAAATAGGAATGGCTAATTGGTATGTCAAGGTACAATTTACAAATGTTGGACCTAATTTAGCCATAGGTGGTTATAAATAAGACACAATAGATCAAATAAATAATATTAATTTTCCCATAAGTGGTTATAATTAGTAGTAAGACTGTTAAAACACTAATTTACACCTATAGGTAGATATAATCAAGCTCGCATTAATAAACATGATAAGAAAAGAATAATAAATTAAGGATGAAACTTATAAAATTTATATTATACTAATCTAAAACACTACCTTTGTCTATAATTCTTGAAATAACTACTGAAACTAATAGGATTTATCATGCTGAAAATGTGAAACCAATCGATGAACTAAGGTCAACAAGATAGGATAGGATGAATAAAAACATACTTTGGTTGATAGAATAAATGGTAGAATGGATAAGTGATAGGTAAATTGATAGGCTAGTAGATTTATAAGATTATATGGTAAGAGAGTTTCCCCCAAATGATGGGGCAATTGGTCAGGGTATATGATAATCATAAAATGAATGACATGGTACATGTGTTTGATGATGATGGTCGCTAGTTTGTGGATGTGTTTGACCTCGGTATGGTTAGTTTATTTTGTATGTGATTGGAATGGGTATGGTTGGTTAGGTATGGATATGATAGCTTGGGCATGGTTGGTTGGTTTTTGATGTGATTGGATTAGGTATGATTGTTCAGGTTTGGATGTGATTGGCTTAGGTATGGCTGGTTGGGTTTGGATGTGTTTGACCTGGGTATGATTGGCTGGGTTTGGATGTGTTTGACTTGGGTATGGATGGTTGGGTTTAGATGTGATTAGCCTGGGTAAAATTTTTTGGTGTTCCTACTAACATGGAGATTCATGTCTTGATTAGAAAATGATACAACCATAATAGTCAATCATGTAAATTACTAGCCCACACCTCTTTTGAATAACTACTTTGTCAATAATTTGATATAAATTTTGATGCCAGTGATGTTTTTATTATCTTTATTGATCATTTATTCTATTTAATTCAAATGTCAAGACAAGGTAACTTTGTAGCCTCTATAAAGGAAAGTGTCACCAAAGATGGTAAATAGGGATAAATATTTGATGATAGGATGGCAAAATATTATGGTATAAAAAAGAATATTGATAATATGATATAACTTTAAATGGTCCTCATAGATAGTACATTTACTCACTCAAGCATAGTATCACTTGAGGTGTATATTTTTCATAGGCCCATAAAATTCATCCCCATCTAGTGTGGTGAGCATGTATGCTCCTACACCATTGTTTGCATCAATGATGAAAGGACCAGCCTAGTTGAGTTTAAACTTGCTTTTATGCTTCTTTTCAACTATGGTATTCTTTTGTTTTTCTTTTATGATAAGATCACCAAGCTAAAATTGTCTATATTTCATGAACATATTTTAGTAGCCATAGAATTATTTATGATATGATTTAAGATTGTTTATTATGACCATGCATTTTTCATCAATTAACTATATATTTAATAGGTAAGTTACTTGATAGTATTCATCATTGAGAATATGTTTCAAAGAGATGCATAATAAAGGTAACTCAACCTCAATGGGAAGAATTTCCTTAGTACCATAAATAAGTGAGTATGTGGTGATTATTATTGGGATGTACTGATTAGTATGGTATGCCCAAAGGGCATGAAATATCTGAAGGTGCCAATCATGACCAGTATCATTGACAATATTTTTAAGGATGTTGACAATGGTTTTTTTTAATGTTTTGGCCTGGTCATTACCTTGAGGGTAATATGTCATGGAAAAATGTTGAGTGATGTTGCATTTGACACATACATTTTCAACATATTTGTTATTGAATGATCCTCCATTATCAGATATAATGTTAGAATAGATACTATAGTGGTAGATGAAATGGTTAAATATGAATTTGGTAATTTGCTTTCCAATTGAGGGGTGTAGCTTCGACCCACCTATTGAAATATTTTTTGGTAGTAAGGATATGTTTTTGGCCATATGATGAGGTGGGATTTATCTTCCCAATGATATTTAGTCCCCATGTATTAAATATCCATCGTAACAACATTGGTTTTAGAATCTTTGCTAGGGCATGAATTATATTAGCATGTTGTTGACATTTAGCACATGTCTTGACATATATAGTTGTATTTGCATCTATTATTGGCCAATAATAAATAGTACCCAAGAGATTTTTGGATAGGACTTCCCTACTAGTGTGGGATCTACATACCCCTTTATAAAATTCCCATAATACTAGTGTAGACTCTACCAAAGGTAAACAATGAAGCAGAGTTCCATCAAAACTACAATGGTATAAGGTTGGTCCAAGTAAGGTATAACATTGGGTATTATGGAAGAATTATTTGGTTTGTTTTTGGGATAACTCAAGTATTAAAACATGTTGATGTAAATAGGCATATAATTTGGAATAACAAGTAGATATAGGACCAAAAATGTCATAGATCATTACAATAGTTCATGGTTCATACGCTGGCACTATTAGATTTTTAATGAGAAATTACTCTTCAGCTATTTTTGTATGTCAAATAAAAGATCCAAAGGTATCCATATAATATTTTATTATATTAATTTCCCTTGGTATATGTTCAAACTAAATGTTAACAATTTTCTATTTGAGAGTGTCGACTATGGCCTTGTAGGGAACCAATTTATCATCTTTGGTCTAAAAATGGTTTGTAACCTGATTGATGATAAACTATGAATCATCATAAACCTTTAGATGATTTATGTTCTATTGTAATTCATATAGACTCCTTGTTATTCATGTTTCATATTTATCCATGTTATTGGTACAATGAAAGCTGATTCTAAATGATTTAGGGATTGAATCCCCCTATGGAGTTATAAACAAAACTTTTGCCCTTAATTCATGTGGTGTGAATGAACAATCAAAATAAAAATTCTAGTTTTACTCCTCAAGGGGTGTTTTAATTATGTTCATGATGGATTCATTGATAAATTAGAACATGAGTGGCTCTATATATGCAAAGGGTGCTTCAATAAACTGATCTACAAGAATTTGTCCCTTGATAGCTTTCTAGTTTATGTACTCTATCTTAAACTCACTAAGAAGAATGATCCATTTGGATATGTGGCCTTGTAAATATATTATATATAATAGATAATTGACCATATCTACTTTTTAAATTACCATGGTCTTATTGTTCAACATGTAGTGTCATAATTTTTGAGCTATAAATCCCATGGATAAACAGGCTTTTTCTATAGACAAATAATTATGTTCATATGTTACCAATGTATAGCTTAGATAATACAATAAATTTTATTTTCCATTGTCATCATGTTGAGCTATAAGTTCCCCTAGGTCTTGATCTATTATTTATAGATATAAATGGAATGGTTTCCCTAGTATAAGAGGTAATAGAACTGGTCGATTTGTAAGATAACCCTTTAGCTATCGAAAAGCATTTTAAAAATCACCGTCCAAAAGAAATGTTACAAACTTATTTAATAGGTGTGTAAATGGATGAAACTTGTCATCCAATTGAGATATGAAGTGTTTGATGGATTGACTCCTACCTTGCAAACTATGAAGTTGCTTCAAACTGGTTAGTGGTGGCATCTTTGTTATGGATCCTACACTGGTTGGATTGACTTTTATACCCCTACAAAATACAAAGAATCCAAGAAATTTGATTGAATTAATGGCAAAAAAACATTTCTTGGGTTTGAGTCTAACTTTGTAATCCTATAATCATTCAAATATCCTCCTTAATGTTGATGCATGATCAGACCTGGCCTTTAATTTTCCTAGTAGGTCATAAATGTAGTCTCAAGTAATGTCATAAATAATATCATGAAATATGAATATAATGTCTCTTTTATATGTTTTCCATACCTTTTTTTGACCAAATGGCATAACCTAATAGTAAGGTGTTCCCCAAAGAGTGGTGAACACTATCTTGTATTAGTCTACTAGTGCGATTATGATCTAATTATAGCTTGAGAATCCATCAATCAATGAAAGAATCTCATAGCCCACATTGGATTTGTCTATTATTTAAATGTTTGGTAATGGAAATTAATCCTTAGGGAAATATTTGTTAATATCTCTAAAATTAGTGTAGATTCTAATTCCTTTTAGATTTTTTCTAACCAACACAACATTAGAAATCCATTCAAATTAATTTAATATCCTAATAAATCTCACTTATAAGAGCTTTTAAAACTCTTTATTCACCAATATAGATATATGAGGATGCATCTTTCATAGTTTTTATTTCATAGGTTTAGCATCAAGATGTACCACAAGGTGCTGAGCAACCAAGGTGCAGTCCAAACTAGGCATGCCAAAATATTCCCAAGTAAATATATCTATAAATTATCTCAATAGGATTATAAGGACTACACAATCATCAGTGAGGTATGTGCTTATTTTAATCCAATTCTAGTTATCTATAGACCCTATGTTTACCTCTAGTATAACTTTCACTAAAAGGGTCAAACCATCATCAAGAATATTAGGCAAAGATTTGAATTATTTGGCTATGTCAGAGTCCTCTATTAAGACTTGTTATTCAATTTCTCTATGAATGATGAATAATAATCCCCCAAGGTGACGGATATACATGTAATAAATGTTGGTTTAAACTCTTGAATGATGTAATCAAATGCTCATTGTTCTTTAAGATTGAAGTCATATTCATAGGTAGTTTCATCAACATTGGTATCTTGGATTATTTGATCAAAATCTTGTTGCTCTTCAATACTAAACTTAGACCCATAGATAAGTTTATCATTGGTGGTCTCCTATTCTATACTTGAATAAGGTTCAACACCCCCATTAGTGATCCCTAAAATAGGTTTTCACCACTAGACTAGCCATTATCATTACTTTTTCCTTGGTTAAAAAGTGCCTCAAAGAGGTTTTCACTTTGGGACCTTAATGTTTTATTTATTTATTTTTGGATAAGGGTTTTCACATGCTATCCAAAATAGGGTTCAGGATTCAACCTAATTTAGAACCCTTTTTTGTGGTCTCCCAACAAAACATTGTCCCTCAGGCCTAGAAAATCATAGAAGGCCTCATCATTTTGGAACTCATCAATTGGTACACTAGATTCTTAATGGTCCCAATATATTAGTTGGGGATATTATAATGGTAGTGGGTTGTGATGAATGACTAGTTGAAAGGTAAAAATGGCATTATTTTCATATAAGTTGTTTAAGATAAGTCATTGAATTGGCTATGATCACACTCTGTGTCACTATTAGGATCAACATCACAAGTTATTAGTGATGAAACATGAATAAGATACATGGGGTCAACCCAAGGTGGTTTATATTTAAGTCTATAGGTTTTTTTGTACTTAGTCATAGAAATTCACTCAAACGTTCCCTGTGGATTTGGCCTAAAAACTCCTCCTTCATAGTCTTGGTTCTCCATGAATTGATTAGGAATAGGATACTTTGTATTCTTGTAACAATCATCCAATTTATCATTATATAACCATGATTCATCACCTTTAATAAGGTCCTATCATTGTCTAAAATCTGGTATGAAAGTGATAGGTGTTAGATTGTGCAGATGGTCTCTACCCTTTCATTGCCATTCCATGAGTGGTTTGGATTTTGGTCTTCCAAAGGACTTTGGGTTGTGTGGAAGTTTTATGATGTGAAATGTTTTATGTATAAAATAATCTGTTGGTCCATTATCCAAGATCATATAGTGATTGTATATTCTAGGATGCATCATGTGGGAAAGTGAATCAAGGGTATTAAGGTCAATGTAATTATCCTCTAGTAAATTAATAAGTATTGCTTTCCCCTTATCATATTTAGAAGATAGATTTATGTGTGAGGGATAATTATGGCTCTTAAACTTAACTTCAAGACGTTTACAATGCTCATATGGATGGAAATATCTTTAAATATTAACCTCCATCCCTGAATGGGAGAATTTGATACACTAGTGTAATTTCGATGGCATGGCATGAATGTCATGTAACCAAGGTCTACCTAAAAGCATATTGTATGATAAATGAATATTTAGCACATGGAAAAATGTATCGTGGGTCAAGGGCCCAATGGTAATTAGGAAGTTTTTAGTGCCTTGTGACTCTCATTCTTGATTGTCATAGGCTTTGTTGGTGATTGTTTTTGCTTGGAGATCTATTGTCATGTACCCAAGAAGTTTGATGAGCTTTAAAGACATTATATTTAGACCTGATCCATTATTTATGAGGACATGCTTCACTTTGTCCATCTTTATGTAAAATTAAATGTATAATGGATTATTATGTTATAGGACAAGGGGTGACATATCACTTTTATTGAAAGTTACTTGTTAGACCAAAGCTAGACATCCAACCAAATATTGAAATTTGTTAGGAGATAAGTCATTGGGAGCTTTGGATTGACCAAGGAACTTTGTCAAGATGTTGTTTTGGATTGTAGATTCATAAAAAAAATATAAAATGGATATTTGTGTTTTCATATTTTGTAATTATTCCACAATGTCAAACATATTTTCTTGGATAGTGTTAAATGGTTTGTTTTGAGGTAGAATGACTGGTTGGATGATGGGTGAAGTGGAAGATGGTTGTGGACCTAGTATGGTAATCCTCGACCACCAAGTTATGATTGAATAATAGAGATTATGTATAGGACCATTATTATATTAAATGATGGTGGAGTGGGACAAAATAAGATAATTATCATTTGTCAATGCACTTGTGTATGCTTATACACTAATGATGATTTATCAGCATAAGGTCATAACATTGGTATCCCTACTTCCTAGTTTATCTATGTGTGATCCCATGTCAAGGAAGGATTACCAAAATGGTTTGGTTAATTGTTTATGATTATAAATGATCTTATATTATTGGTATTTGGTCTATGAGTAATGTAATTTGTGTTAATGTGACCTCTTGTAATATATCCTATAACTATGTTTTAATCATGTGCAACTGCATTGTAGGTATATTCGTTATTACCATTCTAACCTTGGTTGTATCTATTATCTTGATGTTGTTGGTTTTGTTGTTGATTTTTTTGAGTTTCTTGGTTCAGGCTTGGTTTTTGATACTATTGTTATTGATGTTTCACTGGATGTTATTGTTTTTATTGAGTGTTATGTTGGGGAAAAGGATCTTGATAGATACTGGGGTTTTGATTAGAGGTGAAATCTCCATGATCTAATATGATCTCTCCATTTTACAACATATTTTTAATGGTATGTTTTAGGTGTATATAATTCTATAAATTATGGTCATTGACTTGATGAAATTCATAGAATTATTCTATCATGTACCAATGTGTCATGTCATCATCCTCACAAAATTCTTCTTTTAGAGTAGGCCATTTAATTAGATTATTTATAACAAGTTTGTGAAATACTAATTTTATGGGTTTACATAGGGGATGAAAGGTACAATTAGTAGGTATATTTATATTTGTAGGAGGGGTTTGTAAAAGCATATGTTGCTATGTTTATTGTATTTGACACACATGTTGTGGTTGATGAAAAGGTTGTTGGTTAGGATTAATCTAGAAAGGTGACACATGTTAAATAGATGGTGATTACATTATTAGGACATGTCATGACTCTATTACTCTATTCCATATAAGATTATTGTTATAATTGAATTGCTTAGGTCTATAATTATTATTGGTTTGTGTTGATTATGACACATGCACTTGGACAAGATGTTGATTTTGACCACTATTCTAGTTTTGGTTCTATTGATGCCTAAAATTGTATCACAAGGTACTCATAGTGTTTAATAAGTACTTCTCATTTTAGAATTAAAAGAATTTAGTGCATGAGTTGTAGGTTTTGATAATACTATTATCTATTGATGTCATAAAGGTAAAGTGAGTATAGTGTTCCATGATATTTATAATGTTTGGTGGTTTGAAGCCACCATGGCCTATAATTATTTGAAAATATGATGGAAATATATACTAATTAAAGTGAATTGTACTCAAATCTATGCATAAAACTAAACTAAAATGGATGTTCACAATGAGGATTAATATAAAGTGAATTGGTTAAAAAAATCAAAAGGAAGAGTAGGGAAGAGAGAAAATATATTGTTGATCTTTACCCTAGACATCATGATAAATCTCAAATCTCATCCAGTCATGTACTTAACCAATGTATGACATGAAATAACATAATCTCAAATCCTATAAAACATAAAAAGAACATATAAGGAAAATGGGAAATAATGCAAATAAGAACCATGTTTACTTTAAATATTTACCCCTATTAGTAGATAACATATGCACATCTACAAATGTAGAGTATATAAAATGAAGAAAACTAGATAAACTTCAATTAACCTAGCATTGGCACAAGTTAACAATTATTCATTCAAAGGTATACACTAAGAGTCTACAAGAACTATTAAAATATAGAATTTAGAAAAAATAAGTAAAAGAGAAACCATATAGTAATTCATATAGACAAAATGAGATAATCTTTTTAGAATTCCCTTCTAGCATTAGTTGCTCAACTGTTTACACAAGTTTTGGCTCAAAAACTCCCTGCTTTTTGCAATTGATAATACTCATTTTATAGAATGAAAGGAAGTATTTCAATTAGTTATATCAAATCATAAAAGTATAAGTGTATAGGACAAGTGTCCCTTTTACAAATGTTCTAGAATACACTAGACCTTTCCCAATGGACATATCTATAGGCAATGTGTTTGACAAACTACATATACATTTACAAATAGAATATTCTACTTTCAAAATGGAAAACATTTTAGCTGTAGTAAGAATATATTTATGTCACTTAATATTTGGGAACCCTCTATGTTTCTAGAGTTTTCATTGTTTTTGATTCTATATTTTGATGCTTTTAGCTTCATTAGACTTCTCTTTTGAAGTTATAATCATATCCATGACCCTACTAAGTGTATCCTAGGTTTCCTTGGTTATTTATCCTTATTTCTTATGTGACTAGGGTAGCTCTTTTTTTAAACTCTCCATTAGTGATGAGGACTATGGAATTGATTAAAGTAAAGTCCTTGATCAACCTACCCAAAACATACATTGTCTTATCTTCAAGCTATTCAAGATCAATATAGAGGTCCCCTATTTTATGGTACCATTTTCTCATGTCTTTGGTACACTTTTATAAAATACCATTGCTATAAATCTAATTAAATTTCTCACCAGTAGATTATGGGTTGAAACATATTCATACAAGTGATAATTGAGCTCCCTTCAAGTCAGTCATAAGGCCCATAGGATCTATTTAGGGTCCTCATACCTTACCCAATCATTCCTATAGGTTTTAATAGTGCTTCAATGGTGGTCATGAGCTAAACTCATATGGTTTGTGCCTTAAAATTCCATTAGGTTTGGATATTTATACCTTTGTCTCCTACAAGTCAATGAAGTCCTTAGATTGATCATGTTTTCCTTGTGTGGTATCACCATGGTACCCATGCTCATTACTGTTCAAAAATATGACTGTTACCTTTGGAAATTAAGATCTTATCTCACACCATATTATCCTATTGTATGGATTAATATAGACTGTAGATATTTAGATTATTTGGATCTAAATAACTTTATTAATATTAATGTTTGTGCACTCATCATTTGACATCTGAATGAATGTATTTGGTGTTTGGATGACCATAAATTTTAAACCTAATCTTAGGAATTTATGATATCTTAAAATTGATGTAATCATGACTATAATTTAATTTATACATGACCATCAATTTAAACATGTCCTCAAGACTCATTTTTGAGCTGAGCATTTGTCATTTTTGTGTTCATTCTACTTCCTTCATGTGCCATGTGGTGATATCACATTTGTTGGAGCTCTAAAAATTCAATGCCCACTTGCATAAATAGATTAATAATTTTTAAGAAAACTTGGACCATTAGATTATGATTTGAGGGATGCACCATCATTGGATACTTAAAATCCTCTCAATGAACTAAAGACACTTGTCACTATCTCAGTTCTTTGAATTGTCAATGTTTTTTATGATTCATTGAATTAACTTTACCCAACTGAATACCAGCCATTTATCCTATAGGAATACACAATATTTAAGATCAAGGATAAATATAAATACCTTAGGATAAAAGACTTAAGATAAATTCAAAGCTAATTTAAAGAGACCACATGAATTAAAAGTGACTCAGCATAAATTTAATAGACCAAGGTTAGGAACATAATAAAAAAGGACTCCATGAATAATAAGAGATATGTCATAAGTTTTACTCTAGGGTTTAAAACTTTAGGATAAAGCTTTATGACTTGTCTAGGACATATGAAAGGGACCCTGCATTAGTTGAACCATGCTAGGATAAAAGAGAACAAAGGGGTCCTAGGACATAAAAGAGACCAAACATAAGATTTTTATCCTAAGGTTTGGTCATGTTGAAAAACATGACTAAGGCTTAGGATAAAAATTAAATTGAGTCCATGGCATGATAATTTATCCCACATAAAAATAAAAGTTTCCACCAAATTTGAATTTAGTTAAAATGGACCTAAGTTATAATTTTAGACTAAGTTCATAATAAAATGTCCTATAATCAAGGGGGGCACTTGGTAGCAAGGTATTATTTTGAGTCTTTTGTCTAAGGGAAATTTTATGGGGAAAATGTCCACAAGAATTAGGTACTTTGTGGAAATTGTCTCAGCTAAAATGTCCAGAAGAATTAAGCACTTCAGGGAAATTGTCTCCAGCAAAATGTTTGAGATAATTGGGTGATTTGGTGAAATTATCTCAGGTAAAATGTTTGAAGGAATTAAAATTTTAAAAACATAAGTCCCAAAATCTAGATTTGATAGACAAAATGTTTGAAAAAATTCTTGAATAAAAATCTTGAATAGAACTATCCAAATTTCAGATGTGCCAAAAGCACTTGGATAGAATATATAAAACATAAACCCTGAATACCAATTGATTTAGGATAAAAGTTTGGAAGGAAAACATTGAAAAAGATAAGTCTAAAAATATATAAACCTGATAGTTAGGAACATAACAAAAGGACTTTGTGTGTATCTTAGACCATATGAATAATAAACAGGATGAAGGGGGTCTCGAGACATAAAAAGGTCCAAAGCATGGATTTTTAGACAAAGGTTTGGTCATATTAATAAACATGACTAATCCTTAGTATAAAAATTAAACTAAGCCCATAACATATTTAAAGTGTTTCCATGTAAAATTTAAATCAAATCTCCCACCAGTTTTAGAAGAAGCACTTAGACAAACTTTAGACCAAGGTGTTAGTAATTAAAATATGAATTCAATTTGATTTTCAAAAGCCCAAAGCATAGTAAAAGATCAAATTAACATTAAATCATGAAAACCAAGATTTTACCTATTCCAAATGGACTCCATTGATATTATAACTTGAAACAAGAATATACACTATTATTAAAATTAGACAAGATTAAACTAGAATCATGCAAAATTATGCTAACTAAACTAGGTGTAGATGAAATTTAAATACAAATAATGTGCAAAGCATGATAGCGACACTCTGATCAAGTGAATTTATAATTTTAAGGTACATTTTTTATAATTTAACACAAGGGTCCCCATTTTTTTAAGAATAAGGGGATGTTGACATCAATAAATGGTGACTTTAGGTGGAAACATAACAATATGTTAGAATTCAAAGACTCTAGATCAAATTAACAACTAAGTTACCTTTACCACTTGATTAGTCACCATTATTTATGGTTGAAACAAGTATTATATATGTAAAATTAGGATTGAATATCAAAAACCAATCATGTTTTGTGTGTGCTTTGATTACACTTACTATTTTCCTTGGAATTTATTAAAACAACTTCCAAATTTCATGCCTTTAATCATTAACATTGACTTACAACATATTTGGATATCCATTAAGAACCATGCTTTCACTCAGGGAAGGCTTAGGCATTGATTTGTTTCCAACCAGGCATCCATAGCCCTAACAAAAATACTTTTATCTCCATTTGAGGATTTGTTCCACTACCATATAGGCATCCATAGCATTGGTAGAGATTACCCAAATCACCTCTGCTTAAAAATCATTTGAATTTTGTAATAAAGCTCTTATTTTTGTATTTTTTAGATAATTTTTGGCTTTACAATAACGGTTATGAACCATGTTATCTAGGTTTAGGGATTTGGTCAAATGTTTGGTCTTCATACAATTAGTTATGGTTGCAACCTTTATCCCTAGAAAGGATGTTTGTTAAGTGAAAGCATGATTATGTCCTAATAATTCAAGCTTTCATCCTACATGTGCAATTATTATTAAATCCAAGTTTAGGTTACAATAATGTTTAGGATATTATGGAATAGTTAACCTACCCACTAGTCCTTACTAGTTTTTTTAAATTATAACATTAATTTAAAGAAGCACCCACCAATTTTAGAAGAAGCACTTAGACTAACTTTATACCAAGGTGTTAGAAATTAAAATATGAATTCAATTTGATTTTTAAAAGACCAAAGCATAGTAAAAGATGAAATTAACTTTAAATCATGAAGCCCAATATTTTGTCTATTCCAAATTGACTCCATTGATCCTATAACCTAAAACAAGAAGATTGACTATTATTAAAATTAGACAATATTAAACTAAAATCATGAAAAACATTGCTAACCAAACTAGGTGTGGATGATCTTCAAATATAAATAATGTGAAAAGCATGCTAATGACACTCTCATCAAGTGAATTTACAAATTTAAGGTACAAATTTTCATAATTTAACACAAGGGTCCCCATTTTATAAGGAATGGGGGGATGTTGACATCAACAAATCATGACTTTTGGGGAAAACATAGCAATATATTAGAATTCAGAGACTCTGGATCAAATTAACAACTAAGTTACTTTTACCACTTGATTAGTCACCATTATTTAAATCAATTTATGGTTGAAATAAGTATTATATATTTAGAATTAGGATTAAATATCAAAACCCAATCATGTTTTGTGTATGCTTTGATTCCACTTACTATTTTCCTTCAAATTTATTAACACAAATTCCAAATTTCATGCCTTTAATCATTAACATTGACTTACAACATATTTGGATATCCATTAAGAACCATGCTTTAGCTCAGGGAAGGCTTAGACATTGATTTTTTTCCAACTAGGCATCCATAGTCATAACAAAGATACCTTTAGCTCCATTTGAGGATTTGTTCCACTACCATCTAGACATCCATAGCATTGGTGGAGATTACCCAAATCACCTTTGCTTAAAAATATTTTGAATTTTGTAATAAATATCTTATTTTTGTATTTTTTAGATCACTTGTAGCTTTACAATAAAGGTTAGGAACCATGTTATCTAGGTTTAGGGATTTCGTCAAATGTTTGGTCTTCATACAATTAGTTATGGCTGCAACCTTTGTCCCTAGAAAGGATGTTTGTTAAGTGCAAGCATGATTGTGTCCTAATAATTCAATCTTTCATCCTACATGTACAATTATTATTAAATCCAAGTTTAGGTTAGAAAAATGTTTAGGATATTATGGAATAGTTAACCTACCCACTAGTCCTTACTAGTTTTCTTAAATTATAACATCAATTTAAAGAAGCACCCACCACTTTTAGAAGAAACACTTAGACTAACTTTAGACCAAGGTGTTAGAAATTAGAATATAAATTTAATTTGACTTTCAAAATACCAAAGCATAGTAAAAGATCAAATTAACATTAAATCATGAAGCCCAATATTTTGTCTATTCCAAATTGACTCCATTGATCCTATAACCTAAAACAAGAAGATCCACTATTATTAAAATTAGACAATATTAAACCAAAATCATAAAAAATTTTGCTAACTAAACTAGGTGTGGATGATCTTCAAATATAAATAATGTGCAAAGCATGATAGTGACACTCTAATCAAGTGAATTTACAAATTTAAGGTACAAATTTTCATAATTTAACACAAGGATCCCCATTTTATAAGGACTGGGGGGATGTTGACATCAGTATATCATGACTTTTTGGGAAAACAAGCAATATGTTAGAATTCAGAGACTCTGGTTGAAATTAACAACTAGGTTACCTTTACCACTTGATTAGTCACCATTATTTAAATCAATTTATGGTTGAAAAAAGTATTACATATGTAAAATTAATATTAAATATCAAAACCCAATCATGTTATGTGTGTGCTTTGATTCCACTTACTATTCTCCATGGGATTTATTAAAATAACTTCTAGATTTTATGCCTTTAATTATTAACATTGACTTACAACATATTTGAATATCCATTAAGAACCATGCTTTATCTTAGGGAAGGCTTGGGCATTGCTTTGCTTCTAACCAAACATCCATAGCCCTCACAAAGATACCTTTAACTCCATATGATGATTTGTTCCACTACCATCGAGGCATCCATAACACTGGTGGAGATTACCTGGATCACCTTTGTTTAAAAATATATTGAATTTTCCAATAAAATTATTTTTGTATTTTTTAGATCATTTGTGGCTTTTGAGAAAAGGTTAGGAACTAAGTTATCTAGGTTTTGTGATTTTGTCAAATGTTTGGTCTTCATACAATCATTTATGGTTGTAACATTTATCCCTAGTAAGGATATTTGTTAAGTGCAAGCATGACTATGCCATATAATTCAAGCTTTCATCCCACATGTGCAATTCTTCTTAAATCCAAGTTTAGATCAGAATAATTTTTAAGATCTTATGTAATAGTTAAACTACCCACTAGTCCTTACTGGTTTCTTTAAATTATAATATCAATTTAAAGAAGCACCTACCACTTTTAGAAGAATCACTTAGACTAACTTTAGACCAAGGTGTTACCAATTAATATATGAGTTCAATTTGATTTTAAAAAGACCAAAGCATACTAAAAGATCAAAATAACATTAAATCATGAAGCCTGGGATTTTGTCTATTCCAAATGAACTCCATTGATCTTGTAACCTAAAATAAGAAGATCCACTATTATTTAAATTTGATAAGATTAAACCAGAATCATACAAAAATATGCTAGCCAAACTAGGTGTGGATGATCTTTAAATACAAATAATGTGCAAAGCATGCTAGTGACACTCTGATCAAGTGAATTTGTAATTTTAAGGTACAAATTTTCATAGTTTAACACAAGGGTTCCCATTTTTTCAAGAATGAGGTGATGTTGACATCAAAAAATGGTGACTTCTAGGGGAAAGATAACAATATGTTAGAAATTAGAGACCATGGTTCAAATTAATAGCTAATTTACCTTTACCACTTGATTAGTCACCATTATTTAATTCAATTTATGGTTGAAACAAGTATTACATATGAAGAATTAGGATTAAATATCAAAACCCAATCATGTTGTGTGTGTGATTTGATTCCACTTACTATTTTCCATGGGATTTATTAAATCAACTTCTAGATTTCATGCGTTTAATCATTAACATTTACTTATAACATATTTCGATATCCATTAAGAACCATGATTTAGAATAAGGAAGGATTGGCCATTACTTTGCTTCTAACTAGGCATACATATCCTTGATAAATATACATTTAGCTTCATTTGAGGCTTTATTACACTACCATCTAGGCATCCATAGCATTAGTGGAGATTACTTGAATCACCTTTGCTTTAAAAACTTTTGAATTTTGAAATAAAGATCTTATTTTTGTATTTTTTAGATCATTTATGGCTTTCAAAAAAAGGTTAGGAACTAGGTTATCCAAATTTAGAGATTTGGTCAAATGTTTAGTCTTCATACAATCATTTATGGTTGTCATTTATCCTTGGCAGGGATGTTTGTTAAGTGGAAGCATGAATGTGTCCTAATAATTCAATATTTCTTCCCACACGTGTAATTCTTCTTAAATCCAAGTTTAGATTAGAACAATGGTTAAAATCTTATGGAATAGTTAACCTATGCACTAGTCCTTACTAGTTTCTTTAAATTATAACATCAATATCATATTTCAAACATCCATGACCAATCGATGCTAAGGAGTTATACCTACATTCTTGAAATTATGGAGTTATTGAGCAATTTTAAACTTTGAGCTTAGGGTTATCCAAAAGGACATGTTAAAAGTGAGGGATGAAACATCAAATGTGAATAAACTAAACAAAAATCAAAGGAAACAACAAATAAATATATACAAAATTATGTATAAATAAGGGGAAAGAATGAAATAATAAAAATAAACTAATCTAGCCTACCTACACTAACTCTAGCTATTCTTACAATGCACTTTAAGAAGACCCTATTTAGAGAAACAAATACGTAGTGCTTGATGTATTACCCATTGGTGGATAGTGTGAACTCTACTATTGGTAGGTCTTTCAATTTGAAGGTGTTATCTCCATGTATTTTAGTAATATAATAGGTACTTATCCAAAATGGTGTGAACTTCCCATGTTTACCCCTAGGATTAGATGCCTTTTCTCAAAAAAGAACCAAGTCTCCTTACCTGAACACCTTTATATTTGATCGCTTATCAAAACACCTTTTCACTATGGTTTGGTTTCCGATAAAATTAGCAAAAGCTTCCTCTCTTGAGTGTGATGGGGATATAGGATTTTGACCATATACCAATAAGAATGGTGATTATTTTAGGACTTTATTGACTATTATTCTATCTACCCAAGGGGAATATTTAAGTAGTTTATGCTAAGTTCTTGGTTTATCAGTTACATAATTCTTGATTATCTTCATCAAGTTCTTATTTATTGATTATGATACTCCATCAACTTAGAGGTAATGGTTAGATGAAAAATTGAGAATGATGCTATTATCACATGTCCATTTGTTCATCTTAATGGATATAAAATTAGATACATTATCATATACTAGAGATACTAGCATTCTAAATCTAGTTCATATGTATCATTTATTGAGTTTTGCACTTATTGGTCACCACTACTTTAGTCCATCTTGTGTGGTTTTTAGTGGTAGTTAGAACATACTTGTGACCATCTGATGAGTTGTATTTGATGACCCCTATAAATTCTAGCCCACATTAGGTAAATTTTTTTTCAATCATGACTAATTTTAATGGCATGGCTACTTTGAGATTTTTGGTGCTGAAGATTTGACATGAGTGACATTATATGACATGCTTGTGAGCATCCTTGAAGAATATGGGATAATAATAGCCATCCCTTAATATTTTGTGTGGTGTGGTTCATCTTTATGGATGTCCACTTCCTAGCTTCTTATGAAAAGTGTTCATGATCTCAACTACCTCTTCTTTGGATACACACCTTAGGTAAATGCCTTCAATATTTTTTTTGTAGAACACTCCATCTTTGATCAGTTAATAGGATACCTTGAGCCTTAGGTCTCTCTTTTTCTCTCTACTTAACCTTATAAGATAAATTCCATTAATTAGTAAGTCGATAATGTGATCATACTAATTATTGGACTGAAAACATTGTTGATCTACATATATGATACTTAGCTTAGGGTTAATATTGGTAATCAATTAAACTAGACCTTGACACCTTATCAATTTAGAAATTTTCATTTTTATGTCATATTCTTTAATCATAGACATCCACTTACCTCTCCTTTATCCTAGTTCATTTTGACTTAGCATGAGCTTAGTGGCAAGATAAGGTAAGATTACATGCACCTTATTCCTAATAATATAGTGCCTAAACTTTTCTACTACCTTGAATAATGCACATGATTGATTATTAATCAAATAATAGTTCAACTCAAAAATTTTAAAATTATATCTCATAAAGGCTATGGGATGATCACAACCATCCATTTTTTGAGTAAGAATTGTATCTATAGTATGATCTAAAGCAAAGGAATAAAAATTAGAATATTTGGTAATGTTTGGACTTATCAAGACTAAAGCTTGTAAAATTGCATATTTTATGTCTTTGAAGTATTTTCTAGCTTATTCATTCCATGATACTTTGGCATCCTTCTTAAACATATCATTCAATGGCCTCACAATCTCTATAAATCTAGAAATAAACTTTCTTACAATGTTTATTTTACCAAATAATGAATTCAATTCTTTCCTACTATTAGGAGGCTCTATATTAGATATAAATTATACTATATTAGAGTCTATATATATTCCCTCCTTAGTGATAACATGTCCTATAAGTTTTACCTCTGTATCATAAAAACATTTTTTTTGGGTTGAGAAAAAACCCATACCTTCTGCATCTTTCAGATACCTACTATAAGTGCATAATGTGATCCTACCTATTTTTGTAAAAGATAGTTAGGTCATCTATGTATATAATAATGAACTTACCTATAAAACCTTGGAAATCATGATCCATGGCGCTTTGGATTGTTAATCCTACATTTATCAACCCAAATGGCATTCTGTTTAAGGCAAAGGTATCCCACTTCATTTTAAGCACAATCTTTATCCTATCTTATTTATTCACTAGAACTTGGTTTAACCATAAAAATATATCAAGAAAAAACATCATAGATGATATAGAAACAACTTGTATAACTTGGTCAAGAGAGAGTAAAGGATAATTATCCTTTTCATGTGCCCTATTAAAGTTTCTAAAATAAATGCAGCATCTAATTTCACCATTTTCCTTCCTGATAGGCATTAGATTAGCTACCCAAGTGGAGTGACTAATAGGAAACATTATATTAACATATAAAATATTTTTAACCTCTTTATATATCATTAGATCTAAGATAGGGTTGATAGTCCTTTGCTTTTATTTTAAATGTTTTCAGTTATCCTTTAAAGATATGGTATGTGTTATGAATTTTGGATCAAAAATATTCAAGCCATCATAAGATTGTGTTGTTATGTATTTGTATTTGGTTATAAAATATTTCTCTTTTATTTTTAGTGCTTATACATGTTGTACCAATGTTGGCCAGTTGAAGTTGATCTTAAAGCTCAAGATCAATTGCTTTGTAATCCTTCCCATCTAATTTGGGAATCTTCATTTTCTCAGCTAGTTTATCTTGATGAAATAATCTATCTAAGATAATAATTCCCTTGGTAATTTTTTTGTCATTCGGTTGAATGATATTATCATTAGGTTTCCTTTGAATTGGTCCTTACCAGGGGTATTCTCATTGTCTCATCAGTGACATGAGCCTTAAACACTCCCAAGTTAGTCATGAAGTCTATGATTTATTGGTCATCATTAAATACATGTAGATGGTTTACATTATCAGGGATGGAAGGGAATGGAACTAGCTCAATAATAAGGTTTAGGGAGTCTTGGTATAACATAATATTGGCTATAGTAGAGGCTAGCTCATCAATTACCTTGTTTTTTACTTAGGGATGGAGATAATATTGAAAGCATCAAAAGACTCAAGTAAATACTAGAATCTAAACTTGTATCTCTTAAGGTATGACTCTTTTCATTGGTACCTACTCCTTACTTGGTTAACTACTAGTGCTGAGTCACCATGTAGTAGTAGTTCCTTGACTTTATATGTGATGAAAAATTACAAACCTAGGAGTAGTGTTTCATATTTTATAAGATTATTAGTGGATGGAAGTTAAATTTTATAAGAAGCATAATATTCTCTTTACAATAGGGTTATTTATAATAATTCCTACTCCAAAACCTAATTTTCATTTAGCACCATCAAAATAAAGTTTCCACAATCCAAGAAAAGCATGAGAAGTTTTAGAGTTACATACGTTTGTGGTGTCAAGAGTGTAAACACCAAGATATGAGTTAACCAAGTTGACCCTCTCATTGATTACATTGTATTCACTGATCATATGTTTCATTTAAGACTCACTTTCTATCATGATTTATTTAGGGACTCAATTTTAAGGCAACCACATATGTGAATAATCCATTGACATATATAGCCATTCAAGCTCTTAGTATAGTCTCTAATTAATAGCATCCCACAAGAATCAATGATGTCTACCACTTTCATATCAATGAACTATTGGATGATTGGCTCTGAGGCAAGTTTCATGTGAACATTCAATAATTCACCAATCACATTGACTATTGATTTATGTAATTTAGTTACAAATCTATCATATTTAATGGGGGTCAAACCTAATTATTCATAAATACCCTTGGGCATAATATTTATATATGTACCAAATTATAATAAATAATTTTGTAGATTATTATCAAAGATCCTGACTGTAAGTAGGAAATGAGGAACATCTTCTTTACTTTTGTATATTTCAACACTAATATGTGCAAACTTTTGAGACTTATCAAGCTTTTTAGATAAATATTCCAATAGTAGATCTCTGTATTCATTAATCTACCTCAACTCATATAAGGTAATGTTAGATTTGATCCTTTTCATGTCCTCTAATATGTTATGCCCAATCTATTAGAAGAAGTAGTTGCATTATTATTAGGTTTATAAGTATTTCCCTTAAGAGGTTCTGGACTATTGTCTAATGTAGTATCAGGAGGAGTTTCAAATTTATTTGGAGGATTTGAAGTGGTAAATGGTTGATTTTTCTCCCTATTTCTTAAAGGATATGTATTCTTCATAAATTGCTAAAAATCATGAATCTCTTTAGGAATATCCTCAGTGACAGTGTCCTCTTAGAAAGGGAACTCAAATGTTTCCACCATGAGAGTTGGATCAGTGGATCTAGATGACCTTGAGGAACTAGATGTACCTAAATCACAATCCTTATTAGGGACAACTTCAAAAAAAATTAATTCTTTTAAATCTTCAAAATTATTACAAAATTTAACACAGCCATTTTCCCCATGCTTAGAACTGTAATAAACTCTAAAATAGTTAGGTAAATAAGGATTAGTAAGATTTATATAAATCAAATTTTTGTTAATAGATGGATCATTATTGTTGTTGTTGTGTTAACTATCATTATGAATTATATTAGTGGACTTATTGAACCTTGCAAAAGAATAATACATACTAAATATTTTTGTATTATTGCTTACTTGCTTTTATAGCTAAATGAAGTTATTGATAAAATTTTAAATCATATTTAAGATAGAGTCACTCTCATTTTTTGGGACCTTAAAGTTATGAATCTAAGTGTTTTCACTATATGTAGGCATTAAATCTTTTTGATCCTATGGATGAGATCTATTGGCATCATTGTTTAGGAATCCTAGGTTTTGAGTAGGACGAACATGTCTCAAAGGTAGTTGGTTTAAGATTGAAATTTGGTTTAGGGTAGGCATACGTTGGTTAGCATTGGGAATAAAATTCAAAATGGGTAAATGTGGAGTAGAATTAGGAATGGAGTATGATAATTTTCTTTGGGGTTGTATCTAGTCATTAATGATGATAGCCTTAACATAAGATAAATCTAATGTGTTCATGGGTCTAATAGCTCTCTTTAAAAACACAAAAGTCATATGATATAAGGAAAATTTATAGATTTCCAAGGCTAGAGCATCATAAGGTTTTTAAGGATCTATGGTAATATTAAACATTTTTTTGAACCTAGCATTGAAGGTTCTTATGGGATCATTTACATTCCTTTTCACTATGGTGAATTGTTGGTATAAGACACAAGGACTAATGATTTTACAAAACTAGTCAATAAAAACATTGTTAAAATCAACCCAATTAGTAATGTAGTCTTCAGGGAGGTTTAGAAACCATTTATATGCAACATATTTAAAATTTAAAGAAAATAGTTTACATGTTACATCTTCATGAGTCACATTCAACAATCTTAATGTAGCTTTGAAACTCATAATTGGTTCCTCAACAGTTATAATTCCACTAGGACTAAATGTTGGAAAATACTTTTTAAGATTATGAGGAAGGTCTTGTACCACACCAGGCATATTGATTAGAGAACCACCTTGAAGATACATACCTTGATAGGGATCAAACACAAGAGCACTCTGAATTGGTAGAGATGGCAAAGACTTTGAAAGTTTACAATTGCCTTTATCTCACCTAGTTCTCCTATGAACTTCTAATGAAAGCAGAGGTTCTCTAGTCTCTCAAAATGACCTTGTCCTAATCCTTGGTAATTCCATCTTGTAGGATTTGAATCCTATTTGAAATTTGATGTGTCAATCTTATCTTTGTAGGATACAATGATAAGACTTGAACATTAAGCAATATTTGCAAAGATTTATATAAAGGATGATAAAGGATAGTAATATTTAACTATGTTAGCTCAAAGATGAATATCAATATGTAAATATTATTGATACTTACACTTTCAAGGGCAAATAAACTCAAACAATTAAATGATCTATCAAGCTTTGATCAAAATAACTATTACTAACCTCAAACCTATTGAGCTAAAAAATATTAAGTCATCTTCACTATAATTAATCATATACCTTCAAATAATGTCAATCTTTGTCTAGAGGAAGCACATATATGGGTTAAAGACCATGAACATCGATGATATTTAAAAAATTGTGCTTGACAGAACACAAATATGTAAAGAGTGTACCAATAATTAAACACAATTCATAAGAATGAACCAAGATACTTAAAATATACAAATATCTAATGTGCCCTCCTTTTAGCACCAGTGAAAGCTACCCTGTTGATGCCTAAATATGTATCATAAGGTACTTAGAGTGTTTAAGACACACTTCTCATTTTAGAATTCAAATAATTAAGTGCATGAGTTACATGTGATAATATTTTTGTCTATTGATGGAATATAGGTAATGTGAGTGGATTGTGTCACAATATTTACAATGTTTGGTGGTTGGGAGACACCACGGATTGTAATTATTTGAAAATATGATGGAAATATATATTATTTAAAGTGAATTATGCTCAATATAAGACTCAAAATAAACTAAAATGGATATTCAAAATGAGGTTTTATCTAAAGTGAAGTGGTTAAAAAAGAATCAAAAGGAAGGGTAGGGTAGAGAGAAAATATATTGCTGATCTTTACTCGAGACATCATGAAAAATTTCAAATCTCATCCAAGAATGTACTTAACAAATATATGATATGAAATATCATAAGCTCAAATCCTATTAAACATCAAGTGAACATATAAAGAACATGGAAAATAATTAAAATAAGAACTAAGTTTACTTAAAAGATTTATCCCTATTAGAAAATATAATATGCTCATGTAAAAATTTAAAGAAAATAAAATGA
The DNA here is from genome assembly GCA_037957365.1 of Torreya grandis. Taxonomy (NCBI): domain Eukaryota; kingdom Viridiplantae; phylum Streptophyta; class Pinopsida; order Cupressales; family Taxaceae; genus Torreya; species Torreya grandis. The sequence goes on along the minus strand of JARHVA010007621.1, from coordinate 397,940 downwards.
AGCAATCTATAGAACCTTCAATCAACCTAGAATTGACACAAATTAACAATTTTGCATTCAATGGAACACATCAAGAGTATACAAGAACTATTCAAATATAGAATTCAAAATAGAAAAGTGAGAGAGAAACCATATAGTAATTCACACATATAAAATGAGACAATCTTTTCAAAATTCCCTATTAGCACTAGTTGCTCAAACATTTACACATGTTCTAGCTCGAAAACTCCCTCATTATAATTGACAGTACTACTTTTATAAAATGTAAGGAAGCATGTCTGTCATTCATATCCAATCAATAAAGTATAAGTGTATAAGACATGTGTCTCATCTACAAATTTTCTATAATATACTACACCTTCCCCATTGGATGGATCTATAGGAAATGTGTTTTACAAACTACATATACCTTTACAAATAGAATAATTTACTTTCAAATTGGATAATTTTTTAGCTACAGGAAAAATATTTTTAAGTGACTTAATATTTGGGAACCCTTTATGTTGATGGAGTCTTCATTATTTTTTATGTTATCTTTTGATGCTTTTGGATTTGTTAGACTTCTCCTTTGGAAATAGATTCATATCCATGAGCCTACTAAGTGCATCCTAGGTTTCTTTGATTCTTGTTCCTCATTTCCTATGTGACTAGGTATCTCTATGCTTAAAATATTCATTAGTGATGAGGCCTATGGAGCTAAGTGAAGTAAGATCCTTGATAAAGCTCCATATAACATACATTGTCTTATCTTCAACCTATTTAAGGTCAATGGATAGGCCCCCTATTTTTAAGGACCATTTTATGATGTCTTTGGATTAATTTTATAAACCACTATTGATGGAAATCCAATTAAATTTATCACTAGTGGATTATGGGTTGAACCATCTTCATACAAGCAATAATTTAGCTCCCTTTGGGTCAATCATAATGCTCACAAGGTATGGTTAGGGTCCTTGTGCCTTTCTCAAGCATTCTTACAGGTTTCAATAGTGCTTCAATGGTTGTCATGAGTTTAACTCATAAGATTCATTCCTTAGAATGCCTTTGGGTTTGTCTATCTATACATTTATCTCTTGTAGGTCCATGAGATCCTTAGATTGATCATGCTTTTCTTGCATGGCATCACTATGGCACTGATGTAAATAATTCTTACAAAATATGAGCATTACATTTGAAAATTTAACTTTGATCTCACACCATCTAGTTATTTTGTATGAATCAACACATATTGTATATCTTTAGATTATTTGGATATAGAAAACTATCTTAAAATTTATGTTTGTTCTCCAATCATTTGATGTCCGTATGAACATCTTTGACATTCACATGATCATCAATTTTAAGTTTGTCCTTAGGAAATTTTTTTATCTTAAAATTGGCATCCTTGAAACCATCATTTAATATCTACATTAATTTAAATTTTAAACATCTCCTCAAGATTATTTGATGAGGTTACCACATATTATTTCTTAGTTTGTTCTTCTTCCTTCATGTGCCACTGGGTGATCTCATATTTGTTAGAGCTTTGAAATGTCAATGTCCACTCACATTGTTAGATTAATCATGTCATAGCAAACATGGAACATTGGATCATGATTTGAGGGATGTACCACCATTGGATACTTAAAATCCTTTCAATGAAATTGAGACACTTGTAACTATCTTGAACCTTTGAATTTTCAAAGTTTGTTATGTTCCATTGGATTAACTTTGCCCAACTGAATGTGGGTTGTTAATCCTACATAAAAACACAATATTTAATCTCATGGATACATACAAATACCTTAGGATAAAATACTTAAGTCAAGTTCAAGACATATTTAAAGTGACCATGTGAATTAAAAGGGACTTGGCATAAAGATTTTTAACCAAGGTTAGGAACATAAAAAAAATGGACCCCACGAATAGTAAGAGAGAAGTCATAAGGTTTTAGCCTAGGGTTTAAAACTTTAGGATAAATGTTTATGACTTGTCTAGGACATACAAAAGGGACCCTACATTAGTTGTACCACACTAGGATAAAAGAAAACAAAGGGGTCCTAGGATATAAAAGAGACCAAGCATAATATTTTTAGCCTCAACTTTGGTCATGTTGAAAAACATGACTAATCCTTAGGATAAAAATTAAATTGAGTCCATGGCATGATAATTGATCCCATGAAAAAATAAAAGTTTCCACAAAATTTGAATTACATTAAAAAGGAACTAGGTTAAAATCTTAGACTAAGTTCATAATAAAATACCCTCTACTCAGCGGTGACACTTGGCAGTAGGGTATTGTTTTAGGGATTTTGTCTATGGGAAATGTTATAGGGAAAATGTCCATAAAAATTAAGCACTTTGGGTAAATTTTCTTATGAAAAATGTCGAAAATAATTAGGCACTTTAAATAAATTATTTTAAGCAAAATGTCTGAGATAATTAAGCACTTTAGGGAAATTGTTTCATTAAAATTTTGAACACACAAGTCCTAAAATCCAGATCTATAAGATAAAATGTTTGAAATAATATAGAAAAAAAATATTGAAGAATCCTCCAAATTGTATAAGTCCTAGAAGCACATGGATTGATTATCCAAAACATGAATCTAGAAGACCAATTCCTTTGGGATAAAAGTTTAGAAGGAAAATCCCAAAAAAGATAAGTCCAAAAACATAAAACTTGATAGTTAGGAAAATTTAAAAAAATGACTTTTCATGTATCTTAAACCACATTAATAGTAAATAGGATGAAGGGGGTCTTATGACATAAAAGGGGCCAAGCATGTATTTTTATACTAAGGTGTGGTCGTGTTAATAAACATGACTGAGACTTAGTATAAAAATTAAACTAAGTCCATTGCATATTTAAAGTGTTTCCATGTAAAATTTAAACTAAAGCTCACACAACTTTTAGAAGAAGCACATAGACTAACTATAGACCAAGGTATTAGCAATTAAAATATGAATTCTACTTGATTTTAAATAGACCAAAGGTTAGTAAAATATCAAATTAACATTAAATTATGAAGCCCATGCTTTTGTCCATTATAAATAGACTCCATTGATCTTGTAACTTGGAAAAAGAAGATATACTATTAAAAAACTTAGACAAGATTAAACTAGAATCATGCATAAATATGCTAACCAAACTAGGTGTGGATGATATTCAAATAAAAATAATGTGCAAAACATGCTAGTGACACTTTGATCAAGTGAATTTTCAATTTTTAGGTAAAAATTTACATAATTTAACACAAGGGTCCCTATTTTTTTTAGGAATGGGATGACATTGACCTTAAAAAAATTTATGGGTTTACCTATGGGATGAAATACACAATAAGTAGGCATATTTCTCCTTGGAGGGGTTTTCAAAGGCATAAGTTGTTACATTTGTTGCTTTTGATGCATGCATTATCATTGTTGAAAAGGTTATTGACTAGGAGTAAGCTGGAGAGGTAACATAGGTTAAGCAAACTATGATTGCACCATTTGGACATGTTGTGACTCTATTACTCTATTCCCTATGACATTATTGTTATGATTGAATTCATTGCATCTATCATTTTTATTATCTTGTGATGGTTATAATGCTTGCACTTAGACATGATGTTGCTTTTGACCACTATTCTTGTTTTGGTTCTGGCCATTATTCTAATTTGATGAGGTTAGTTTAATGACCCCTTTATTAATAAGGGCTCATTCGATCACTAAACCTTTCTCTATGATTTCTTTGAACATAGTGCACACTAAAACTCTAGATAGTAAAACATCTCACTATGTATATTTTTGGTAAACATAGTGGCTAGTTATTTGTCTAGTAGACTATGGGTAAATTGGCTTTTAAGGGCTCTCCATCATTGTAGATAGTTTACAAAGCTTTTATCGGTTTATATTTTGCTTGTGTTAAGTATACCAATGAAATCTCATGTTTGAGATTGTAATATAAGTGTTGTGCAAATTTTTATGAAAGATCATCATAATTATAAATTGAATGCTTTAGTTGTTTTAGGAATCATTCCAAGGCTTTTCCATCTATAATTATTGGAAACAATAAGAAGTATATGTCATTAGAGGCCATTGGCTAGCACACAAGAAATAATTCTATTAGATGTGCTTTTGGGTCACCTTTCCCCTTGTATTTGTCAAAATTTAGTGGCTCATACCCTAGAGGAAATGGTATCTACAAGTACTCCATGTTGAAAAAGTAAGAACACACATCATATAACTTGAATTTCTTAACTTGTTTCCTAGTTTGGATGGTGGCAATTACATCCTTCATCTATTGTAGTTTTTTCTCAAGGAAATTTATGGCAATAATGGCCTAAGGTGATGGTTGAAAGGTCACAAGTGTATTACTCTAAACACGGTATGATAGATGTATTTTCTATGGTATGTTGGATTTTGTAGGTAATGGACCAAGAATATGCATGCATAGGTTAGGGTGCAAGTGTTGAAATTTCATTTGTGATTGTGCGATATTCTAGTTTGGATTGGGCATGTAGGCCTATTGTTGGGAAGAGGTTGGGATGGTGTAATATGGTTGTAATGTGCCTACTGAGTTTGAATAGGGACATGCTACCAACTAGTCATACCTAAATAATTGAGAGGTACTTGTGAACCAAGACCCTATCATTGCATTTATGGCACTTTCTACATGAAATGCAATTATTACCTGGTAGGTACTTGAGGAACATTAGAACCTCTTTATTATGAGAGCTAAAGTTGGTATGTGGAGGCATGTTGAATATGTAGCACCTGTCATTGACCAATATTTACAAGTTATTGGCTAGGCATCATTTGGTTTTAGATTGGCATATTAGTCTAAGATAAAATAGGTATGTTCACTATTACCTAGATAGGTGGAACATTGGTTGATCCCTATTGAGGTGGAAATATGTTCTACCTCTATTGTGTGGGTTGATTAGATGGTGATTTTTGTTACAGAATATTACTCATCACCTATTGCGGAGGGGGAAGATTCATTATACTTTGTTGTGGCATGATATTGGTCATTTTATAACTACTTAGTCTTTATTATTGCATGTTATGAGAAGCAATTGGTTGAGTATTAGAGGTAGTTTGTTGAGGTTGGGAATTAGAATCTCCTACTCCCTAAGTTTGTAATCTACTAATGATGCTAGTTAAAGGCACATTTTTTTGTTAACTATGTGTTTATGCATTAACACCACTTTGGTCTAAATTAAACATTACTTACACATTGTGTACTATGTTTTACTCACTATTCTACATAAAAGTAGAAGACATTTCCTTGATAGTTAGGGTATTAAACATGTTTTCAACCAAAGTTTTTTGCATAAGTGGATCTAAACCCTAATTTTTTTAACTAGTCAACTCAAATACAACTCTCATTGAAGGGAGTGATTGAATATGAGGTGTGTTTTACAAGGTCATATTGATAAAGTTACATGATAGGTTTTGATATGTCTAGTATTCTATTCGCATTTAAATTAATTGGTTATCCATGAGGCCTCTTTTTGTGACAAGCTTATGTAGATCTAGATATGGCAATGATATTATGGAATTAGGGTCGCTAGAAGAGTCATGATCATTATTTGGATTGTAAAACATGTTGTAAGGCCTTCATGGTAAACTTGGAAAATTTTCATTCCCTACCTCATAGTTTGATGGCATTGTACTGTAATAAACTTACTTTTAAACATTTTGTATAACTATAGGTATACTAGCTAAATATTGGGCCATTTATTCTTGATCTTACTCTATGTAAGGAGGCATGGTAACCAAATAATCAATCAAAGGATCTTGACTCTATTCCATAATTATAATTTTATAAGGTGGGTAAGAATCCATCTCCTAAATAACCTCATCTACAAAAGGGTTTTGAATAAATTCTTCCTATGTGGAAACATTTCCATATCCTAGATTATACATGGTTCCATTATGTGTATAATGAGACATGGTAAAATATATGACAAATGTTTTGAAACAATATGGGTTAGAGTTATACAAACTCTAAAAAGATATGTATGAAAAGACAAAGGGTTCAAACATGATCTATCTTGGTTGAGGTTGGAGTTGCATCTCTAAAAAATTTTGATGCAAAGATTTGGTAAAAATAGTATAACATTAAATGTCTAATGTTAAATGTTTAACACAAAAAAGGTTAAGAAAAATGAACTAAAAATATGAAGCCAATCTCTAATGACTAAACATGTTCCAAATTGGTGTAAACTAGGAAAGATAAAATTTTCTAGGTTTTTTGTTCAAACATAGAGTCAAAAGCTAGGCTTAAACAAGATGTGCTAGGACTTTTGGCCAAATAACATCAAAATCTAGGTTTGAAATAAAGTATGATGATAATGATTAATCTAACAAACTTGGAACAATTTGGTAAAGACTAAGCACTTGATTATATACATAAACAAGATTTCATTGGTGGAAAATAGTAAACGAAAGGCACTTTGAATATGGACTAATTCTATCAAACAAAATCACAAAACAAAAACATTATAAACTTGAGTAATGGATTAACCTAAGTTACGCAACCTAAAAGAAAAATATATGTGCATCAACCCTGCATATCAAGGCCTAAACAAAAATCAATCAATGTTTGAATTTGAAATTGGAAAAGTTATTCAAAAATTCAACTAAGGTAAACTAGGGTTTGAATGAACAATAGTCTAGGTGAATTTAAATAATGTGTTTATTCTTAAAAAATATCTAACAAGGCTCAAATTATTAATTTAAATAATGATAATGGAGACACAAGACAAGACAAGTCTTTTGAAATAATTTAGGTGACGTAAATGCATTATCACTCCTAAAATATGTGATGATGCTTATATTTAAAAGAATTCAAAGGCACAAGACTTGTAATGATTTTGGAATAATAATGTTACCCATCTCAATCAAGTTAATAATCAATGTTTTTTACACAAAAGTTTTCTAAGCTAAATCAAGGTGTCAAATAGATGGCATAACACCTCCTCAAACAAAGGAGTGATTTTAGACAAAAGACTCATTCATGACATGGTTTAAATAGAAAGTTTTAGTTATAACACAACAAGAAGTAAATAATAAATGAAAACAATATAACTAATTATAACATCCTAAATATTATCAAGGTGTGGCAAAAGGGGGTTGACTAAAACCTACATGTTTGTGATCATCTAGATTGATCTCATGTTTACACACTTTAACATATTCACACAAGATAAGTAACATATCGATAGAGTTCACATAAATCAACTTATTATGAAAAGGTCTTGTTATTTTCATAACCATTACATCCATCACTTACTCGGTATAGTACAATGTCCATATCGATAATATATCCCAAGCTTAACCTATCACTAATGGAGATGGTTTAATTGCTTAAACCACCATCCTAGTGGGGAGATCCCAATTTGTATACCCCCATAGGGAAAGGGGTTATGAAATACCATGATATGAATCCCCAAGTCAATTCTTCCCTAGATAATTTGTGAGAGGTAATGAAACCCACTTTATAGGACAAAATACATGAAAAGAAAAGATGAGTAGAGAGACTTTAGCATTGCTTTTAGATCACCCAATACTATGTGAGTTTGGTGAGAGATTAGGTAAATTTAGTTTTATTCCTTGGAATAGGCACTAAATTATAATGTAAAAATGATTTTGATCCCATGAGTTCCCTATGGGGGACAAGGGGAGATTATACACATGCTATCCTTTTTGTGAAACAAATAATCAATAAACAAGTTTGAAAATAATTTGAGAGTGAATTTTTATTTTTAATCACCAAATTAAATGTGACATTGTTTGTTACTAGGCCCCTTGGATTAAGTGAAAAAACTGAAAGAATTACACAAAACAAAATGAAGCAAAATACATCTAGGTTCATTTTAGGCCCAAAGTCCAAATGTGTGAGGTTTGACATGTTTATTTTAGGACCCAAATTGAAATGTGCATGATTTAATTAAGTTATTTTTAAATCCAAAAATGAAATGTTTGATTATTCAAAAATAAGAAATTTTGTCTTCAAACCAATCCTTTAACCTAAAAATGTTAGATTATAACCGCCACTTAGAAGCACTTTCCTGGTTGAGAAAATGAGGTTTGAAATTTATCTTTTGGACTTAGATTTAATTTCACATAATGATTGTTGATGATCATAGATAAACATTGATGGTTTTGATGCAATTGTGATAGATGGTTAGTAGGTAACTATCATTGGTCAAGAAGAATCATCATTAGTCAATAAAGACCATAAATAAAGACCTATGAACTTGAAGGCAAAACCAAAACCAAGATATGCTTTAGGTTAGGCAATTGTTAGATGAAATCTGATAAAAACATATAGGTTAAAGTTTAGTTGATGGATTTTGATGATCTTTAAACCTAGAAATCAAGGAATAAAATTAAAAAAAGATTCAAAATGTAATCTTTAGGTCCATTTCTCCCTTGTAACCTCATCATTAGTGATATCATTAAATTAGTGGTAATTGGGAAAACCTAATTAGTAGTTACGGCCTAATCATCAATGGTTACTTTTGATCATATCTAATCTATATTTAGATCCAAGAAAAATAAATAAAACCAAATACAAACAAATCAAGGTTATAAATGCAATTTTAACAAGTTTCAAGAATCCATTTCTCTATTTAAGACCTACATATTGATCTCCTTTCTATGTGGGATGTGTTGGGTCCAACTAGGCATGCCATATATAAAGAATTTGACTCAAGAGAGAAGTTTAGTATAGTGTTAGTTCCAATAACAAAAAAATCAACACACTAAACAAGCTAACATCTTTACTCCTAGATCATGGGGGAGGGGTGAGCTTAGTGAACAAAACTAAATGAAGACACAACTAAAATGCAAATAAATGATAACTTTCCTTACCTTCATTAATTTATCCAATATGATGTGTTCATCGGATTGCTCAGATTGTAATCATAGGTATTCATCAATGGGGATTGGCTATCTCTATCTCCTCTTGGCATCATGTTCATGCTTAGCTTGATTTTGACTTTATAACACTATGCATTTTCTTTATTAGTCAAATATTGCATTTTAACTCTACTATGTTCCAATCTCCCCAAATTAATAACTCTAGGCTTGCTTTTATAGGATTTAAAATGACTTAGATTGGGATAAATATTAATCTTGATTGGCTTAGCTAACCCTAGTAGAGTTAAAAGATGTCCAAAATCTCATGATTATCATGAATAGGTGTTATTTTAGATATTTTTCATTTGGACAACTCATAAAAGGTCATGATTAGCATGTAAGATGTTATTTAGGATATTTATTGAATTTGCATTTTTGATAATTGATTTATTTTCTCATGGATGAATTCAATTAGACTTAGGATTAAGATTTTCAAATTAATTAATATTTGTTATTCATTTGAACATTTATGCAATATTTTGATTTTATTCAATGTTTATTTACTCAATTTAATTGATTAATGAGCAAACTTGATTTATTTCCATGGTTATGAAGCCAAATTTAAGACTTATAAAAATTCTTAGGCTAGTTATTTTATGGTTGGTAAGATTACTCTAAAGTTGGGTATAAATCCATTGATGGCAAATTTTAGATGTCTAAAACTATAATGAGAGTGGTTCACTCTGAAAAACCATTTTTTAGTCTATGGAAATACATCCCCATAGCTCACCCACGCATAAATAAGGGCCCTCTAGTTGAAGGCCACACAATATATGTTAAGTAAGGGGGTTATTTTCAAAAGAAACCATACATGAATATACCTCTAGTGTGTATCACAAGAAGAATACAAAGAGATCATGGTATGTTTCCATGAAAAACTAGGATCCAACCATCCCATAATAAATGAATTGCCCACAAAATTCTTCAAGTAGATTACTACTATCCCACACCATTAAAATATGTTCATAACCATGTTCACTTCTACCACTAGTGCTAGACCTTTATTAAGAGATAAATGCATATAACAATGCCACTAAAACCTATTGTGAAATCCACAACATTTTCACAAAGGGGGATAGATTTTATGGGAGTCATCAATTATAATTAATTAGTTGGTCATAATTTCTTTCTTCTAGGCATAAGATACTACACCAGATGGTTCAAGGTAGTTATAACAAAAATAAGCACCATTATCAAAGTCATTAAATTACTTGAGAACACCATAACCACCCACTTTGGGGTCCCCATTTATTTATTATGTCATAATGTCCCTAAATTTCAATATATAAAATTCATATAATGGGGCTATGATAATGGGGTCACATTGAAGTTCTCATCTAACCACTACTTGTAAGGGAATAGATTATCAAAGTCCACTAGCAAGAACTTGATTGATGTCATCAATAAACTAGCTAAAAAAAGTCCCTTAGAATGGCACTCATTGTTAGACTACACTATTTATAAACAAGACCTAAAAATGTCTCCTTTACTTTTATTTTATGGATTAGAGACAAAAATGTTGGTCATGCTAAAGTTATTGAATTATAAGTTCATGCAATAATTCATGGAATTTGATGACAAGGTAAATTACAAACTCATGGATCTAATTAAATTGGAGGAAGTTCATGATGATTCCCTATTGATATTTAGTAATCATAAAGTTACAATCAATAGGTGTTTTGATAAGAGGGCAAAGATCAATACCTTTAGAATCTCTAACCTAGTCCTAATGTGGGAAAAATATGATGAAAAGAAAGGCCAAAATTAAAAATTTGACCCACTCAATATTGGACCATACCAAATATAAAAAATATTGTGATAGAACACATTTTGTCTCAAGTATCTCAAGGGCAATGAGATACCACTTCTAGTAAATGGTATGTTTTTGATGCACTATTTATTTGGTGTCCCCTCTTGTGTAGTTTATGAGTAACTTGGGTGGAGTTGGTAATGTATATATTAGGTATATTTTATTTTGTTGCATGTTTGTTTTTGTGTGTTTCTCTTTTGTTTTATGTTCTTCCCCTCATGATCTCTCTTTTTTTTGAGACATTCCTATTATGCTCAGCCTTTGTTAGTGTAACATCCTGACTAGGATTTACTAGAATAATGTATTATTTTAAATTAATTATATGTGATTACTACATTAAATTTCACCATGATAATCTAATTAGTTACCCAATTATAACATGATAAGTATGTTAACCATAAAATTGTAACATCTATCCGTTACTAATCACTAGCATCATATGAAGTAAAACATAACTGCATATTTTCTAAAAAGTAATTACATAATTCTAGCCATGTCAAGTATAATATTATAGCCACTACTATCAATTTACATATGAATAAATAATTAAATTTTCATTATGAATAATGTTTCAATAATTAAATTAATACTAGATAAAAATCTCTATGGAGCATGATTTTTATGAACTCTAGTATCTATGGTAATCTCAAGTGTAGTCTCTAGTGAAGTACTATTATGAGGAGGGAGATCATCATCTGAGTGATTTTCCATACCAACCACAGACCATTGATCCCTTTCATAATTAACCAACTAGGGAATGACCCTCCCTTCATGGATGCATAAATAGTGATGGTGTGGGAATCTAGAGAGACAAGCTAGTACCCATGTCCTATAATATTTATAAAACACGATTTGTGCCATAAAGAAAATACGTTCTAACATGACAAATCACAACCATGTAAATCAAGTGTATGAAATGATAATGTTTATCTAAACATTAATTTGGTCAAAGTTTTCAAAAATTTACTCATCTCTAGGATCATTCAAATTCATACACACCACTTGAGGGTATTACTGTCATTTAGCGTTAGTGATGCTAAGTAAGCTAGTAGAGTATGGCTCACTATCTATTTCATACCAACAATGTCATATTTGGTTAATATAAAGTATAACCAATAGATTCAATTGTATTACTTTATATCAACAGACACAAAACATGATAAGTATAGAAATAATCAAAGTACATACATGTATTCTATAAAACGTATGCAATGAATCTCAACTATATTATTTATTAAATAAAAAATAAAATAAACAAGTACACCCTATACCAATTAGGTATAATTATGCTAGACTACATGTTTTTAAATTTAGAAGTAACATAATATAGAACCATTAATGATAAGCCATTTTTTATCATAATTTAAATAATGTATATAGTTCAAAAATTAGAAACAACCAGTCATAATTTATTTCAATGCTCATAATAAACAATAACAAACATTCATAACACTATCTACACATTTAGAGAGTTGTATGCATATAGATATGGTATACCACATCACATGGCTAACTAGTTAAATTTTTTATCATAGCTAATACCATAATTATAAGCATATCTTTCACATTTACAATTATTTACCACATATGTGTATGTGTAATTATTCCTTTTATACATATTACAACATATATAATAATAATGTATATATCACATTCATACAAGACATATACAATTCACATTTATCTACCTCTAAATTAGAATTTCCATATTGTTATAATTAACAGTGAGTCCATTATTCTTAAGGTATTCATTTTATGAATTCTTAGAGTATAATGTATGCACTATTATGCTTTTCATTATCTATTTTTCATTTATAACTCATATAGTCCAATCAATCAATCTAAAAGCTAATTATGGAAATTATTTAATGAATACAAATATATAAAAAATCATATATATGAATCATCTTCACATTTCCATTTTATTAACATGAATTTCAAAATCCCTTTAATCGATATAAAAATATTCAAATCCATTCTCTCTCATTCCCCCTAATCTAGGTTAAAAATAGACTTACTATTTACATTGTATTTGACACCCATGCACACAAATAAACAATCAAAAATCAGAATAAAAGAAATAATAATCATGAATTCCTACATGTAGTCAATATAATAATTTCTTTTGATTTAGCTAAGCACAGTCAACTTATAAATTCATGCTAATTTATTAAGGCTCAAACTTGTATACCAAATTTAATATATTAAAAGAGTTATATAAAATGATATTGTCTATCCTCTAAAAAAGGCTTGAACCAATTAATATAAACATAATACAATTGTTTATAATGAGTTGTGTGTATGTGTATGTCTTTCCAATACACATAAACATAATACAATCATTTGTAATGATGGTATTTATGCATATGTATAAGGAAATATATAGTATATAACCCATTTTGACTAATATTCCAATGATAGAAAAAAACCCACATACTAAAATGAGTACATAGTCTCCTCACCCAAATGTTTTTGACTTAAATACAAAACTAATAGTTTTATAATAAATAATGGTATACACAAAAAATTTCCTTGTATCCATATAAATTATCAATGACTCCATATTTAAAACAACTTAAATAGATTAAATTATATATTATGGAGAAATAATAATATAAAAATAGAACACTCTAAATTAAACCTCAAGTTTTCTATACTATATTATCCACTGAGTTTAATTTATAAACTCAGGGTTTTAGTATATATCTTCATTATATCAAAAAATTACAAAAGTACATAGTCCACCATATATAGGCTTAAGGGTTTATTTAAATAAAACAAGAAAATATAGAGTTTTATATATATCACTATAACCTAACTATTATATTAAGTTTACACAGATTTAATAAACAATAGACACCCTAACAAAAATCTTATCTTACCATTTTATTACACACAGTCTTGTTCAACAGATTTAAAGAATTTGGAGATATTTATTTATTTCATTGGATGGCCAAACCATCCACATGGATAAATTGGTATCATATTATTGAATTTATTTATAAATGCATTACCCAAACACTAGTAAGATAAATGCATATATTTTTACTATATTAAGTATAACCAAATAATGTAATTTCATTACCAACCTTGAATAGTTTCCTAATGTGTAATTTATTGAACCCAAATCTCCACTTTATTTCTTCTCACTTCTTCTCCACTACCATGTCGTGCCCTTTTTTCTCCTCCATTGTATCATTATTCTTCATTCAACCTACCTCATTGTTCATTGCATGCAACTTTATCATCAAACTCATAGTTTTTTCCTTTTCCCATCATGCAAAACTCCATTTTTCTACAAACATATTTGATAAATTTGGTTAGCTCAAGTTTATACAAATAAATAAAATCCATACTCACTTGAATGTTCCAAAATAAATAATATTTTAATCCTTTAGTCACTTAATGGTCTTTTGACCTAAACATGCCTATGTTTCACTTTACAAAGTCCACATACAAAATCATTACCAATGATTACTGTTAATCCATAAGTATATCACACTAAGAAATCATAACCTCATATAGTATAATAGTATTACCTATGTATTCAGCCAATTTGGTTAAGGTTTGTTTATAAGATAGTTTAGGTAATCATCAAATCATCATTTATCAAGGATCAACACCAATTTTGACTTCAAATAGCAAGTAACTAGTGAAAATTCATTAACAAGCTTTTGACATAGCTAGTAAAATAACTATTATAACAATGTCAAACATAAGGATATTATAAAAACACAGTGATTTTTATTACCAAGATAGATAGATATATATATATATATATATATATATATATATATATATATATATATATATCTTGGTAATAAAAATCACTGTATATATTCTATCCTACATGTATTCTATTTATATTTTATTTATCAAGGCATTAATATGAGATAATGATATTTATTTAATATCATTATAATAAATAGTTAATGTTGTAAAACATTAATAAGACATTTTGGCTAGTCTATAGACATCAGTAAATAGATAATAATTAAATAGATTTACTTGTTAAAGTAATATTAATAAAAATCATGGATTAAATAACATGACATGATAAAAATCTAAATTATGCACTTAGTGAATTTACTATAGCTATAAATCAATCACACAAAATTAGAATCAAATAAGCATTAAACTAAACTAGATTAAAATTAACACACATAACCAATCATATAAATGCAGTATACACCAAAGACATACTAAAGATAATAATTCAAATAATGCATATAATAATTATATTTACCATGGTGTGTTCATGGGTTATATCTATTCCTTTATCATCTCTCAACACCTCCATCTACACCATCCTCTTTGATGATGCTCTCCCTCCATCATGCTCTAAGGGATGGATCTATCCTACATCCAACTCATGATAATAAGGTAGTTAGACCATAACATCATGATATATATCAATTAAATACTTTTATAAAAACTAACAACATGATCATAATGTAAGGAATATACAAATACAACTAAATAATAGCAATGTAATCATGTAATCAAAGCAACATGCAACTGTCTCATAACAACATATGATGTATAACTTAATTAAATAGTAATTAGTCAATTTAAAAATCATAATAATAAATGGATAATTAGGTAAATTATCTTAGTGAGAAATCAAGATGTGACATACTTCACCCTAAAGTTTGTCATCATATCAATGACATTTATTCAAACACTAGTTTTAAATTTTTAAAACATTATTCAATAGAAAAATAACATAATATGAATAATCAAATGAAGCAAAAAAATGTGGAGATAGCCTATATAACTCATAATAGTCCTCCCAAGTAGAACTATATTTAGATTATTAGTCCCACATGACCTTGCACTATGACACTTCTCTATTATGCAAATGAAGTTTGTGAGTGTCAATTACTCTGATGTGTTCTACCATGACCACCTCGACATACATAACTTGTAAAGAATTCCAATCCAACACATATGAAGGATCAACTTATAATTTTTAAGATAAGATACATGGAATGAATTATACAATAGATCTAGGGCTTATGGAAATGCAAGCCTATACACTATAATATTGACCAATTCTAAAAACTTTAAGGGTCCAACATATCTCGGTGAAAGTCTCACTAAATTCCCAAATTTAATTGAGTTTTTATATGTCTTAATCCATAAGATTACTTTAACACCTACTAAAAAATTGCCTATCTATTCTCTTTAGATCAAAATAACTCTTCTATCTATCATTGGCCTTAGCCAACCTCTACCTGATCATTTTGACTTGATCTTCCATTTCAAAAAGCATGTCAAGTCAAAATACTATCTTGTCTTCCAACCCATCCTAATTAAATTGTTTTTTGTACCTTCTTCCAATAACACTTCAAATGGTGACATATTCAAAGATAATTGGTATGAGTTATTATAAAAAATCTCAACCAATGGAAGGTATTCATCTTATTTTTATTTTTGATCCATGTAATACATACGTAAGAGATCCTCTAAAAGTTGAATGACTCACTCAGTCTAGCCATCAATATGTGGGTGATATGCAGTGTTAAAGTTTAGTTGAATACCCAAATCTAAATTTATAGTCAACCAAAACCTAAAAGTCATCCTTAAATCATGATTTTAAAAGATCTTCTCTATAAACCCATGCAACTAATATACTTCCTTTACTAATATCTTTGAAAGAGTAGGTGCATCATCTATAAAATTACCTAGTATAAAGTGGGCTACCTTGGTTAGTTTATCAACTACTAATAAGATCATGTCATGCCTATTATGTGATAATGGTAAACCTTGGATAATGTCTATACTGATCACCTGCCACTTCCATTCTAGTATGTCATGTGGATACAATAATCCATCTAGATGCACATGCTCAAATTTAATGCATTGAAATTTTAGATAATGAGACACAAATTTCATTGCATATTTATTTTCCCATTATATAAATAGAGTGGTCTAAGCTTTTTCATGAGCTTGGTTAGTCTTAGATGCCCTAAATATGGAATATTATGTAGTTCATTTAACACTATGATCCTTAAATTCTCTCTATCTAGTATATCCATCCTTAAATTATATCTAAAAAGACCATCATTATCTATTTTGAATACTTTATACTTAGGATCTTGAGAATTTTGTGAAAATACATTCTTGACTTGATCATAGAATTCATCTCCTAATGATAATTTGATCACTAAAAGTACTTTTGATAGTAGCCATGACTTCTATGTACCTCTTATGGCTTAGGGCATCAAATAATGTACTTTCATTGAATTTGATATAGTTGATATAAAAATAATATTTATACAATAACTCTAACCAACATCTTTGATGACCATTTAGATTTAGTTGGGTGAAGATGTACTTGAGTCCAAAGTTATCAGTTTGAGCCTAAATGGTTTTTCCAATAAATAATGCATCCAAAATTGTAAAGAATGCACAATTAATACAATTTATAGGTCATGATTGGAATAATTCACTTCATAAGGCTAAAATTTCCTTTATCCATAGGCTACCACTACACCATCCTACATAATTACTCCTCCAAGTCTATCCCTAGATGCATATTTGATTATTGAGAATTGACCATTAGGATCGAGAACTCTTAGCACTAGTGTTAATTTAAGATTCCTTTTAGTTATTGATAAGATACCTCACACTTATATGACTAGATACAACTTTTATTCTTACACTATAAAGAGGTAATTAGATTATCTATCTTATAAAACATTAGAATGAATTTCTTATAATAACCTGCTAATCCCATGAAATTTATTACTTCTTGGACATTGTTTGGTGCCAAACACTCCAGATGGATCTTATATTTTTTGGATCTACTAAAATACCATATTCAGAGATAATATGTCCCAAATATTAAAATTTATTTTGAAAAAATGCACATATGGATAAATTTCCATACAACTTGTGCTTTCAAAATTGTTGCAAAACTAGTTCAAGATGTTGAAGATTCTCTTTTTCATCTTTAAAATATATAATAATGTCATCTAGATAGACAAAAATGAAATGATATAGATAATATTTGAGCATAATATTCATGAGATTGATAAATGTTGTTAGATTATTTCTCAACCCAAAAGGTAACACTCTGTACTCATAGTGCCTATATCATGTTCTAAAACTTATTTCTAGAATATCCTCATTCTTTATCATCAGTTGATGGTATATTAATCTAAGATAAATCTTATAAAATACCATTTACCCTTAAACCAAATCAAAAATATCATCTATATGAGGTATTAAATACTAGTTTTAATATTCACCTTACTCAACATTTTGTAGTCAATACAAAGGTAAAGAGTGTTATCCTTCTTCATGAAGACCACTAGTGCACCCCATGGTGACACACTTGGCTCGATCAAACCCTTTAATAATAAATCCTAGAATTGAGCCTTCAATTTAACCAATCCATTGGTTATCATTATATATGATGCCTTAGACTATGATTATAATCTAGGTATGATATGAATAGAGAAATCAAACTCACATTTGGGAGGAAATCTTGGAAATTACTTTGAAAACACATCATGAAAATTAATAAGGATAATATTCAAGGTATGGTTACTTATATTCCTTTATTTCATTTATCTTGATAATAAATGCTTGGCATATTTTACCTTGAGCCTTCTTAAATTACATTACAAATTTTTTCCTAAGCCTAAACTCTCTTTTATATCCATCAATTTGTGTCTAATTTGTATTATCATCTTTACATTCAACCTTATTCAGGTAGTAGTCAACCCTAGAGTTATGATTCACAATATAATTAAATCTTAGGATCATATCATATTACCGTAGTGGTGTTGCATAAATATCCACAACTATTATGAATTATGACAAACTAATCTCAACTTTAACTAAACACTTGTCAACTCTGACCTTTCACTCATTCCCATATTGTATCGACCATACATTTTACATTAATCCAAATTTTATATAAAACCTTATTAATTAGTATAATATCATTAAAAATTTATATATCCCTCATATCCATATAAATAGAAATTGGATTTTCAAATGAAATATTTGATAGTTTTATGAGTGAAGCTTGGAATTTAGCTTGTTGATTATCAACTGTCACAAGTATACATTGATAAAACATTCCCTATTGAAAAGAAAAACCTTTTTTATTTGACTTATCTTAGGTACACTCATAATCAAAATGGTCACCTCCATAAATGAATCAAACTCCAATTAGTCCTTTCTTGTTAGACTGTTGGTTTCCCTTGAAACTACCTTTGAAACCATTGCCTGATTTATTTTTACCGAAAACATTTTTTAATATAGTATTATAAATCTTGAAATAACTCTTGGAGTCTCGAGTCCTCTTATTCCAACTCTTCTCTTTGAAATATAGTTTATAACTTCCAAACTTTTTATTAAACTTATCTCTAACCTAATCAAAAGATTTTAACTTACGTTCCTATTTGACTAATTTATCAAAGATATAGTCCATGTTAGATGGACCATACATTTCCACCTCTCTACCAATCTAGGGTTTTAATCTAATGATGAAATTTATAATTCTAAACCTCTCATCTTCCTAATACTAAGATACATACTTCATAAGTTTGGTAAACTATTCCTAGTATTCATTCACTGATAGGTCTCCTTACTTAGGATTTTGAAAATATGTAAGATTTTAGTTAGAGTGTAAATCTAAAATCCACCATGATCTGAATAATGTTACAAATCACTCCCATGTGGTGGTAATCTGATTAAGATTCATTTTTAACTTCTTATTGGCCCATTATGTAGTTACTTCACTAGTCAACTAGTAAGCTCCCCAAACTACTTTAGTGACTTTAAATTAGTTTTGAAACTTTAAATACATCTCCATCTTATTCATCTATGATTCATATTTATTTATCATAATAGTTCCATTAAACTTAGGTATATTCATCTTTTTCATATCTCTAGCTAATTTTGCATCTACCCAAGCTCTCACATCCTGAGGCACTTCTTCATGTTTTTTTCTCTTGAGGTATTTCTTGCTTAGTAGGATTTTATTTAAGCACACACTAATGGTATTCCTCCTCATGGCCATGAATTTCCTATTATGTGGCTACAATTTGGTCCCTAGTTTCAATCATGGTTATGAGAATCTAATCCAAATTTGTTACTTGTTTAGTGGCAAATTGATTAGGATCAAATGAAGGGTTATTCTCATTAAAATTTGAAATACCTCTTTAGATAATCTAGCTCTCACCATTATCCTTTATGATAAAGACAAGTATAATAAAACATCAGTGGACTCATTAAATCCTAGATTTTGAGTCATATCTTTGATACCATAATGTAACATCCCCACTAGGATTGACAATAATAGCATAATTTTTTTAATTAATTTCAAAAAATTATTAAATTAGATTCAACCATGAGAATATAATTAGTGACTCAAGTATAAAACACTAAGTGTGTTAACCATAAACATGTAACATCTATTAGTTATTAATCACTAACATCATATGAAGTAAAAAAATATGCATACTTTCCAGAAAGTAATCACATAAATATAGCCATGACTGGTATAATTTTACGACCACTATTTTAAATGTATATAGGAATAAATAATTAAATTTTCATCAGAAATAATGTTTCAATAATTAAATCAATAATAGATACAAGATTCCATGGAGCATGAGTTTCACAAAATCCAATATCTATGGTAATCTCAAGTTTAGTCTCTAATGAATTACTAATATGGGGAGGCAGAGCATAATTTGATCACTTTTCCACACCAAGCATAGACCATCAATCCCATTTAAAATTTACAAATAAGGTAATGGCCCTCCATTCATGGATGGGTAGATAGTGATGATGCAAGAATATAGAGAGATAAGATAGTGACTATGTGTTGTAATATTTCTGGAACATGATGTGTACCATAAAGAAAATGTGTTCTAACATGATAACTCACAATCATGAAAATC
Organism: Torreya grandis; assembly: GCA_037957365.1. Lineage (NCBI taxonomy): Eukaryota > Viridiplantae > Streptophyta > Pinopsida > Cupressales > Taxaceae > Torreya > Torreya grandis. The sequence continues at coordinate 377,313 of JARHVA010007621.1, read as the reverse complement.
AAACATATGAAATGACAATGTTTAACTAAACATTACTTTGGCCAAATTTTTCAAATAGTTAATTATCTCTAGGATCATTAAAATTAATACACACTACTTGATCATATTACCCTCATCTGGCATTGTTGATGCTAAGTAAGCTAGTGAAGTCTATTTCACTACTTATTTAGTACTGGAAATGTCAAATTTGGTTAATATAAAGTATAACCAATAGGTTCAATCAGATAACTTCCTATCACTAGATAAAAGACATGCTAAGTATAGAAATAATAAAGTACATACATTTAGTCCATCAAACATATGCAATGAATCTCAACTATATTATTTAATAAATAAATAAATAATAACATAAGCAAGTAAAGCCTATACAAATCAAGTATAATTATGGTATACTATATGTTTTTAAATTTTATAAGTAACGTAGTATAGAAGCATTGATGACAATCCATTTTATATCATAATTTAATTATATGTATATACTTCACAAATTACAACTAACTAGTCAAAATTCATTTTAATGCTCATAATAAATAATATCAAACTTTCATAACATTGTTTACATGTAGAGAGTTGTATGCTTATAGATTTTTATACCACATCACGTGGTTAACTAGCTTAATTTATGATCATATATAATACCATAATTATAATCATAACTTTCACATTTACAAGTATTTAACATATATGTGTATTGTAATTATTCCTTTCATATAGGTTAAAACATATATAAGAACAATGCATATATCACATTCATACAAGCCATATACAATTCACATGTATCTACCCATAAATTATAACATATGTACTATTATAACTAATAATGAGTTCATTATGCACATGAGTTGGCCTAATGGTGAAAAACATGTGCTCCCAAAATGGAGGTAGTAGGTTCTAATCCTATAAGGGGTAAGGTATTCCCACCTTCATGAAACGTATCTACATGTAATGGGATAATCAACTTGATGATCAATGTAATGGGGGTCAACACATGAATTGAAACTTGTGTTCAATGTGATGAGGTAAGTCCACTTTCCATGCCTATGGATACTATTCACCACTAATTTAGAGATTTTTTGTTATAAAAATGTCAGTACCCAACATTTTAGATTGGATATTCAAACCAAGATTTGGTTCATAGAATGCAATTCCCATCAAAATACACTTCTATTAAGGTTCTATCTTTAACTGTCCTCTAGGAAATTTAGGATAGTCCTTAGAAGGGTGAGGGTTTGGTGATAGTAGAAGAGAAGATTGACATGGAGGTAGGCCAACCTTCACCTCCCTTTTTGGAAGAGGAAGTAGATAGTGAATTTTGGGCTAGAGGGTGCTATCAAAATTCCTCCTTTAGTAGATTATTACCCATAGTAATAAGTCTCAAAAAGGGTTAGTGAAGATTGGGAAGAAGAACAAGAAGAGCTAACTAATAGGGTGGTTTTGTCTATATCTGAACAGCCTAATGTTCTAAAGACTCTAAATTGTGGTAAGAAGGGAAAAAGAACTAGGAAAATGGAAGTAAAAAGGCTACAACTTGATGTTTTAAATTCCATTAACGTGGGTACTAAATGGACAATGGAATATTTACTATCTAGTATGGGCAAACATTTGTTGGTAACAAAAGGTTGATTCTATATTTGGTCTGACTTTTTATAAGTAATTTATTGAGTGGTTTCTTTCCTTGGCTTGTTAGTATGTTTATTTTTTTTATTTCTAGTTAGATTCTTAGTTTCTAGATTGGTATCTTCCTTAATTTACTTAGGTATTCTAGTTTGTAGTGTTTCTAGTTCAGATTTCATTTTAACTTTCATGGGAGACTGGGCTTCCTATTGTGCCCCAAAACTAGTTTTGGCTTTGGTAAAATGATGGTATCTATCCAAAAAAAAATTTCATCATGCCTGAGGTATTCATTTTCCAACTTCTCAGAGTATAATATATGCACTATTATGTTTTTCATTATTTATTTTCCATTTTAAACTCAAAGAATCCAAAAAATAATCTAAATACCAATTTTGGAATTTATTTAATGAATACAAATATACAACAAATCATATATATGAATCTTATTCACATTTCCATTTTATTAACTTGAAGTTATAAATCCCTTTAATCAATAGAAAACTATTCAAATCCATTCTCTCTCATTTCCCCTAATCTGGGTTCAAAACATATTTACTATTTAATTTGTATTTGACACTCATGCCCCTAAACTAACATTCAAAATTGATAATATAATAAATAATAATCATCAATTCCTACACAGTCAATATAATGATTTATTTTGATTTAGCTACACAATCAACTTACAAATTCATGCTCATTTATTAAGGTTCGACCTTGCCAACCAAATTGAATATATTAAAAGAGTTATATAAAATGCTATCAATTATCCTCTATAGAAGGCTTGAACAAATTACTAAGAAAATAAAAATAACACAATCATTTATAATTATTTGTGTGTATGTGTATGTCTTTCCAATACACATAAACATACTACAATCATTTATAATGATTTGTGTGTATGTGTATGTTTCAAATACACATAAACATAATACAATCCTTTACAAAGATTGTATGTATGATTATGTCTAAGGAAATCCATGGTATATGACTAGTTTTGACTAATATTCCAATGATAGAATATTTACTACCCACATACTAAAATGAGTACACAATCTCCTCACCCAAATGTATTTGACCTAAATATAAAACCAATAGGTTTATAAGAAATAATGGTATACATCGAATTTTCCCTATATGTATAGAAATTATCAATCACTCCATATTTAAAACAAATTAAACAAAATTAAATTATATGTTATGGAGAAATCATAAATATAAAAATAAACCGTTATAAATTAAACCTTGGGTTTTCTATAATATATTATCCACTTACTTTCATTTATAAAATTAGGGTTTTAGTATATATTCATTGTATCAAAATATTATAAAAGTACATAGTCTATGATATATAGGCTTAAGGGTTTATCTAAACAAAACAAGCATAGACAGAGCTTTATATATATCATTATAACTCAACTATTGTATTCATGTTTCCATGAATTTAACCTATAGTCGACACACTAACAAAAATCCTATCTTACCATTTTATTACACACAATCTTGTTCAATAGACTTAAATAATTTAGAGATATTGATTTATTTCATTGGATGGCCAAGCCATCCATATGGATAAATGAGTATCATATTATTGAAATATATTTTGAAATGCATTACCCAAACCCTAGTAAGATAAATACATAGATTTTTATTGTATTAAACACAACCAAATAATGCAATTTCATTACCAACCTCGAATATCTTCCTAATATTAAATTTATTGAACCAAAATGTCTACTTTCCTTCTTTTTGCTCACTTCTTATTCTCCACCACCATGTCATGAATTTATTTATCCTTTTTTTTAATAATTATTCTTTATCAACCTCTCTCATACATTCATTACATGTAACTATAGCATAAAACTCATAATAGTTCCCATCATGTAAAACGTCATTTTTTATAAAATATATTTGTTAAACTTGAGTCGAGACAAATAGATAAAATCCCTAATCACTGTAATGTTCCAAAATAAAAAATATTTTATTACTTTAGTCACTGCATGTTATTTTGACATAAATATGCTAGTGTTTCAATTATAATGTCCACATACAAAATCATTGCCAATGATAATCATTAATCTATAAGTATATCAAACCAATAAATCATAACCTCATATAGTATTACCTAAGTATTCGACCCCTTTAGTTAAGGTTATTTTACATGATATTTTAGGTAATCATTAAATCATCAATAATCAAAGATCAACATCAATTTTGACTTCAAATAGAAAGTGACTAGTGAAAATTCATTAAGAAGCTTTTGACATAGCCAGTTAAACAAATTTTATAACAATGTCAAACATAATGATTTTATAAAACTGCAGTCATTATTATTACCAATATATATAGACTATCCTAAATGTCTTATAGTTATGTTTTATTTATCAAGGCATTAATCAGAGACAATGATATTTCTTAAATATCATTATAATAACCAACTAATGTTTTAAAACATTAATAAGTCATTTCAGTTAGTCTATAGACAATATTAAATAAATACTAATCAAATATATTTACTTACTTGTTAAAGAAATAGTACCTACAATCATGGGTTCAATAACATGACATGATCAAAATCAACATTATGCACTCAGTCAATCTACTATATCCATAATGCAATCACACAAAATTATATCCTCATAAGCATTAAAATTAACTTGATCAAATATAAAACACATAACCAATCATCTAAATGTAATTAAATGAAAGATGTACAAAATCTAACAATTCAAACAATGCATATAGAGAGTGTTATCTATCATGGTGTGTGTATGGGTTCTAACTATTCGTCTATCATCCCCAAATGCTTCCATCTATACCATCCTATTTGATGATGCTTTCCCTCCATCATGATTTAAGGGATGGATATATCTTACATCTAAATGACAAAATAATATAGTTATCTAGTAACATCATGATGTATATCTATAAAATACTACTATAAAATCTAACAACATGATCATAATTTAAAGAATATACAAATACAACTCATAGCAATGTAATCATGTAATCAAAGAAACATACAACTGTCCCATTATAACATATGCCTTATATCTTAATTAAATAGTATTTAGTCAATTTAACAACCATAATAATCCATGGATAATCAAGTAAATTAACTTAGTGAGAAATCAAGATGTGATAGTTAGTAACTACTATAGGTGATGACCTAAGCCCATAAGGATTGATTACAAGTAGGAAGACCAAGGTTGAAACATTCAATCTAAGAAATTATAGGATAGCAATGGGAAATTTTTACCTCCCACATCTAAGAGGCCAGTGATTTTGATAGAAATAGGTGTATTTTAGAATAACCTACACCTCGATAAAGCCACCAAGATGTACTTAGAATAACATCTCAAGAAGATACCAAATTATTCAAGTTGATCAAAGACTGGTTGGCTACTCAAAGCTTCCCCATTATCCATTCACCCTTGGCTTAGTCTCGAGCGCTTAATGGATAAGACTAATAAATTATTACCTTTTCATGGGAAACTTGGAAAAGAATAAAGAAAACATGCAAAATGTAAATTCTGAGTCTACCTCAAAAGGGTTATATAAGCAATCTCCACCATAGGATTTTTGGCCTAGATGTAAGTGGATCAAGGCCATGAATAGGACTAGAGGAATCTCAGTTGGGGTGATAGACACTCATCTATTAGAAAATAAATGCCCTAAAAATTTCCCCCTCAAGCCATCAAAATAATAATTCCCTAGATGAATCTTGGTAACCAGTCCAACCTCAATTACTCGAATAAAATATGAGATGAAATGGAAAATAAAAGTCACTTATTACACACATTGGTGCTTGTATACAAGGTGTAAGCTTATTATACCACTTTATATTGTGAGACTTTATTACCTCTTAATTTTTTTGTCATGAGGATCACCCTTACAATATCTATGTTGAGTAAGGAAAGAAATATAAATTGATCAGGTTCTATGTCCTTGTCATCAATTTCCTTATAGAAGTCACCATTTGTTGTGAACAACATTCCCCATTTTATTCTAAATGGGGGGGGGCTCTACAATAATCTCATAAACCAGAGCTTTAGTGTCTTTTATTTTGTTCTTATTAGTAGCACCTAATTAATTCCTCAGAATATGCATCAATTTAATTTCCCAAAATAATAATAGACCTCTTTTACTTTTTGGAGGACCAAGGAATTTTTAATATTATTGTAAAATCATGATGCTAATGTTTTAGGTCATATTTCATTACGATCACCTAGAGTCTCATTTCCTCCTTAGAGAAATGAACTCACCACTATTCATGGTAAATTGAATTCTCCATAACTAAAAAGTAAGTTATAATGTATCTTGTCCCTTTTCATTTTATTAGTATTTTTTGTCAATTTCAAAGAGCCCAAGAGGACCTATTCAAATGTGAATGTTCCTTGTTAACATGATTTAAAATGTCTAATCCCCTAGACCTATCAGAGATCTTAGAGCTTGGGAGAGCCTAAATGAATGAGTAGGTCCCATATTGCCACAAGTTAGAATGGATAGTCCCTCAAACCTTTCTAATATGTTATATCCCATGAGAGCACAAATAAATGGGAAGGTACCACATTACCATGATAAATAATGGCCAATACTCATACTTGTTAGAGATGCCAAATCTCAAGTGAATTTGATCAAATAAGAATATTTCATGTCTCCATAAATTAGAATGGCTAGTCCCCCAAACTTTTTATAGATGTCAAATCTAGGAGAGCCCAAATAAATGGGAAGGTGACTTGTTTCCATGAGTCAGAGTGAATAGTCTATTAGAGTTTTATCAATGATGTCTCCAAGGTGACAAAGGATGTTGATGAGGTGTCATGTGTGATAGAACAATAATGATAAAGTGTGCTTCAGTGTTCTGGCATATTTATTTAGTGTTTGACTTGGATAAGTAGATGTTGGATGTTATTAATGATATGGTAACATTTCATAGATCTTATGGGGTGTTTTGAGTGCTTATGGAAATGAACATAATTCATCAAAGCAGTTATATGAAGGTTTAAGCTCAAGTAGTCATCTTGATAGATATAACCAAGTAAGCAATTTGATGATGTCATATTTCACACATGTAAAGGTTTAAATATCACATTGATATATGTATAGATTAACCTATGTGATGATATCATATGGTTCAAATTATGGGTCTTAAAGTTGAGCATAGCAAAAGTTATTAACATGCAAAGTTCACCTTCCAGGCAAAAGTTTACTAAATTACCATACTTAGCCAAATTTGCAAGAAGAGATCTAATGGTGATAATTTAATTAGATAAATGATATAATGTTAATAGTTTTATCTGATTATATAAGGATCTAATGATAATCATTATCTTTTCAAATATTGATCAATGACACATGTGAATTTAATTTGTCAAAAGAGTCTAAGATTGCACATGACAGTGACAAGTGTCATAATATCAAAAGCTTTGGTATAATATAAATGGAAATAAAGTGCTCATATAGATGGATATTGATGATTTAGATCTACTCAAATAGTCAATAGTCTTATAAGGCACACAAATCTACCAAGTGGCACAATCACGAGAGTGAATATCTAAGATCAATGGTAAGTAATGTAAGATAAAGACCAAGCTACTTTTGAAAAGATAGATGGTGCATATTTGTTTAAATTTTATAGTGATCATGAGATGATGACAAAGTTTTTGATGTTTGGTATTTATATAGTGACCATTAAAATTTAAATATTCAAATTTGTGAATGAAAATGAGTGATGAGTATTTGAGCTATAACTTTTGATATATGCAGAATTTGATAATGGTGTAAAAAGCAAAGTTGTAGAGAAGTTCAAGGTGAATATATAAAAGTTTATTATAAGGTTTTAATGTTTGTATATTATATATTATTTAGATATAAATCTGAATGTATGTTCATTCATGGTGGTTGTATGTATAGAATAATTTTTGAGCAATTTGTGTTTTAGCATAAAAGTGTTTTGGTAGGAGTAATCAACGAAAGATGTCTTAGAGATCATTTGGAGTGGACCCATGTATTGAAAAGTGATATTTTATTATTTTTTTATCAATGAAGTGCTAAATGGGTAATAGACCTTGATGAGACATATAAGGGCTACTAAGGCCTAATTGAAAGGTGTAGCTACTTAAGTGTTACCCATGGATTATATGGCTAACCTATGAGGATGGTATTAAGCTATGTATTAGTATGATATAATTATTAAGGGTTAAGTAAATTATTATGGCCGACCTAGAAGTTGATATTCATCAAGACTCTATAAAGATTGGAGACCAAGGCAATTATTTTTAGAATTGATGTGGGTGTGTTGAGAGAGAAAAAGATAGAGATGAATGAAAAATATCAGAGGGAGTGTGCCTAGTGACTAGACTAAATTATAAATAAGATTAAGGATGAGTGAAAAATCATAGAGTGATCCAAAATGGGGGTTTGGATGCATTTATAGTATGATCAAGTTTGAGTGTGTGTGATGAGTTTAAAGAGAGAGTAGAGTAGAGCAAGTATGGAATTGAGAGAAGGAGATAACCTTTTGTAGATAAGACATAGGTTTGTAAGGACCATCAAAGTGTGATAAAGATCAAACATGTTTATCCAATAAATATAAATATTAAAATATAATTTATTAGATCTAATAATATTAGAAGAGAATGATTGAGGGAGTAAGCCCTAGAGGCTATTTGAGAGAAATAGAAGGGTAAAGAAGAATGTAAATGAGAGAAGTCCATCATCAAGTGTAGAAGACATTAGACTAAAGGTAGATATTAGATCAGGGAATCTAAATGGGTGCTTGGTTACCTAGGGGTTAGTTCCTCTATGTGGGATGAGTGTCTCACTAAATTAAGTATGGGTGTTCCTTGATCAATTGGTTCCAGTCTAAATTTTGATATTTTTAGTATAGGAATATAGTCCATTTTGCATGTTGTAGTGGGTGTTATTCCCCAAGAGATTTTCCTACCTAGATCTTATGTTATGTGTGTGATCTTTCTTATCTTTTATGTTCATTACTATAAATGTTGTTTATGCTTCATGAATGATAATGTTACTTAGTTAAGGGTTTGAAAGGATTGGAATTGAAGATTGGATTATATACCATTGTTAATTCACACCCCATCTCAATTATTATACCTCTAATAATTGGTATCAAAGTATGACCTTTATTGCAAGCTTAACCACTTACAGGTGATCTAAGGAATAATATGTCAAGTCAATGGATGCAAGGTTTATCTACAAATCAGTCACTAATATTTAATAGGTCCAATTATATTTTTTGGAGTGTAAGGAAGAATACCTACATCATGTCAATAGGGTTTGACATTTGGAAATATATTGTGGATGTATATTTATCCCCCCAGCCCCTCCAACTAGTGCAATTAATAATAAGCTATGTGATAGCAATTAGAAGGAAATGAATGCCATCACTTGTGGTCTTTTAGAGACTGAATACACCAAGGTAATTTAGTTTAAATATACCAAAGAGATATGGGATAGATTGTAGAACATTTATGAAGGGGATTCAAAGGTCAAGTTGGCTAGGTTTTAGACTCACTGAAGAAAATTTGAGTCTCAAGATTAAGGAAGAAGATTCTATGGCATCCTTTCTATAGAGAGTTGATGAAATTATGAACCTTATCAGAGGTCTTGGAGAGAATATTGAAGAAGCTACTATAATACAAAAGGTATTAAAGTCTTTCTCCCTTAAGTTTTATTCTAAAGTGTTTACTATAGAAGAAAGTCATGATCTTACTTAGATGAAGATGGATGAATTTCATGGCATCCTTACTGCATATGAGATGAGAGTCAATGATGATAAACTACCAAAGAAAGAAGAAACATTCAAGATATAAATGAATTCAAATAGGAAAATAATTCAAGATAATGAAGTCAAGTATGGTTATATATCTGATGATGAACTAATAAAATTTTTTACAACTAAATTGAAAAGAAGCTTATGGAAGTATAAGGGTAAGCTAGCCTTCAAATTTTTCAATTGTGGAGAAGTAGGACATTTTTCTAAAAAGTGCCCTCATAAGCACAATAAGAATGATGATGAAGAGTATGGTGATAAACAAGATGAAGTTAAGAAGACATTCAAGTTTGATAGGAGGAATAAATTATTTATAAAGTATGAAAACAACAATAATTCCTTAAATAACAACAAGAGTCTCTACCCCAATAAAGATTGTAGCTCATCAAATGAGAGTGAAGATAGTGACTCTGAGTTTGATAACGAAGATGATGGTAATATTATAGATGAATTCCTCTACATGGATGAGGAACTAAGTTACTCATATCAAAAAGAGTCTACTTGGCATGATACAAATAATTAATAATACAAGGAGGACTATGAGACTAGATTCAGGAATGCTTGCGAAGAACTAAAGATTGAGAACAATATTAACAAGAAGATGAAGTCTCAAATCAAGGACTATGAAGATTAATTTAATATGTTTGAGGAAATAATGAATGAAGACACCAAAAAGCATTAAAATATAGTCAAGCATCTTATTTTTTAATTGTAAATCCTATCTACAAGCCTACATTCTAAAGAAGATGAGTGTTCAAGGTATGTGATTGAAAATGAGTCATTAAAAGCTAAGTTATAAAAGACATCTAGTAAGATGAAGTCATTTGTGATGTTTGAAAAGAGATCAAGTGATATAGAAAACATTATAAATAATCAAAAGCATGTTAGTGATATAACTGGACTTGGTTACAAAGAAGAACAAAAGCATGTAACTCAGGACAAGGTAAAGACTAATGTGAACAAAGCCAATCAGACCTTAGGGGTCAATAATCAGTCATGGAGTGAAGATGATAATAAGATGAAGATAAATTAAATAAAAAACCTAAATGTCATGAGGTATGAAAAATTTAATGGTTATTGTTACACTTGCAATAAATTTGGTCATAGGGATAAAGAGTGTAGAATATTTGCTAAGAATGTGTGGAGTTATTAGTCCAGTGGTGTAAGTAAGGTTAAATTCTTCAACTTTCATGATGAGGGACACTTTGAAAAATGTTTTGAATATAAATTAAGGTAATTTGATTTTCCTTCAAAAAGAGTGGTTTTCTACAGCTATGAGAAGAATGGTCACATTTCCAGGTTCTATAGTAAAAGGTTATCAAGTCAAAAAAAAGTTTAATCAAACTCCTAGAGTGTAAGAAAGAAGTCTAGTTGACTCATGGATATGATAAGTAGAAAGTGTGAGTCATGATGAGTCTATAGATCAAATTTTTCTATTTTTTGTGGTGGAAAATGCTACAAAGGTTAAAAAATGCCATGGTCACTCATTGTGTGCTCATGTTGTGAATGAAGAGAACAAGGTCAAGGAAAAGACCAAGATGCTAGTTGAGGTTAGTCCTGAGGTATGTATATATCTAAGTGAACATCTTTCTATTATTGAATAAATTTCATGTCAAAAACATTAGTTGTCAATGTATAGTGATGAGATATGTCATGAATATTTTTTATCTCCATATATTGTCAATTCAAGCTTAGAAGAGAAGGAGAACTATGTATTAGATGAACAAGTTGTTTACCTTAAGACTAAGAAGAAAAAATAAGGACAATTAGTTCTATATCTACAAGATGTCTAAGAAAGAGAAGGAATATGAGGCATTATGGGCAACTCCTAGTTTCACATTATTCTAGGACATTATGGGATATGGTGTATCTACCTATGCTTCTTAGGAGACATATTTATTGTGTGTAAGTATGTGTTCTCTAGGTGATGATCAAAGTTCCAATTAGTATAGAGCTTGAAGGCAATGGGTAAGCAAGAGATTATGAAAGATACATTTATAGATGGACTTTGAGAAGGTTAAATCAATTTGGATGCTAATTCAAGAGGTTGATTAGTCAAGACAATGATAAGTAATTGCAAGTAGAATATGGAGGTTTCTAGGTGTCAAAATAGAATTGGTTAAGAAGACCTACTGAAGATTGTCATGATTAGTTTATGATGTTTCGGCATGTTAACTACTATATGTGCAAGGTCTATAGGCTAGGTATGGAGATTTTTAGGTGTCATTTAAAAACTTTAAAGTTTTGAAGGTGTCTTAGTGAGATATAAACTTGTGTTGACCTCATTAAACTATGTTTCAAGTGATTTCAAGTTTTGATGATCTTTTGTGTAAAATTGGAGAATTTTGTTTACACTCAAGTTTCCAAATTTGTACTTAAGGGTATGTATGTCAAAAAATAATGGTATAGGAAGTATGGGTTCTCAAATGAGTCTGATGTCAAAATTTGGTCCATAAGTGTGTATTGATGGCATCTATGTGTGAGAAAACTTTCATATATGGGCATTGATCGAAAGGTGGTGTGTTAACTAAGTTTTTCTTATAAACCTAATATTTTTACTCATGTTGGAAAAATGGGTTGCCTAATTATTTGAGATATAAATCTACTTAATCAGTTAAAATGGTCAAATGGGTGATGCAAAATTATTTCACAGTCTTGTAGAAGTGCATGGTTGGTTCCATGTAGGAGGATTTATGCAAATTAAGGGTTAATTAGCTAGTAGTTTTGTGAAGGAAGTAGATTGCAGAGGGTGATATGAGTGTTTATTTTTGTAATGTATAAGGGGGAATATGAGAATGCTCTAGATATGAAATTTTAAGACATGAAAATTCATACACATAAAATTATGGGTTCTACAAGGTCTAGGTAGGGCTACAAAGCCTCTAAGCAGGGTTAGTATGAAGAAGTTTGTTACAGATGTGAACTCAAGCATGTTGATATGATGAATTGATAAAACCAAGTTAGGTCCTTTGATGAATGTATTAAATTATCATGCATAAACAAAGGGGGATATTTGTAAATGATTAGAACTTAGGATCAGGGGATTTTATAGTAAAATTTGAGAGAGAAGGTATGAAGGCAATTATGTTGATTCATTATTGTTGGAAATGGTCTAAAGATGCTCAAAAGGGTGTTTAAGATCATGTGACTAATGGGGATTCCCTCTTAAATGTTTCAGGGTAAGTTCAAGTAGTTTCTGGTGTTCTTATATGTTTTATCTTCATAAAAGGTATGTATGGTCAAGAAGAGTTGTGTTTTAAGCATGTTTGGGAAACTCAAAGGTAAAATGTGGTATCAAAAGTGTTAGGGGGAGTTCTTATCATCTCTCAAAGGTGGTCCTTTCTTATTTTTGGTTATTGAAGTATTTTTAGGTCCTCAAGATTAGAAGATGAGTTCACTTTGTCATTATGTCAAAGGGGCAAAAAGTACTTGAAGAGAGAGATAGAGTCTAAGAATAAGATTTGTATTGGTGTTTAACATCAATGACAAATGGGGATATTGGTGGAGGTTTTTCAATGATGTCTTTAAGGTGACCAAGGATTTTGATGAGGAGCCATGTGTGCTATAATGACAATGACAAAGTGTGCTTCAATGTTCTTGCATAGTTCTTCAGTGTTTGACTTGGATAAGTAGATGGTGGATGTTATTGAAGATATGGCCATATTATAGAGATGATATGGGGTATTTTTATTTCTTAGAGTGTTTATGTAAGTGAATGTAATTCATCAAAGCAGTCATATAAAGGTCTAATCTCAAGTAGTCATCTTGATATATATAGCCAATTAATAAATTTGATGACATCATATTTCACATGTGTGAATGTTTCAAGATCAGCTTGATATATGGAGAGATTACCCATTGTGAGGAGATCATTTGGTTCAAATTTTAGGTCATAAAGTTTGGCATAGAAAAATTTATTAAGGTACATGTTAGCCTTCTAGGCATAACTTTACTAAGTTCCCATACTTAGCTAAATTTATAAGAAGAGATCTAATGACAAGCATTTGATTATATCAAAGATGTAATGGTGAGACTTTTATCTGATTAGATAAGGATCTAACAATGATCATGATCTTGTTAGATAGTGATCAATAACATGCATAAAGTTAATTTGTCAAAGGAGTCTAAGATTACACATACTAATGACAACTGTCATAATATAAAAATATTTGATAGAAGATAAATGGCAAGTGGTTTCTCATATAAATGGATATTGATGGTGTGAATCTATTTAAATAGTCAATGTGCTTAGAAGGCATGTAGAGATGCCAAGGGGCATGATCATAGGAGTACAGATCTAAGATCAGTAGTGAATGATGTAAGATAAAGACCAAGCTACTTCTAAGGAGATCGATGGTGCATATTTGTTCAAATTTTATAGGGAGAAAAATATTATGGTAGAGTGTTTGATGTTTAGTATTTACATAATGACAATTGAAATTTGAATATTCAAATTTGTGAATGAAAACTAGTGATGGGTTTTTGAGCTATAAGTTTTGATATATGCAGAATCTGATAATGGTGTAAAAGATAAAGTTATAGATAACTTCAAGGTACACCCAAAAAAATTTATTATAAGGTCTGAGTGTTTGTACAATCAAAGTTATTTATCTCCAAATTTTACTATATGTTAATTCATGGTGGTTGGATGTACATAACAATGTTTGAGTAATCTGTGCTTTAGTAGAAAAGTGTTGGTGGGAACAATCGCTTGAACATGTCTTAGAGGTCCTAAAGAGTGGAACCATGTATTTTAAAGTGATATTTTGTTATTTTTTGGCTTGATGAAGTGTTATATGGGCAATAGGTCTCTATGAGACCTATAAGGACTACTAAGGCCTAATTAAAAGGTGTAGTTACTTAAGTGTGACCTATGGATTTATGGATGACTTGTGAGGATGGTATTGAGCTATGTTTTATCATGATATAAGTCTTAAGGTCTAAGGAAACTATTATGGAAAACCTAAAATTTTATATTCATGAAAACTCTATAAAGAGTGGAGACCAAGGCAATGGTTTCTAGACTTGATGTGGGTGTGTTGAGAGAGTAAAAAATAGAGACAAACAAAAGAGATCAAAGGGAGTGTGCTCAATGGATGGACTAAAGTATAAAACATATTTTACATGAGTGAATAATCCTAGAGTGATATAAAATGGGTGTTTGGATGCATTTCTTATATGAGTAAGTTTGATTATGTGTGATGAGTTGAAAGATAGAGAGTAGAGTAGAGTAAGTGTTGAATTGAGTGAAGGAAATAACCTTTTATAGAGAAGGTAAATGTTAGTAATGACCATTAGAGTGTGATAAATATTAGACATGTTTATTTGATCAAGTTGATAAAGATGAATAGATAGATCATTAGACCTAATAAGACTAGAAGAGGTTGATTGAGGGAGTAATTCCTAGAGGCTGTTTCAAGGATATAGAAGGGTGAAGAAGAGTGCTATTAAGATAAGTCCATCATTAGGTGTTGAATACACCAATCAAAGGTGGAGATCATATTAAGGTAGCTGAGTGGGTGCTTAGTTTCCTAGGCATTGGTTCCCCCTTGTGAGATGGGTATCTCACTAAATTAAGGGATGGTTATTCCTTGATTAGTTGGTACTAGTCTAAATTTGTATCTTGTTATTATATGAATATAGTCCATTTTTTTGGTTCAAGTAGGTTTTATTACCCAAGAGGGTTTACCATATAGATCTTATGTTATGTGTGTGATCTTTCTTATCTTTCATGTTCATTACTATAAATATTGTGTATGCTTCATAAATGATAATGTTATTTGGTTAAGGGTTTGAAATGAGCGGAATTAAAATTTGGATTATCTAACATCACTGATTCACCCCCCCTCTCAGTGATTATACCTCTAAAACACTCCATCATACATATAAAAGATGTCAAATCCTGAGAGAGCCCAATCATAAGTGAAGGTTCCACATTGCCATCATTTATAATGGGTACTGCTATAGACCTATCAAAAATGTTAAAGCCTAAGAGAGCAAAATTAAATTGGAAGTAACCATGTTACCCAATATGTAGATGAATTAATAGTCACCTAAGGCCCTATGAAGGTCAAAATGAGGTATGAATGAGACTATAGATCTAATCAAGATGTTCCACATGTCCTTAGGTGACACATCACCTGGTATAAGGGAATGACATGGAGTATAGAGTTGTGTCTAGGTGTTTACCATTATTATGAAGACCAATTAATAGAAAACATGTGTCAAAAAATAGGAGTTAATTGATAATCCTCTAAGATATGTGACCACATGCCTACCACACATTAGGTATTGAAAAAATGGGAACTAGGCTTGAGTAAATAATTTTTAAACATCCCATCTCTATTTTTATATCTAGATGTTGGTGGAGGATAATGGGTTCTAAATTCAATTATGGATTTAGGAATAAAGAGAGAAGATCTATCCACCAGCTCAAATTGTAATTCTTAGCAAGTGATCTAACAAATGTCATTAATCCATGGGGCCTATATGCATGCTTATATAAAAAAAATAGGATAAGCTTATTAATAGTTACCATTTCTACCCTCAAATAAATCTCTAACTCTTTGATTTAAAAATTCTATATAACCCTTATATTCCATACCTTTTTCACCTAAAGCTTCCCAATTTCCCCTACATCTTACTATAATAGATGCATCATCCTCAAACCTAAAGGTCTTACCTGAATATAACGATACCACACTTTAGGTTATCTTTACCAAGTTAAAGAACTATAATAATTTATTTAAATTAGTCAAGTAAGTCCCTAGGGATTTAATTTCAGATGATGATAAATGAGTAGAATATGAGGATGCCCTTATGTCCTAAAATAAGGGTAGACTCCATAAATAGCTATGTCTAAACTATAGATGTTCCCCTATGATAACCTATTGAGTAACATCCTTCATAATTATATCTTCACAAAATAAAATGTCAATTATTGGGTATGCTCACCAAATCCAAACACCAAATGTTTGATAACTCTAGTAATGCCTTCAAGTCATACTACTTCCTCTTAGACTACAATTTCTCCTATAATGCAATGATGGTACAATTTGGATGGGGACCTACTAGATTTATGATGTCCTCCATGACTGGGTTAAGATCCTATATTATAATTGGGTTAACAAGGAGGATATCAATACTTACATAATTTGCACTTTTTAGGATGAGATTTTGGTAGGCATGATCCTACTAAATTGGTTATTTAAGAGCCAAGACTACCAACATGTA
This sequence comes from Torreya grandis, assembly GCA_037957365.1. NCBI lineage: Eukaryota > Viridiplantae > Streptophyta > Pinopsida > Cupressales > Taxaceae > Torreya > Torreya grandis. The sequence continues at coordinate 360,668 of JARHVA010007621.1, read as the reverse complement.
AATGAGCTAAGGGTGCCTCTCCTTATGTGATCCTAATGTTATTTAAGGTCTTAAACATGGGACAATTAATAAAATTAAAGTTTTTCCATGCCATTGTAGATACCCAAGATGGGGGAAATTTCTACTTGATGAGCTACCTATTAGACATGGTCTATGTGATGCTCTTTTTAAAACCTTCAAATTTTCTTGCATGGGTTCCTAAGGTATTGGTGGTCCATGTATTATTTTGAAAGTTGTATGTACAGTAGTTACACCATCACATCCATGATTTTTTTGAGCATTTGTAATCAATGGTTTACTAATTCATCAATGAGGCCTCAATGCCCTAAATCTTGAAGGAAATTAGGGATTCTATCATAACCATCAGATACTACTAGATATATAAGGATGGCACTACTACCTAGATCATGGGTTTCCTCAAGGACCCCATATAACTATTTTATTACATTTCAAACAACTTATCTGAATAAGATATTACCTATCAACTGATAAAAGGCATCTTTAGTTTCTACACATAACATTAGTAGAAGGTATGCATGTAACTCCTAATCATAATAAGGCACCATGTCTATACTACCTTAAATTCAAAATATAACATCCAGGTCAGATTCCTTATGCATCAAAAAGTTAAATATCTAGTAGTGAGACCTTAAAGGGGTAATTTGAATTCACTTGGCATGATACCCAACCATCCTCAACATCAACTATAGTTATTAGGCCAAAGATGATGATGATATCTATCTAAAAGATATTAATAACTAAGAGGTTCTATCCTAGATCACAACTAAGAAGAAAGGAAAGAAATATCAATCAATCCCCTCTATACCTCATCTAGATCTTAATTAGTCTATGGAGGACCCAACTCTAACAAATCAATCCATCTCCTAAAGGATCCTAGAAGTCATTCTACCACCTTCTCCCCCTCAAGCTCCAAGTCTAACTCTAATTCTATCTATAAATCTTAATCCTCATGCTTTTGAATCCTCCTATTCCTCCTCTAATTTCTATTTTTTGTTCTATCTCCACCTCCATCTCTACCTCCTCTATAAGATCTTGTAACTATGCCATAAAAGAGCTAGTCACAAATTACTCAGTGTTATGCAACCTAGGAATATAATGCTTAGCCACCATCACCTCACCCTCAAGATGCACAAACCCTAAGGTTTGATATGTCGAATATTTTGAGAGTGATACTATATTGAGGATCCCAATAGGCACCCATCTACATTCCCCCTCTCACAACTCCATCTCCTCCTATTTACCTTCCACCCAAACTCACACTAATTTCCAACTCATAGTTATGACACCCACCAATTCTTGTTTTCCCCTATAGATTACCTAAATGGTTCCTCATCTATTTCCTATTTCACCCCTCTATCTTTCATCTAATTAAATTTTCATGGGTTCTTCTGAACATCTTTGACTCCTTGTTCCCTTTTGCTCCTTCCATCTCAAGACTTATAGTCTTCTTAGTGCCTCATTTAGTTATGACTTTAATATCAAGCATAACTATGAATTTTGAGAGCATACCAATCATATTAAGGACCCTCATAGAGAAAATTCTAGTTATTTCAATGCCTCCCTCATAATCTCCATGTCCTCCACCATCATCCCCTATAACTCCCATCATCTCGATCAAACCATCTACTAAATAATCTAGAGATGATCTGGGTAAGATAATGAATAAGAAAAAGTAGGTAACCCACACTTTGACTCTATTCTAAAGGCCTTCTACTATGATTTAACCTCCTCTATAAGCCTCAACATCTCTTTTAACCCCATTCAAAGCATCTTGGTGCCTAAATCATAATCCCCTTCTTTTTATCACCAAGGGTTCCATGAGACTCACCTTCAACCAACCCATCTATTCCTTGCTTTTAAATGACCCATTATTATGGGAAATTCTACCTCAAGTGAACGTAACATAGAAATAATGGTGAGAAAAAAAATTTGCTTCGGCTTCCCATTTTGTTTTTCCTCCTTTCACTCCTATTCTCCCTCCACTTCTACTACTTTTTTTATTTACTCCTTTCACTTCATCCATCTCCCCTCCACTTCATCCTCTACCTTTAACTACCATTTCAACCACCCCTCCTACATGTTCTAAAACTCTAAGAATAGTTTCAAGGTAATATGAACTAGATTTGACTATCAAAGGTGACCTAGATGTCCTATGGAGTTTTGATAAAACCTACAACAACATGAAGAGAAAAATCACATAGAATTTTGTATAGAGGATAACCTAGTGGTGTGGTAGACCTATAATAATTTGTTCTCCCTCATGAACTTCCACTAGGGAAGAGAGGATGGCTAAGGACCCACTTTTAGTTCTCTATGATACTCGTGATATGTCTAAAAATTTCCTTGAGGAAATGTAGAGCTAGGTTTGTAGTTTAGAATCCTAAGTAAAGAACACATTTCCATTTGGGTTATTTGGGTGTGACAAGGATGGCCTCTTACTACTTTTATCAGTCCTTTAGAAATTAGTGGAGAATCTAGATGATACCAAGATACTTATAGTAGAATCAGGCCTACATGGAGAGGATTAAAAATATTGATGGGATGTACTAGAAGTTGTAGATGGTGGTTAATAAAGGAATGATCTAGAGCTTAAACTTATATCAACCTCAGACTTGGGGTTATACCAAACATAGACTGGGAACATGAGAAATGTAATGGAAGAGTGGTTGCCCTTGGATTACAATAAAATGAGACCCTTGGAAGAGTGAAATAAGAAGACATTTAGCTACTTAAAAGAGGTAAATATCTCTGTGCTATTATACCCAAATGGTAGTCTTCTTGACCAAGGGGAATTTGAAGTCCATAGTGTCAATTCAACCAAGTTATGAGGGAGAAAGTGGCCAAATAAAACTAAGAAGGGGAACTAGTAGTGATATATCTATCAAAACAACCCTTAATAAGCATTAATCACATCTCTAGTGTCAAATCATCAATGGAAGCACCCTTCCAAGTCTCATAGAGATGGGCACCTTAGGCCAAGGTAATATTCAAGGATACCCCAATGAACCTAGATAAGGAAAAGGATTTTAACCTCATGGTAGCTTCATTAGAATCTATGAGTGATAAGTCTAATTATTTAGGAGCCGATCCTTGTCAGCTACCTCCTTATGCTAATTAAGTGGTCCTATGTGGATTTTTTGCAGGTTTGTAGGGATTATTTTATTTAAATTTTGAAATATGGTTTTAACTATAACGAATGGAAATCATGGCCTAGGATGGGATGCTCATGATATTTTTAGCTGATTCCGATCATAATATATATAAATAAGATCCATATTATATTATAGGGATGATCAAAATTACTCAAAAGTATTGTCAAATTATAGCTAATATTTCATCTACTTTTCCTTCATCATTCTAGACTATAAAATTAGTCTAGATTGATTATTGCAAAAACATTTAATCTTTTTAATGAATACAATATGTATTTTATACAAAATGTTCTATTATTTTTTTTAATTTTATTTCATCTTCATGTTTGAATGATTATCAATGCTAGGTCAATTAGATTAACACTCTGTTGCTTTATATATCATATGGTTATGATGTGCTTAGCTATTATAATCACTATGCAAGTTATTTAGTTTCTCCTTTTGTCATGGTGATAATTTTTGTGTTAATATATAAATTTTCATATGGTGTTTATGTGTTTTTAGTAATAATCTCCTAATACTCATCATTAGAGAGAGCTCACATTGAAGGCATACTCTCTGTTCCCTCAGACTCTTCCCACTATATGTTCTTGGAGGTATAAATTTAGTGAAACTTGGTCTATAGTGGTATAACTATGACATAGCAACTTAGTTAAATGACCAATTCATTGATTTCATTTTATAACTAGAGGCTCTCCTTCATGCCTTACCCTTCCCTCACTTTGTGTCTGCTATTTGGAATCAAACTACACTTTCCCCTTATGTTTAGAAATAATAAGCCCAATAATCAAATTATCATAATAGTATTTGACATGTATACAAGACATGTGATTGAAATTTTGGTGGTGATAGTGCATCTCTTCAATACTATTCATGTAGACTTCACTTTGAAGTCCAACACCCATAACTATACCCTAGGTTGATCCTAGACTAGTCCTAAAACAAAGGATAAAATTCTATAGTTGTCTCCACCTTCAAATTTTTAGGAAATGCCCAATCTAATGGATGTTTCATGAGGAGTATAATGGAGAAAAAATTATCTCTATTTATCATATTATTCATATTTTTTAAGAATAGACAACTATCCATTATGAGCAAAATAGGAATAATATGAGCAATAAATACCTATATTATTATCTTGTATAGAATGGGATGTATCATTAGAATATATATATATTAGTTATACTTATTCAATAATTTATAAATGATAAAATCAAATATTAATAACTAATAATATACACTTAAGACCTCATGAGCATATAAATATTAAGATAACAATGCTAATATTTAATTGATACAATGTAAATTGATGACAAAAATTTTACCACCAATTAAACCTAAAAACCTTTTAAAACTTCACCTATACTCATTTAATGAATAATAAACTTGATGGACAAAACTAATACTTCATTAGTTGTTAACCTAAGGGTGTTTTATCTTGATAAGGTAACATCATTGTATGTGCACATCTCACTCACTTATTGACTATGTCTATAGCATATAGGCTCACTTGCATGAAATTATTTAGATTAAAGTTAGTTTAATATGGATACATATAAGGAATTAAGGAAAAAATTACAATTATGAGCTAATAAGGTAGATAAGTAGGGTTCAAATTATGTCATTTATAAGGATCACCATCAACCTTCATTGAAAACATAATCTTTAAGTATGGTTTGGCTCAGATCATGGAATCAAATGATCATCATAAACTTCATTATGGTGAGTATATTTTTCAGACCTTGTACTTTGAATAATATTTTGAAGAATTATGATGTGCAAGAGAAACTTTCAAGATATTAGTGATAAAATGACCAGAAATACCCTATCAAAATTTGCATAAAAATTAAAAAGGAAAAGGGTATATTTATAAAACAATTGAATAAATGAGAACCCTTCATCTTTATTCTAAGATGGATTTTTAAAATAAATGATCAATAAGTCACGTGTATCATCACATGGATTGATAACATGAGACCTTCATCTTATCCAAAAGGAAGGGTGGAGGAAGGCTCTTCAAAATATCCTAAGGGGGATTAATATGATCCATATAACTTGCATGCAAGATGGAGGGTGAAAAATTATCCTTAAAATATATTTATAAGAGTCAATGTGGGTGCCTTCATCTTGTTTCTAAGATCAATGATGGAGAACCATTTTCAAGAATGCACATGGATAACCAATCTAGGCCTTTTTATCTTATTTATAATATGAAGGGTTGAGAATGATCCCTAAAACATCTCAAAATATTCCTTAAGATCCTTTATCTTGTATCCAAGAGGAATGGTGGATAATAACCCTTCATATTAATTCATTTAGTAATTGGTGGGTTCATAAAAGGATATTTCATAGGATCTCAAGATTATTTCTCAAATGAAGTTGCCATTTGGAAGGAGAAGGATTATGAAGAATTAATAATTGAAAGGAAATTATATGATCATAGATCAATTTAATTAATAAATGTGGGGAATTTAATTATAAAAATTATTTAGAGAAGGGAAATTAATTGTATTAATTTATCAAAGAATAAGAATGAATGAATGGACTAGAGTAGAATAACTAAATAGATAAAATGAATATAAATATAATTGAACAAAATTAATATTAGGAATCATCCCACCTAGAGATGTCCCAAGGTTAATTTAAACTAGTACATTAGATGAGAAGATGATTTCAAACCAATTTGTATGCAATTGTGAGAAGTCATTCCATTTTACAATTTTAACACATAAGTGATAAAAATGGAGTGTCTAAATTTTCCCATATTTCAGAAGGTGTTGCAATATGTAGAATAAGTAACATATTCTAAAATAATTATAATCTAAAAAAGGTAGAGGAAAAATTAGAGGATGAAATAATGGATTCTATAATTTCATAATTCTCAACCAATAGGAGTTTGATATTGAATCTAAAGATAAGGATATTATTTGAATGAAAATATTTAGGGGTGAAACCCTATTGAAAGGGAATGTATGGATGATGGATGTGTACTATATCTTTAAAAAGAGTGGAAGAAGTTAGGACAAAATGAAATATTAACTTGTGGATAAGATTATGACACTTGAGCTAATGTTTGCATGCTTTGATTTATAAGTATGACGAATTGATTTTACCCTAGTAGGAAAAAAATAGAGAAGGATACATTCCAAAAATAATATATACACATTGAATTTCCCCAAAAAGGATGAAATTTATGAACATGGAATGATAATTTACCCCAAATAGAGTACAATTGATTTGATTTGCCCCAAATAGGGTGGATTTGATTTGATGAATTGATAGAATGATTTATTTTAAAACATAGACCAAAAATTTGGCCTATTTCATATATTATATATGATATGAATAATCTAAATTTGATAATTTGACATAAAACTATGTGTTAATGGTATAATGATTTTTTTAGAAGCCAAAAAAAGAGAACATAACAATGCTCAAAGTGATGAGAGACTAAAGAATGGAAATATAATATAATGATTTTAAAATGATATGATCATATAGATTATGGATGTTTATAATAAAAAATTAGGGGTGGATGAACTGAACTCAGAAACTAGGTCGTATTGAGCACTTCCTACATAGTCTAAAAAGACCTCATGCTAATGTAATTTTCCCAAAAATTGGGAGATAATATGATGAAAAATAGACTAGATGATTAATAATAACAATTTTTATTAATGTTTATGAATATTTTTACATCCTTATTTAGAGATGCATATCCTTAGTAGCATATATATAGACATAATATGCAATCATTTTGATTTGATCATGGAAAATGGGATGATGTGAACCAGTTAGAAATGACCAAGATGATTGGATTTAATAAGAGATGATGGTGTAGAGAAAGATAATTTTGTTTTGAAATTTATAATTTAAGACCTTGATACTTTTTTTTTAATTTATCACATGAAAGTAACATCATGATACAAAACACCATGATCACTTAGCCATAATGTACTTAAGGACTGACCCCTGATCTAATAGACATTTGAAAATAATACACAAATGATAAAAACCATGATGATAATGCTGAAATATGACCAATAAATGGACTCAAGTATAAGTGCATGAAAAGTTTCACCATGCTTATGACCTCTTTTCCATAATGGACTGAGTCGAGGCAACAACAAAAATAAAATAAACTAGAAAACACATAAATAGGAAGATAAAAATTAAATATAAAACATTTTATCTTTGCTCAAGTCAAAATTAACATGATATAATCAATGATAATGATGGTTGGAATGGATTCCCCCAAGAAAGGATACATGTAAGGGGAAGAAGGGGGAATAGAACATCCCAAAATAAGTTGCATGCTTAAAATTCCATAAATAGGATGGAAGCAGTGAGCTTAAATTAGAGTGCTTTCTTTTTACTTTACCCCAAATAGGAAGAATTTAGGAAGGACACATCCCAATGGTAGATAATTATATTGTATTAATATTGATCAAGAATTATTGACTATACTTAGCACAAGATAAATGTTTTTAGATTTTATGGTTGTATATATTTTTTTTAGAGATTTTAGCCTTTTTTAATTTTTAGGATGTTTTAATGTTATGAATGTTTTTGAGTTTTTAGCATATCAACTCAATGGATAATTATGATAATAATGATTTTAATTATAAAATGGTGAGATCATGCATTTAAGGGTAGCTAAGCTAACCCTAGAAAATTGAGCACTGCCTACATAGTCCAAATAGACCTCAACCCACTTTAGTTCAACCAAAACTAGGACTAGAATGTGAGAAGTATGAACATAAAATGAAAAGTGATTAATATGCTCATGATTGAGATTTGATTTAAGTTAATGTAAAATGTTTAACTTGAAATATAGTGAGAGCATGGAATTAATTAAAAAAGTCGTGATAGCATGGAATGGGAATGCTTGGAACATTATACCCATAAGGGAACACTAGAAAAGGAAAATAACTACTCTAGCACTAAAATGGGATAGAATAGAAAATGGTAGGATTGGAATGATCATGTTGGATAATAATGGTAGATAATCAAATTAGGAATCTCTAAGGACCATGTACCATGGAAACCTAATTTCTAGTCATTAAAGTGTTGCTAAGAGGATATTACAAAAAAAAATCCAAAATAGGGCTCATAACAACTTCCATTTTATCATTAAGATCAAAATGGGAAGGAAAATTAGACTAGGATATGATAAAATGCAAGATGGTTCAAGACAAGGTGAAATGGTCAATATGATGGAAATGTAAAAAAATTCAATCCAAACAAGAATTCCCTTAAGTATAAAGGTCCTTATAGACAATAAATTATTTAAACATCATGCAAGAAACCTAGTTTTCATCATGTTACTTGCCTAGGATTCCACATGCATCATTTTAACCATTGGATAAATTATTTATCTTTCTCTTTTGATTTGGTTTTGATTTTTTGCATGTCAATTTAATAAATGATTACAAGATGAATAATGTTGAATGTTTGATCTCTAACCCATTCTAATTATGAATATCTTCTACACTAAAATTATATTATTGATGTAGATTGTACTAATGTCAAAGTGATCTTCATTGGTCATTTACTCAGTTTACTCCAAACCTCTAAACAAGGTATCTTAGTAGCCTATATGAAAGTGAGTGCCACTAAAGAGGGTAAAGTATGATAATAATTAGATAAAATCTTTGATTTTATATAGGAATATGGGTTTTTTCCTAATGATACGATCTTGAAAGGAGGGATAACTATTGGAAGGCCAAACAAAATTAGGACTTTCAGTCACACACACCATTATCAATTCTAAATGCAACATTATTTTATATGTTTCAAGGATATATAGTCCAATATTGACTTCAATAATGCATTCATCAAATGATGTATTATTTATTTTCTCATTTATTTTCACCTTGAAGAGATTTTCATTAATTGAGTCTTCTTGACTATTCAAATTTTTATTGTCTTATAGTGTCTCAAATAAGGTTTTACTAAGGGATGTTGATAATTTAGTTTGATTATCCCTTAGTTATTTAAGTAAGGTTTCACTAAAGGATATTGATTTTAGACTATAATTTGTATAATTGTCTTATAGTGCCTCAAACAAGGGTTCACAAGGAATATTTACTTCTAATTTAATTTATGATAATGATATGTCACTATGAAATAATTACAACAATATGTGATTCTATCAGTCCAAAGAGACAAGTGAAGTAAATTTAATGTTATGGTAATGTATTGGATGGTTGACGTGAAAAGGATGAGGAATAATAATGGAAGGATAATAGGTTACACCATATTCATAGAGGCTATTTGAATAAATTTCATAGATGTCAAAGGAACCATCCTCAAAAATCATAGAAGGATCACTAATGGTTTGAAATTGATCTTCAAGAGCCGTGTAGCTGAAGTTAAAATATACTAATTTTAATATTTTATCCAATGTTAAATTTGATTTTGATTATGAAAATTAGATGTTAATGGAAAATATCCTGATTCTAATTGTTAATTTGATTATGATTATGATACTAATGTTAAATATCATAATTTATAATTGTAACTATGATTCTAATTTTGATGTTATTCCTGATTGTGATTCTTCCATATGGATGATCTACTAGATTGAGTTGTCTATAAGGATATTTTTCACTTAGTTTTGAGTATTGAAGTCTTGAATATGTAATTAATTTTATTAATGTGGAATGTTGTGTGATGGATGAAAAGTAGATTATCGGTCAAAAATGTGTTATTTGAAGATGGGATCATAAAAAAATGGTTTTTCAAAGATAGGTGAACAAGCATAAAGAGACTTTTCTTATCAAGGATCAAAAAATATATGAGGATGATCAATTGATGACTCATAAAATATGGGTGACATGATGAGAATGCTATAAATGGGTGATTTTTATTGATTTTGACTTTAAAGTGAATGAGTAAGATTATGATTAAGAAATTGATCTTGGCATATCCCTAGTTAGTGATTTAAGATTGGGGTGTACTTAGATTCTCAATAGATGATGTCCCTTAGAATGGTAATGACAATCCATAATTGTATGGCATAATTGAATATGGCTCTAAGGTTAGATTAATAATAAACATAATGTAAGATAGGTTTTATCTAAGATAAAAGAGTTTTCCTATAACATATTTTCTTACAAATGGACCTAGACTTGACACTTGACATGGCTATTATTGCTCAAAATAGTTTCCCTTTTGCTATCATGATCATGATCAAGTGGGTAACCAATATATGAGATGCTTGATGGATGTCTAATATGTCATTATGCAATGGTGTGACTATTCCTACTTTAGATTAAATTTAGGTTTGCTTGATGAAAATCCATAGGTAGTTGAACACATATTTTTGATAGTTATAAATTAAGATCATCCTTGTTTTCAAACATACATTTTTTATAGGAATTATCTTGATATGGTGTGAATGTCATAAATTGAATGGAAAGGTAATATAACTTGATCATAAGATGACCCCAAACAAGGATACATGAAATGGGAATGATTGGAATGAAATTGGTCCCAAGTTGCGTATAATTTGACTTGATTGAAATGAAATTGGCCTAAATCAGGGAAAATTTTATTAGACGTAATTTGGTTGATCTTATCTCCAAACAAGGGGGACTTAATCAAATAGACCATAATTATCCCCAAGCATTACAAATTGATTGGACTATTTCAAGCTCAAGTTAGACTTTGATGTTGGATAGGATTCAAATGAGAGAAATAAAAGATGTCATGACTTTTTCATTCCCAATTGATAGGTGTGAGAGACTAAATGGAAATATAAGGATATGATTTGATTGAATTACTTGATGGACCCTGATCAAAGTTAACTAGACTATAATGCGACTTTTTTTATGTTAGTTTGAATTAGGCTTGGACCTAATTTGAAATAGATATGGAAAAATGATTTTAAAAAGAGAATTGAAGGTTTGAACCAAATGGAGTTGAATTTTAAATATATTTAACTTTAGAATAATTTAACTGTGAATAGTTGACCAAATTGGACTTGAAAAGGTCTAATTTGAACATGAGACAATGGTATTGAGACTAGAATTCAATCCTAGTATTGAAGTGGTTTTGAACTAAAAACTTGGAAAAATGATTATAATGGGTCCAAATTCACATAAATAGCATAATGGTATGATTTTAGTTAAGAAAGGTATGCATTTAAAAAAATTTGAACATGAGATATATAAGGGAAAATTTTTGACTTGGAAAGTAGATAGAGTAATGCCTCTTTGTGAAGGTGTCCATAAATAATGACAAGTTTTTGATACCACAACCATTAAATCAAACACTCAATATTATAAACCTAATTTAGTGGCTAACATATTAATATTCCACATTCATTGATTTTTTTGATATACTTTCCTTGAGATAGGATTATAAAATTTAAGATTATTTATGTAATTAATGTAGTTATTGGTGGTGTTTTAATCCCTACCTTATCTCTAAATGTTTATATCTAAATATATCTTTAGGTGTGGCCACTTTTAAAAACCTACACTAATTAATTTTTTATGTCTAAAAGGTCCTATGATAAATTTTTCATGGGATTTATAGATGGTCCCAATATAACATGTATTACGTGGGCACAAAAAATCCATAAGTTAGATTTTGGTATTTAAAAGGCCATTCACTAGAGGGTCTTGTTCCTTTGTGACCACTTTAGTCATAATATCTCAGTGAATTTATATGGGAAAAATCAATATTTAAGGACATTTAAACTAAGATCTTGCTAATGTAATCTCAATTTGTATACCCCATTGGATAATAGGGTTGTTAATATTATTGGGTAATGACATCCCAATCACCATGCCCTAAGGACTTGTGATAAGGTAATGACACCCCAATATTAAAACCAAAATAAAAATGAAAGGTATTTCTATTTTTAGTCATAGGAATACCATTAAGGGTAAGCAAAGAACATAATAATCAAATCCCTCAAGATAAAAACAAGTGATCACCTCCACGTTTCTCGGTCACCCTACCAAACAAAAGAGCATAATATTAAGGAATCACACAAGTACAAAAGTGAATACTTCAATCAAGAATTAAATAAAGATGAAAATAAATAAACATGTTTAATAGCATCAAATCAAAAGATGAGTTATTTTTAAAACACTAAATTAGGAGATGAATTCATTTTAAAAATACCAAAGGAAATGTGAACAAGTAATATATGTTTGAATGAATCACTATACCATTTTATAATTTCAAAGGAAAAAAGTGATTATTTTTTCTTGGTAGATATTTATTAAGTGAATAAAGTTAATTTTTAATGTTTTGACAACTCTTATTTTTTTAATATAGAGGTGAAGTCATTGATTAACTAGGCCAATTCACTATTTTGAACAACTTATATAGAATACATTAGAATGTAGAAAAACATAGACAAAGGTGATTTCACTAATTAGAAAGGTAATTTAATATATTATGTGGGAGTTTTCGTAGACAAAAAAATTATTTCACTAAAATAAAATCAAATTTACTGATTAGTAGGAAAACAAAATTATAAAATGGCTGATAGTGATTTTGCCAATTTTTTGATCTAGTTCACCCATTATTCAAATCATTTCACCAAATATAAAGTTTACATAGATAGAATAAAGAATCAAATATAAAAAAGGAATGTTCACTAATTATATGTGTGTTTTCACCAATTATTAGGTTGATGTCACTATACTATAATTCATTTTCACTAAAAATAATGACAAATTCACTTATTGGCATGAAATAACCCATGGCCACATGAGAGTGATTTCAATATTTATGTGATGATTTCTCTATTTTTTTAATTATTTCATAAATTTCTTGGTCAATTTCATTGATTATAAAACTTGAATATAATACATAATAGAGAATAAAATACATCACAAAGGTGAATTAGCTAATTATATAGCATTTTCACTTATTAGAATAAAAATAATGATGTTTTCACCATTTTCATGAATAAAATTCACCAATATGTAAAAGTAGAAATTAGTGGGATAAATTAATATAAATGATCCAAAATAATTTTATTTTTAACTAAGATTTCTTAAGGGGCTCAAAATAAGGGTGTCATTTTCTATTCCCACCTCACATTCCATATGTATCATTAGATTCTAGATATTAGTTATACTTATCCAATAATTGTAAATGATAAAATTAACTATCAATAACTAATAATATAATCTTAAGGCATCATGATCATACAAATATTAAGATAAAAATGCTAAGATTAAATTAATAAAATGAAAACCTTAATTATAAACCTCATCTTTGTGAATGGTTTGGATTGGATTATGGAATCAAATGATATTCATCAATTCAATTTTGGTGAGAATATCCATTTGAAATATTTTAATTTGAATAAACTTTTGAATAATTATGATTCAAAAAATAAGCCTTGTGGATTGAGTGATAAAATGACTAGAGCTTTACTATCCAAATTTGTGCATGTAAATTGAGGAGTGAAATGGTCTATTGATAGTAATTGTGAATCAATGAATACCATTTATCTTACTTCCAAGATGGATGGTTTCAAATGTATCATATAAAAGAAAAATGTTAGAGGAAGTCTCTTCAAAATATCCCAAGGGGGATTAATATGAAGCCTTCATCTTGCATGAAAGATGGAAGGTGGAGAGTTATCCTCAAAATATATTTATAAGAGTTAATATTTTCCATTAATATTTTTTATAATATAAAGGATGGAGAACCATTCTCAATAAATCACATGGATAACCAATGTGGGCCCTTTATCTTATTTCTAATATGAAGGGTTGAGAGTGGTCCCTAAAATATCTCAAAAGATTCCTTAAGGGCCCTTATGTTGTATCCAAGATTAAGGGTGGAGAATAATCATTCATATTAATTAATTTAATAATTGGTGATCTCAAAAAATCATATTCCATAGTATATAAAGACTATTTATCAAATGGAGATGCCATTTGGAAGGAGAAGGAAAATGAAAAATTAATAATTGATAGGAAATTATAATTCTATTTTCATAAAATTACAATTAGAAGATTGAATAATTAAATTAATAAAATATAAAATTAATTAATAAAATATATGGAATTTGATTATAAAAATGATTTAGAGAATGGAAATTAATTGAATTAATTTATCAATTTAGAAGAATTAGTGAATTAATCAGTGTATAATAATTGACCAAAGAAATGACCAAAATGATAATTAAACATATTTAATAGGATAAATTATCCCACCTAGAGATTACCCAATGTGAATTTAAAATCATACATTAGATGAACAAATTATTTTAGATCAGTTTGTGTAAAATTGTAGAAAGTTACTAAATTTTACAATTTTGATGTAGAAGTGATAAAAATGGACTATCTATAAACTACCCATTATGAACAAGATAAGAATTTTATCAATTAATAATTTAACATTATTATATTGTGTAGAATTGGCACATTATAATTATGAAAAATATATGAATAATATCAAAAATATTGTAAAATATATAATATTCTTATCTTGTGTATAATGGACAAATACCCATTTTGAACTAGGTATGAATATTGGCAATAGAGTCCAATATTATTATTTTGTGTAGAATAGGTAGTTTGACATTAATAATAACATACACATATTATCAATTAATAACTTGATATTATTTATTATGTATAATGGGCATGTTCCAATTCTACACAAGATAAGAATATAGGCCTATGTGAAAGAAGCCAATATTCTTATCACACACAAAATGGGCAAATGCCCATTTTGAACAAGATATAAATAATATGAGAAAAAATATTATATTATTATATTTTTTAGAATAGACACATGCTTATTATATAGAAGATAATAATATTATCTTATTATTTAGAGGCATATGTTCTTATCCTTTTTAGAATGCTATTTTTATTAACCAATTGTATTGTATACATTACACTTATGAGTTCAAGTTGATTGAAATACCAGTTGTAATCTTTCATATATAATTTTAATGAGGAAAAAATTTAGGTTTTTTCATTTTTTACAAATTATTACGCAATATTTTTCCATTTTATATTGTTTTTCATCTTGGTATTTATTGCATTATCAGACTATTTAGTTACAATCTCCATGACCTATGTAAATTATGGCAAGTTGATACTTGCTAAGGAATATGACATCCTTAATATTATATTCATTTATATTGAATCATTTTTTAGTAAATTAATCATTTTAATTTAGTACAATTTTCTATATATTTATGGATTAGATCTTATTTTGGCAAAAGTTTATAGAAAATGACACAACTTACACCTGACCATAATGGCTATCCACCTAGTTTTCCCTAACTCAAATTTCATGTTGATGTGTAAATCCATGCTCTTATTTTTACTCTATATGTGAAATTATTATTTGTGTCAAACATTATCTTTCCTTTATAATATGAGCATGGATTTAGATATTCACTAAAATCAATGTAAAAATATTGAAAAGTGTAGAGATATCTTGATTAATTGTGATTGGGTCCTTGGGATTTCTCTTATTATATTCTCATGTATAAAAATGGTCTAACCTTATTTAGTGTTTAATATAATTTTTCCTATCATCCAAATTACCATTATTAAATTTATTTCACTTATTTATATTGAGTTATATCTTAATGTGTGATATGGTCATTATTTATAGATATTAAGAATATTAGATTGATTTATTTGAACATAAATAATTGGTACTAGATAACCTTCTAGGTGATGTAGTGGGGTTTCAAATCAATTTAATTCCATATCATCATTGGTTTTTCACTCTCTTCATTATCCATTTTTTTTTCTAAACTTAAAGTGATATAGTTGATTAGAGTCCTATATTCATATCTTGTGTAAAATGGGCGCATGAAAATTATACAAAAGATAATAATATCATATTCTTAATTAGATCCTTAGATTATTTTATTATGTAGAGTGGGAACATGCCCATTATACATAATATAAAAATATAGGAATATGAGAAAGAATAATTTTGTTTTATCTTGTATACCCATTATACATAAGATAATAGTATAGGCCTTTATTATTAACATTATTCCTATCTTGTTCATAATGGGAAATTTATTATTTTAAACAAGATAGGAATAATTTAAACAATAGAGGCCAATATTTTTATCTTGTGTATAATGGGAAAATTACCATTCTAAACAAGATAAGAATAATATTAGAAATAGAACTTATGTATAATGGGAATGTGTCCATTATACAAAAGATAATAACATTGGCATCTATAGCTCATAGTGATCCTATATTTTTTAGAATGGATACATTCCCATTTTAAACAAAATTGGAATAATATGAGAAAAAGAGGCCAATATTCTTATTTTTTGTAGAATGGATTGTACACAAGATATGAATATTATTAATTAAGACACCAATATTATTATATTGTGTCAAATGTGTGTGTATCCATTATAAAAAATATGATAATTTAGGCCTCTATTTATCATATACCCATTAAATAATGACCATCAATCATATTCCCATATTATTGAAAATGGGCAACTACACATTCCAAACAAGATATGAATATGAATTATGAAGGCTAATATTCTTATCTTATGTAGAATGGGTAGTCACCAATTAAGCATAAGACATAAGTATTATCAATTAATAATAAAATATTATTATCTTGTTTAGAATGGGCATGTGCCTAGTCTACACAAGATAATAATATGTCTTTGATCAATAATCTAATATTGTTAGCTCGTGTAGAATGGGCATGTGCCCATTTTACAAAAGATGATAATATATGCCTATGTTTCTCATATTATTTCTATCTTTTTCATATTGATTACTGATTTAGTTTTAAATGTTTTCCTATATTTTATTGTGGTTTTATTCTCAATTAATAAAAAAAATAAGATTTTATCCTTCAATCCTCAATATAACTTAGAAGGAATTTCATCTCTAAGAAAAATTTATAGTTATTCTTTCTCAAAGATCCCATTGTATCTAATTATCAATTAGTTGGAATTAAGACACTTAAATGGACCAATTAAACCAATGGTAATGCATGAAAAATAATGGACTGATTCAATGAATGGTAAAGCAAAAAAAACATCTCCCAAGAATGAAATGAAATAGTTATTATTGTGGGAATTCTAGGAATTTGTGATTAGTGATTATTTGTATGGTTAAATATGGGGTGCCTAATGGAAATAATGATATAACCATTTTTAAGATTAATAGTCTTTTTTTTTTTTTTTTACATATGTGATGTATGGTCTTATGTGTGCATATACTTATGTTATTGTGAAATCATTGTTCCCAACCAAAGTAGGATTTAATTATTAATCATACATATGATGGGATAAAAGCTCATACTCTAAAAGTGACATATTTAATTTTGTGAATTAATGTTTGTGGATAATTCATGATCCATAATCATAGATATAACTAGAATTGGTATGAGATGATCTTGTGTTGTTTGAGAATTAATACTTGTATTGATATTAAGATATGAAAAATCAAGGATTTATGCTAGTAAGAAGGATTTATGTTAATAATAACAAAACCAAATTCTATATTCTAAATAAATATATTTAACTTATTTTTAATGGTTAAGGTTTTTGAATAGATAATACATTTTAAATAGGCTAATTATACCATGATAGCATTAGTTTCATGACTATTTAACTACCCTCCCAACCCTATTTTTGCACACTTCTCCCCAACACCAATAAATAAAATTAAGGTTGCAAATGAGCAAGGAATAGACATTTTTTTAATTCTTTATAAATAGGTATAAATAGACAAGTTTCTTAAATTTCTACGAGTGTTCAAATATTACATGTCTATAAAAGCATACCAAGCCCATTTTTTTAATTAGTGATTTTTTATGATATATTCATAGCTTAAATTTATTCTAATTGTCTACTATCTCAATATAGCATAAAAATGGGGTTTCATGGGAATGTTAGCAACCAAGATTGAAAGGGATGATCATGTTACCCATATGTAAAATTAATTTCACTATACAATGGTTAGCTCTAATAATGCACCACTATAACTATTATGTATATTATTATAGTAAATTCATATTTAGTATTGTGTCAATTTTTTGGGAACTTGTGTTATTGAGAGTTTTGGTATTTATGTAAACTTTGTAATTATGTTAACAATATTTACAATATCCATGAAAACTTAAAGGGATTTACACATATTGTGAAAATAAAAATCACAATCTCTCTTAGTTGTCCTTGAGTCCATTGGCCACAACTTTGGTGATGCTCAATTCTCTCTACAAACCACAAATTTTGAATTTAATACTTCTCTTTTTTATATGGAATATTGAATATTTCAATAGATGGGAATATTTTATACTATTTAATACATATATGATCCTTAAATAACTTAATTAACTCTTTTAATACATTTTATTTTAAGGTAAATATCAAAATTCTATGTAATTAAAAATATGTTTAATATTAAAGGTACATAAAATGCATATGCATATAGGATAACTTTATTCATATACACTTTATCTTTTCAAATGAATAAGATCAAGGAGAAGAGCATTAAAATTTTGAAATATTTTACAATTCCATTAAAATTTCTAAGGAATAATCAAAATCTTGCAAACCATAAGAATTTTAACCCTTGTCTTATGGGGAGCTAAAAATAGGTTTTTAACATAATATATATGGTGAAGTAACTCAAAATATAATATTTTATAAGATATATATATATATATATATATATATACCTTAAATAAATTTATTAACCTTGTATTGATGTGTTTCAGATGATATATGGCAACCTTTGATTGTTACTAGTAATGAGCATCAACATAGTTTTGAAAATCATAGGCTCTCTATTAGAAAATAATAATTATTTTTTTGTATTATATTTGATAATGGATATATAATTTTACTAACCTTATACATTATATATATTTTCAATCTTTAAATAATACCTAACACACTAGGGTTCCATATAATGAATTGATCAAATTTTTTCATAATATGAATAAAAGTCATTATTATTATCTTGAGTAAAATATTTATTATAAAAAATATAAGAATATTAGCCTCTATTGATAATATTCATATCTTTTTTTATAATTGGTAGCTATCCATTCTAAGAAAGATAGGAATATTATCAATTATAGATGCCAATACTCTGATCTTGTGTATAATTGTCACATGCCTATTTTAGACAAGATAATGATATTGGGTTTTATTAATCATATACCTATGTTGGGTTTTATTAAATATGATATGTGTAAACATGTAGGAACTAAAATACTCTAGAGTTAGTTATAAATGAACACTTTAGAGGTAAAGTACTCTAGATCTGAAATACTCTTGAGCTAGTTATGTAAACACGTAGTAGTTGTAATACTCTTAAGATAGTTATAAATAAACACTCCAAAGCTAAATTAATTTGGATTTGTACTATATATTTAGTTATAAATGAAAATTTTAGAGATGTTATACTCTAGAGATAGTTATTATAACACTCTGGAGTTGTTAATATTGATGCAAAGAAGAGGGGAGAATTTTTAAAATATTTTGAGTGGGAAAAAGGGGATGGATATGGTGATGTTTGGTGAGATGGTGTAGGTCCCAAGGTTGTTCTATAGTCAAAGGAGGGAAAAAATGTGGACCAACCATCTAGGTTAGGTTATACATGTCAAATTGAGGATGACATAAATAAGGAAAAAGTTTTGACATATCTCAGTAAGGGAAAAATAGGGGAATATGAAGAGATCCATTAAGTATAGGCTCTAAGTATTTTTAAATACTCAAGAAGGTTTCATATAGATGTGTCAATTTATGTAAACACAAAATCATCTTCTAGACCATTGCACACTATAGTGGATAAGTTTCTAGGAGATCATCCCAATATAGATGTTTTTAGATAGTGGGATTTGAGGATACAAGATCCAAAGGGATGATTTGAATTCTTAGCTAAGAGTAATGAATTTTTCCTTATCCGATACAATAATGAAGAGGAATTTGATAGTATTTTAATGGGAGGACCCTATTTTAAGAGGAGATCTAGAATTTTTTGAGAAAATGGAATCTTGGATTTGATCTAGACCTTAAGAATATCAATTTGATGCCAATATAGGTTAGGATCCTAACACGA
This sequence comes from Torreya grandis, assembly GCA_037957365.1. Classification (NCBI taxonomy): domain Eukaryota; kingdom Viridiplantae; phylum Streptophyta; class Pinopsida; order Cupressales; family Taxaceae; genus Torreya; species Torreya grandis. The sequence goes on along the minus strand of JARHVA010007621.1, from coordinate 340,426 downwards.
CTAATAGAGTTTTTTGAATAGGACCAATTCATCAATGTTACTAATACATTTGGGTATCTTATTAATTTTGACTATGCTACCAAATCTATAACTTGCATGGTTTATGTGAGGTTTTGTTTGAATGTCTTTATGGATTAAGATCTCCTTTATTTTGTTATTTTGAACTCATATAGTGGAGAGTGGATTAAAAAAATTGAATATAAAATTTATGCTCTTAAATGTGATGGTTATAAAAAGATGGTACGTATGACCAAAGAGTATTTTTCATTTTTAAAGAAAGGGATTAATTTTGTTTTTAGGATAGATAAATATAAATGGTTGAGAAAGGATAAAGATTATCCATAACCCTCTAAGATAGATAGACAAAGAATATATTTTTATAAAATAAAGTGTAGTCCAAAGGGTATTAATAAGGATTAAAAATTAAATGAAAAATCAATATTTGGTGGGGGTTAGTGGTAAAGATCAGGAAATAATAGAACAAAATACACTTGCATCAAAATGGTAAGAATAAGAATGTGGAAAACAAGATACCAAAGGGTAATCAAATAAAAAATGTTTTGAATTAAAGAGTAAATCTTTTAAGAAAAGGGAAAAGGTATATATTTGGAGTATTTTCATGCTTAAATATAGGTAAGGGGTTTCCATAATATTGTGTCCCTAATTGATTTTTAATTATATCCAATTAACAATAATAATTTTGAATGACTTGAGTCTATTTTTTTAGAGTGAGATGTGGAGGTAATATTTTTTATAGGGAAGGAAAAGAATAACTCAAAAAGAAAGGATATATTTACATTGGATAATGAAAGGATTATAAAATATGTTAATAATGATTATTTTGTTATTGAGACCCTTCAAAGAACTAAACAAATTGTTTCTTCATCAATTTAAAACAAGGATAGAAAGAAGGATGTGGCAACTTCAATAATACATTATAAATCATATAAACATCTAAATATAGGAACTTAAACAAAAAGAGGAAAAATATCTAAAGATAAATCTAGAAGTAGAAAGATAGATTTGCAAATAGTTGAAGTAACCTAATCAATAATCCAAGCCGAGATTTATAAATCATCCCCAAGATGTTGTAATGAAAGTCATTAGTTGGAATATAAGAAGGATGAATCATAATAATAAACATAAGTGCTTTAGAGATATAATAAAAATTAATTTACCTACTATTGTATCTATTCAAGAGGCCTAGATGGATGAGATAATGGTAGAAAAGACTAAAATAAAGTATGAAATGAGAAAAAAGAGATAATGTCAGTTTTTCAGGTGCTTCTAGAGGGATACACAGACACACATGCACATGCACACGCGCACACACACACACACACACACACACACATGTATATATTTATATATGTATATATATCTGTGTGTGTGTGTGTATGTTTGTGTGTATATGTATATATTTATATATGTATATATATATCTGTGTGTGTGTGTGTGTGTGTGTGTGTGTGTGTGTGTGTGTGTGTGTGTGTGTGTGTGTGTGTGTGTGTGTGTCTATATATATATATATATAAAATAAGATGATAATGATTTAAAAGGGGAATTTTTATTTAAAAATTCTTGTCATTTAGATATTTTATTTATAGATCAGAATCATGGATCAAGTTATATTCTTTCGAGTGTGTATGCCCCTAATTTACCTTTATCTCATAAATGAATATGGGAAGAGTTTAAGGATTTTAAGTTGACTTGTGGATATATTAATTGGATGATAGTATGATACTTTAATACTCCTATAAATCTTTCATAATAAATGGGTAACTTGGTTATTCATGGAAAGTATGGAGGATTTAGTGGATTTAATTTCTAACAATGGTTTATTAGATGTGGAACTAAGAGGTTATTTGTTTACATATCTAATAGATAACTTGGGGATAACCTTATTTATGTTAGATTAGATTGCATCTTCATTTCTACAAATTGGATGCTAATTCAAGACTTTTACCTCTATTCATTGTTCTATATTGGTTTAGATCACAATCATATCATCTTTAATATAGATGATTATAGTCATGTAAAATGTGAAATTTTAAAACTTTAGTATGGCTAAGACACCTAATCTGTAGGTCCTCCTGTTGGCTCACACAACCCTTTTAGGATACTTCTTTCACTAACTCCTAGTCATCAAAAGATTTATAAACTTAGATTTTTTAGACCTAGACAACCCTTCTGAGCCTAGATCCATCCCCCAAGTTTTTTTACCTATAGAAAACAACACCCAAATAAGATAGGAACATTGGAACCCAGGGTGTCCTATTTTTGGCACTATTGTCCAAGTTCACTTTTTGTCCTAATAGTTAGATTCTTCTATTTCCTTATATTTTCCCTTGTTAGCCTAACATGAATTCATTTAACCCATGATCATTAATTACCTTATAAAATTCCATTCAAGTCCATTTATAAGGTTTGGCATTAATTTTCAAGAGAGATGCAAGAATACAAGAAAATACACTTGATCACTCTTCCCTATTATTTACACACAACCTTCCAACATTATTTCAGGCCTACTCATGTCATTATACCTATCCTTATCCAACTAAAGCACATCTAATTTATCATTCTAGTTGGATTTATTATACATAAATTGAATCAAGAACTTTAATGGGAGAACTACATTATATTGATCCTCCTCTGAATATTGGTATGTAGGCAGTGTGCCCACACATGGGGTATGAAGTGCATCCAGTATATCCTTTACACACTAACACCTTCTCTCTCTTTCCCAATATTGCATTCAAGTTCAAGCACCAGGATATATTAAGTTTTTTGAAGATTAAAATAGGCACATAACAAACTCTACAAGGTCATAGAGCTTGTAATTTTAATGATAGGGTAACCCAAGCATTTTGAACAAAACCCAAAAAGTTTTTAGCCTCATAATAACAATGGTGGAATATGACTATAACATCAAAAAATAGGGTGTCCTATTTTTGATGCTCCTATCTAATTAAGAAACAAATTTTAGAGACCTTTTTTTTTACTATTTGTCAGTCCTACTTCAATATTAGACCTTGTCTTAGTCCAAATCAACTAGAATAAGCTAAGTTTTAATCTCTCTCACTTCCTACGATATTTAGAAAAGGTAAAAATATAATCTATTTGCACAAATTATTAGGTTAATTATTGCATATTTATTTACTAATTTACATTTATCATACCCTTTATTATTTAAGAATATAACTCCAATATTTCAAAAACAATAAAACATTTGGTGAACCTGACTTACTTCATATTTTTGTACAAAAACCCTAGAAATATTAAGGCTAACTATTTATAATTTTTTTCAATATTTTATTGATTTTTCCTAAATTTAAAAATTATATAACTAAAACTTAATTGACATATTTTCAATAAATTCACCCAAACCATAGTTTCGACATACTAGGTCCTATTTGCATATAAACACTTTCAAACCACTAAGAAAAATATATTGCTAATTTTATAAATATTTTAAAAAATTTCCTAAAATTTTCAAGCTAAATTATACAAATTCATATAAATTTTTAAAAATTATTATACTAATTTTGAAAAAAATTATTTTCAAACCCTAGCTATATCAACTAGTTCCCAGTTATTTTTCCAAGTTTTTTCCAATCATTTTTCTACATTTTAGTTCAATATTTAAATCAAAATATCAATCTCAAATTAAAATTTTCATAATTTTTTTGTAAATATTATTTCTATAAATTCCTAGTTGCATTTACTAGCTCCTTTCTACTTCTTAAGGTATCACCTTACATTCATAGCTAGAATATAGAAATGATGCTCAAATATTTCCAAATTCTTCTTACATTTCTTGCAAATAACAAAGAAACCATAATTAGCCCTATCATGTACATGAATTATGAAGTCTATCATATATTAGTAAGAAGTTTCATTTTTTGCATTTCATGTTTAATTTTCATAATAAGGGTTGATATTACAACATTTATTTCTTAGATTACATGATATTTCTATATGCCTTTTACATACTCTCTATATCTCCTATGGAACAATCTTCAAGTGTATTATGTTCAAAATGTTAGAAAAATTATGTTACCACTCAAAGATTTTTACACATTTAGACAAAAAATCATGCTCTTTAACCTTTAATCTCTATTTGTCATATGGAAAAGTGTTTAGATTCATTATGCTCAATAATTAAAAAATGTTATGTTACATATGTATTCATGTACAATGTCGCATTTTCTATTTCTTATTTTCTATTTTGCCCATCACACACTCTTTATAAATATATATTTGCACAAATAATTACTCAAATTACATGCATTTCTCTCCATTTTCATGTTTTTTTCCTCAATACATATAATTCATTGGCTATTTCTGAGTATCTCCCTATCATTACTAAATGTCAAAAAATGCTAGCAGTTATATCTATCCCTCCTTATTTTAAACTTGGTACATCTAACTTTTATCTTGCACCTACTACCAGCTTTTTTCCTATAGTAGATCATGCAGTCTATGATATCACCCAAGTTTATGAAGATAAGAAGGTTGATTCTACCTAGGGCCATAGCTTTACTACTCAAACTAGCTCCCCTCTAGATATAATTTCTATTATCAAGCTCCTTCAGTGATAAGCTATTAGAAATATGTATTGTATGCAACCCTTCACAATACAAGAATCCCTATTTATGTTGAACCAAATTATATTACATCTATCTGTAACATAATGCAATGGAATGAGAGCATATCTCTTTTTAAAAAGAGAATTTACCCCCACAACACATCATTGAATAAAATTTACTTTTGTATATTTAGTTATGAATTAATGATGTGGGAGTCAAAAGAGTACTAGTGGATAATGGTTCAAGAGTTAACATTTGAAACATATCCTTTATTAAATTCCTTAACATATAACCTCAAGATCTAGACCATTTAGACATGAACATCAGAGATTTTGACAACATTTCATGAAAAGTAATGGGCCAAATAACACTCAATATTACCCTAGGGCCGAAGACATTGCCAATAATTTGTCAAGTCATGCCAAATGACCTTAATTATAATAAATTACTTGGCCATCCCTAAATTCATGATATGTATGTATTCATGTCCACCTTCCATGCTTATCTAAAATTAAGTCACAAAGGTTACATATACACATGACCAATAGATAGGGAGCCTTTTAAATATTGCCAAGTAATTGAATCTTCACATAATTATATTCTACACTTTAATCTAGGTGGCATACCTATGCAACCCATTTCTCATAATACACCCTTAGACCACACACAAAATTAGAAAATTACAAATCCTATTGGAACACTAGCACCAAATTATAAATTCACATCACCTTTTTCACTTAAATATCTTAATAAGATGGGATATCAGGGCAAAGGACTTGGGAAACATGAAAATGGAATAGTCAATCCTATTAAGGTATCTGCAAAACATAATTTGCAAGGGTTAGGATACCAATTTTTATTTAATCAAGATAAATCCTCTCCTACCCTTTCACAACACAAAATTTTATTCACCAATTGTATGAATTAATAATGAAATTAATAACACCTCCACAATATCATTGATCTACCCTAATATTATCAAAAAAATGCTTTCACCTGACATGTTTACTTTAGATACATTCTCTAATGATGAATCCCTCTTGTAATTCATTGGTGCATATGAAGGCTTCCCTTCTTATTACCATAAAAACTTATTTCCAAACCACACAAATTCCCAAGCATACTTTGGAGAAAGTATAGATTCTTCCCATGATATATTAGTTGACTCAAATAATACTATCCCTACAAATCCATATACACTTGACCATTCCACAGCTTAATGAAGAAATAGTAAATTTCAATTTTGAAACTGATAAGGATCCCTGCATTGTCTTATTAGTTGATACCCTAAAAAAAGAAGAGGATGTAGATATTCATCAAGCATTAACAAATTTTCCAAAACTCTTTGCTTGGTCATATTCATATATGCCAAGAATTAATACATCTAAAGCAGTCCACATGATTCCTTTATACCCTGATGCTAAACTAGTCAAATAAAAAATTCAAAAATTACATCTTAAGGTGGCTCTCTTAGTCAAAGATGAAATCCAATGCATCTTAGATACTAGTTTCATCCACCTAGTAACACATCCTGAATGGATTTCCAATATAGTTCTCATAGTCAAACCTAATGGAAAATTTTGATGTTGTTCTGATTCATGAGATTTAAATAAAGCATACCCCAAATATGATTTTCCTTTACCTAATATCAACATGATAGTAGATTCCACTATTGGATATGGAATGCTATCATTTATGGATGGTTTTGCTAGTTACAATCAAATAAAAATGGCCAAATAAGAAAACAAAAAAAAAATCAAACCAAATTGGCTAGGTCCTTACATCATTACTAAAAATCTTATCCCTGAAGTGTATCATCTAGCCTCACTTGAAGGGAAAAAACTCAAAAATCCAATGAACATTATGCATCTACATATATTCCACGTATAGTATGTTATTTCTACACATTGTTTGTACATAATTTATTTATATAATTGATTGTACATATTATCTCCTACTTGATTTTACATAGTTCAAATATATTAAAAAATACAAAAACAATATAACACTTCAAAATACACAAACATTCAAAAAGTTTGAATAAACACCAAAAACATTTTTGATTATATGAATCATCCATGTTTACATTAATGATATCATGCTAGGCCTTACATATGTTATTTCATGCTATTTTATGTTGATTTATCTACACTACTATGCTTCACTTGATCTATTTTGAGTGTGCATAGTGACATCCATCTTTTTGATTGCTTCACTCTACCCATCAAGGGGGAATTTCTAGTTCTACATTTGAGACACACATCGGTATACATAGCTACTGGGGGCATATTCTACATGAGTACACCATCCAGGTTATGTCATTATTACACTACACACTCTAAGTTATCATACTAATGTACATTCTTTACTAGATTACATATATTACTACATTAACATTTCACTAGTACCTAGCACTTGTGTATTTCTTAACATATATCTAGTCTTGTAATACACATGTTTTGTGTAGATTCACATTTGCTTTGATTAGTTAGATGTGTTTATATCTTCCAGTTCTTACTTTTGCTTTCATTCCTTACTTAGCATAGCCTATGTGATTGTACTTTCTAGTTCTTGTTTATCTTTTATTTGTGCCTTAGGGCATCTAAAAATGTCCTTTACTTATATTCATGTGTGTACATTAGGACATCTACTAATGTCCTTTGTTTTTACTCTTTCATGTTCTTATGTCCCTTGTGCTAACTTTACTTCTTCAAGTTGTATGTGTATGTGGCATTTGAACATGCCTTCCATGTTTATTTTCTAGTTTGAGTGACATGTGTCCATGTACCTTGTTTGAATGGCCCCTTGGCCACCCTTTTATGCTTCTTGCTTCTTGCTTCATATGCTTGTTTGATTTTTTGATCCTCATTGTGTGTAGTTCCATGATTCCAATCATGTATGTATCTTACTTCTTAGATGCCATGATGGACACCATACTCCATCCCTCCATACAAACTAACAACTAATAGCTAATATCTAACATTTTTAGTTTTAGTATAGTAAATTTTGCATCCTTTCACATTATTATATCTATTTAGGAATACCCCTATTGATATAAGAATCTCTTAATAAAAAAATTTCCATATCTAGATATATCTTGTCAAATATAAATGCTATATCATGTATCTATATAATTTAACTCATTTTTAGGACTCTTTTCTTTTAAGGGTCATCACTGTAGGTTAATCATTCCTACCCTTGAGAATCAAATATGGGTTTATCATAGAGATAAAACCTCATAACAGTCAGAATAACATCATTTAAAATACTCAGTATTGAATCAAGAGGTCAAACTGATCAAACTAGAGCATAAAAATAGTGACAGTTTCAAATCAGTAGTCAATTTTCACACTAGATAACAACATCAAAAATGGATAGTAGCACCAAACATTGGGGTGTACACATTTTGGCACTCTTTTCAAGGTATGAAAACACTCAAGGTTTTTATAAATAGGCAAAACATTTAGTTTAAGGATAGTTTTTGCACTTCCAAATCAGTTAGATTTAGTAATTTTAGTATAATTTTCATAGATATAGTGGGTTATCATGCATGAAATTATGGTTCTCAATTTTTGTTTAGATTAGGTAGTTGGCATAAGTTCCATATCAGAATCCAGGTTTCATAAATCAATGGTTGGGGAAAATGTGTGATGTACATTGATTTTCTTTTCTTTTTGAGTTTAGTTTATTCCAAACATTCTTAGTAGTTGTGTGCCTTTCTCCATCTACAGGTGGTTGGAATCATATTTGAGTTAAACTTTTATACAAGTTTAGATTTTTGAGTTCTTGAGTTCCTAAGTTATCTTTCACATAAGTGTTTTTCATCAATTTTAGAGAGGCTTTCACACAAGCCTATCCTCCATCTTTCAAAATTGCCAAGAATGGCCTAGTTTCTAGCATCTATCCAGGCTATCCACACCACATTATCAGATTTCAAAAACATCCATGGGATCTATGAGCCATCTCATATGACATATATTCTATACTAGTATCACTTCATATCTTCACTTCATGAGGGAATGATGGATCCAAATGTCTATCTAACCTTTGTAGTCTTGAGCCACCTATTTAAAGGGATTAGACACATAGTCCAGACATTGATTAGCACACATATGATTTGTTTTAGATTAAGGTAAAAATAGGTTTTGAAGGGGCCCCAAAACCCTATACAAAATCAAAAAGATAAACATTACAAAATGCCATAAGAGGCAACCACACCGAAAAATGGTAACTAAACTAGGTTTTACTTGGACCTAAAACCAACAAATAAACCAATAAAAGCTTCCTAGGTTTTACAAGGACCTGAAACCTAGAAAGAACCAGGCATACATCCTAAAAGTGCTAAAATAGCAAAGGCAAAACCGCAAACCCATCAAAATAATGAGCAGGGCTCTTCCATAGCTTAGGATCCTCCAATATCCCTATGCAGGGTGCCGTGGCGTAAACACCAACCTCCGAGGAAACATAATTTCCCCCATGCGACCACAAAAACTTTGCAAACCAGAATAGGATGGCCATCTAACTCAGGTAAGGGAACCCACCCAAATTCCATACCCAAATTGGCAAAATGAAGCAAAGTAGAAAAAACACGCAGAAAAATAGATCTACATTAAGTGCCGCATACCAACGTACTACCCAAAGCAGACAGCACCACCAGCAAAGACCCTACCTCCAGACCCATCACCACTACCGCCCAACCCATACACCCAAGCATTTGCAAAGATCTCCCCCCCTCCCAAGGGAAATACCACCTTGGCTATCCAGATATCTCCAAAAGGAAATAGTGACCCACTTAGATCTGGATAATGGTCAGCACGACAACCATCAAATGAAAAATAGAGGTAGAGAAGCTGAACCGTGCAGAAAGATGAAGCTTCCACCGCCGCGCCTTTGTACCCAAGATCCCACCCTCAAAGGGTCAAGATCTGGCCATCGACAAGCATAGAATCATCTGCAGGGGAGAGGGTTTTAGGCCCGCATCTGCATCTATACTCCCCTTCCCCCACGTCTGCGCTCCCATGATCCTCCTCAAATGTTAACTCTCCTTCCATCTAGAAAAAGGAAGAAAACCCTCCATGGCCATACAAAAGATTTACACCTTTAGTGCCACCGTTCAGTCCCAAACGGACTCCTAGTACATTCAAATGACAATGAGGCTAGGGTTTGTTTGTTACGCACTGCAGCTATGCCTCACTACCTACAATGTAAACAAAATGGCTAGAACCTGACCCATCTCCCCACGGTGACCTCCATGCTGTGTTGTACGGCTCACCCGTGGGATTCAACAAAACTTCTCCTCCCCGCGGCAGCCTCCATGAGACCTTGTGCGGCTCCCTCGTGGAAAAATGATTATCACACCATGTTTTTTCCCCTCAAAAAAATCTAAGCTCTAATCTAAATGTGGATAATCCCCTGAGGATGGATTTTATTCTCGGTAAACCTGATAACCCCAGATCAGGTGTTACTTGGATTAGTCCACCTCAAGATTGGATTAAAGGTAACTTTGACGGTGTAGCAAAAGGGAACCTGGGGAATGCTGGTTATGGTGGTGTGCTGAGAAACCATATGGGAATGGTTATTGATGCTATTGCAATTCCCATTGGTATATCTAACTGCCACATTGTCGAAGCTATAGCTGCCCTCCAGACCCTTAAATTAGCTGTGGACTTAGGATATTCCAAATTATGGCTTGAAGGGGACTCTTTGAATGTTATAAATATCCTCAATAATAAGAATACTGCGTCTTGGACCATAGAGGATCAGGTAAAGGAGATGAAAACTCTTTTGAATAAATTTGAAGAAATAAAAATCACCCATACCTACCATGAAGCCAATGGTGTTGCAGATTGGCTTGCTAATTATGCTATCCGGGAAGGGCAAAAAGTGAGGTGGGATGAAACCTTAGTAAGGAATGTGGATTTAAGGGCGATCATTCTTCTCGATGCCACACATGTGAAAGAAGGTAGGATTGGAGTGTAATAAAATCTTAATGAGTAGGAGGAGTGGCAGCACAAGGAAAGGAACCCAATTATTAAAGAGTAAGGCCCTCAAGAGGGAGAAGCAGATCCTAAAAAGACATAAACAAAGTCAATGTCCCAATCAACTTGACAGCAAGAGGATCTAGGGTAATATCCACAGTAATTGGGATTCAAAGTAAATGAGTATGGCACGTGAAAGGAAGGGAGAACCCCGTAAATAGGAGCCCAAGAGCTGTGTAGATTGGAGAGAGAAACATCAAGTCTAGAGAATTTTTTAGAAAGGAAATGTTATGAGCTACATGGAAAGACTCCATGGCTCTAAACCGCATATCACGATGGCCTTCTTCAAAAATTGGTCTGACGACAGGGTCACCCTGCATGGTATAACTGTAAATTTAGCTGAGGATTTTCTTGCTGAGGTTACAGGGTTGCCAATGGATGGACTCAAATTTTCAAAGCAGACCAGCATTTTGAATGAGGCATTTTGTAAGTTCCCTAAAATAGATGAGGAGGAGTAGAAGTTGGTCAAAAATGGGGATTTTTATGAGCTGGACCAGATTAAAGGGATTTAGAGGGACATCCTAAGCTGTATAAGGGAGTACTTCATCTTGGACAGAAGAAGCAAACGAGTGCATAAGTTCCATTTTGTCTTCGTCAACCACTTCAAGCATAAGGTTAGCTTGTCTTTTCCTTTCTATCTTTGCTACTCCCTAATTCAAAGCCTTTATGCTCATAGGAAAAAGGATTTGCACCCTATTCTTCACGAAGGCCTTATTCTACTTATTGAAGGCTATTGCAAGAATAGGGCACTGGTTAAGTATCCCAAACAGGGGAAAAATAAGTTGCTAGGGAATAAAAAGAATGAAAATGTAAGCAGAAGAGGAAAAATTAAGACCCCTAGTCCTAATAAACAGAATGTAGAAGAAGAAAGGGGTTGGGAGAGAATTGAAGAACCCGAGGAGGAAAAACCAGAGGAAGAAGAAGGAACTGAGAGCTGGGACACCAACTCTAGTAATGATGAAGAAGGATCTGAGGAAATTGAAAAAGATAATGTCAATATAGAGGAGGATTCTACTACCAGAAAAGAAGAGATAGAGGAAAACCAGAAAGTGGCGGAGGATGACATTGTCCAGGAAGATCCTGGTGAGGACCCAACTTCTAAGAATGAAAAGGAAATCTCTATCCAGGAAGATATTCAAAACATGGAGATGGAAATTCAAGATGGAATCAATGAGCAGGAACAAAAGAGTCAAAAAGACTTCTTTGAAGAAGCCAAGAATAGCCCCAATAAAAAGTCTGAGGATTGGAGAGGGAAGAATCAGAATGATGAAATACACACTCCTATGACTTGGGTTAACTGTAAAGCTGAGTCTTCTTCCCAATTAGATTCCTAGTTGTGTAGGGAGATCATTGATCTCAAGAGAAATGTAGAAACTTTGGAAGATTCTCTGAAAGCTGCTTGGAACAAAGTAAACAACATGGAAAATCAGTTAAGCGAGATCCCTGTCAAGCTCAAAGCTTACGAAAACAACCTCCAGGAATTAATAAAGGACAACAGAAAGAAAATGGAGGAAGTAACGTCCAACATTTGTGCAGCTACTATCAATATAGGTAAACGAGCCAATGAGGAGACCAAAGCACTAGAGGGTCCTAGCAAAAGGACAAGGCAAAGTTCCAGAAAGAAAGATACACAAAAAGGAGCTTTGCTGGAGGTTACCACCCAGGAAACTGCTTTGAAAGGAAAATAAGCCATGAACTTGATACTAGAACTGGATGAATAATCTGGTCCTTCTTGTTGGTTAAGAAACTGGTACTGATCTTTGTTCTCCTTTTGTTAGCTTTTGTATGCTGTACTACTAGACTTCAATTTTTGGGTTTTGACCGGATGTGTCTCTTATGGTTTCAGGACCATTTAAAACCTGTTTTTGCTACCTCACTGTAGTGTTTTTTAGGTGTTTCCTGTGGGCTTAGTTGTTTTTATTTTTCTCTTTGTTAAAGGGTTTTGAGGCCCCTTCAAAACCTGCTTTTACCTCAATCTAAAACAAAAGCCACCATGTAAATGTATACCAATAATAATAATGGTGATAATTTATCTTACATTATTGAAGATGTGACCATCAGTGCCAAGTGATAAAAACTAAAGAATCCAAATATAATGAGTGGAGTAACATTATGGGTGAATAATGAAGTGTAAAACACACATAGCCATTTGATTTAGACATCCAACATTTAATTAATATAAAAATAAACTACTCCAAGTAGAAAAGGAAATTATAATTTTAGAAAGTCATGGATATGTTTATGATGAAGAAATAGATAGAGCACAGTGTAATTAAATAATTAGACCATGTAGATGTAGATGGTAATGCAAAGATAGAGATATGAGAGACTAAATCTTACATAAGACATAAGAGTGGGGCTGAACATTGTGAAAAAAACTAATACACAAAGCTATAATGAACAAGTAATGTAAGGTTGGGTCATGAATGTCCTATGAAGCACCATGAAAGGTACACATTGGATGCATAACCATGAAAAATTAGGTTCCAAAGAATAATGAAATCTATACAGTTATCTACCCATAGGATTAGATGTAACTAGAGTATTCAATTTTCACATTGTGATATAAGGGAACCATAATGAAGGTAATAGACATAAATTATTATATGAGAGCAAGGGGAGTCTTGGTGGACAACCTAATTAAATATTTTAAAGGGGGTTATACATGGAACTGAATTTTAAATAGATTTGAAGAGATGTGTAATATGTAATGAAATATATGATAAATGTGGAAAAATCCATTGCATAACTAACAAAGTAAATTTTTAGAATGGTTCCATGTTTAGTCAATATAAAGAATAGGTATAAGTATATATGCGTAAAATGCATAACAAGACTAGGAATACAAGTTCCTTTAACCAAAAATTGATAAACATCCTAAAATATTAATCTATACTATATTTTCATATAAAATGTGTGGAATATAGGATCTCATTATTAGATAGGGATAAACATACTAATTGATTTACCTTGTCTTTGAATAGTTCATTTAATAAGAGATGGTTGAGACATACCAATATCTAGGATACTATAGACATGGATGAATAAAAACACAAATAATTATCTTGATTATTTGTGTTTCTCACATATCTATCTTATAATATATATCATTTCAATAAATTAGTAACAATAGATAATTACAAAAAAAGGTAGTTATAAGAATGATTTATATTTAACTTGTGTGAAAATTTAAATCCCCTAAAAATGTGATAGTTACATTCACATTAGTGTTACATTGATAACATGATACTTATCATTTCTAAAACATGAGAATGTTGCCTATCATATCACATGATAAAATATTAATTCAATACAAATTTTTAGTCATGTACAAAGCTAGACTAATATGTTGTACATTACAAGGTGTAGTTAAAGTACATAAGGAATTCATGTATTTATATACATTAGCATAGTAAGCTAAAAGGGTGATGAGTCATGTGAAGAGCTAGGTTATGCATGGTGTTTATATACACATAATATTTTCAAAATTATATCAATTAATAACACTCTTTATCTTACAATAACCCATTGAGTCTAAATCTCTCTGAGTGCATGCCTTATGGGGTACACTAGGAAAAGGGTAGGCAGACCATTGGTGGTTTATAAGATTGTTGTACATATGTCTCCTAAAAACCATTCCATAAAGTTTTTTATTCTCTTTTACAGACTCATCTAATCTTTTACCATATTTATTACCCCTTTTCCTAACTTAAAACCAATTTTGATAGTTTAAAGTACTAGGATAATTGGGTTGGCCTTGTACTCTTATTGGTAAAAATTATTTAGGGTCTAGGTCGACTCGTGGCTGACTTATGCCATGACCTAGTGATTTTTTGTCATTAAAAGTACTAGGTTGATTAGGTCGACCCTATCGATTGAAAATTTTGGAATGGGTTGGGGTTAAATCTACACACACACACACACACACACACATATAACAACATTTCACAATTATATAGAGAAGAGAATAAGTAAGAGTATTGTACATCTACTTATCCACCATTATAATTGAAGATAAAGCTTAGGGTTTCATACTTTCTTTGAAGATATGAATCTTGTCTTGTGGAGATGTATTTTGTATGCATTGATAGGTTGTACAACCTAGAGCTAATTTATCCTTGTCGTCCTTATATACTAAAATAACCTATTGAAAAACACCTTGGCTAAGAGGCAATTGAGGCTCATCAGGTTCATATTAGAAGGTAAGTAGTAAAACTTTATTCCTCATTTATAAGAGTATATAGATATGCATTTGTAATTATCTTCTAGGTATTATGATTACGTATACATTGGCATGAGTATATGTCTCTTATGCATGTTTACTTTTGTTGTTTATTGCCCCCACTTTGTGCCACAAGATTTGATGAGCACTATATTATATTTTTTTACTTACTTATTATTAGTTAAGTGAATATGAAAACATAAGAATTAGTTAGGTTTATTGCATTATTTTTCTTGATTGGAGACTTCGGAACCCTCCCTAGTATTATTTTTATGATAAGAGATCCCATAATTGGGTCTAGTGGATGTACATATTGGTCATGTTCCTAATTATATAATATATCCCCAATTGAAAGTATAAGTAGGATATGTCTTCTTCGATTTAGGATTTATTTATAGATGTGATGCATTTCTGATTGCATACATTCTGGTGAACCCAACATGAATCTCACCCTTGTAGGTTTTCTTCCATGTTTTCATCTTATATCATTTTGTTTATTATTTTCTATATTTGTGATCTTAGGTTGATAGGGCCGATATAGATTCTAACTTTTATATGTAGGTTTAACACATAGTCACATCAAAATGACTCTATTATTTTTGTTTAAGTCTTCATCAGATATAGGTTAATAGATTGAATAGGTCAATACAATACTATTTTTCACTTCCATATAGGCTATTGGTTCAAACAGGTCAACACAATATTCTTATTCAACTCCAAAAAACATATTAGGTTGACCAGGCCATTATAGTATTATAAACAACTTCCAAAAAACATACTAGGTTGACCAGACCAATATAGTCATTTTAATAGGCTTCAAAAAATAGGGAATTACAAAATTAGGTCAACACAGTTGGTAGAATTTACAAATAACATTTAAGGTACTTCAATAATTATCTCATATTCTTTAGCATCTTCCAACCTACCAAGGTTCCTTTTTATCTCTCTTTCATTTCAATTCTTCCTTACAGTTCTATTTTGTATAAATTTTAGTCTTTGAAAATACCATCATAAAATAACATAAGTTGACTTGTATGAACTAGTTCTATATTCTATGTTCTATCTGAATACTAGGTTGACTCTATCGACATAGTTCTTAAAAGACTCTCACTTCAATAGTATAGTAGCAATATTGTCAACTCTATTTTATAATGTTTTCATATAGTGTCACCTAAACCAACTTTTCACTATGTTTCAAATTAGAAATTAATAACTATATTATAAAAATAACTTCACACTTTCAATTTTAGTTGTTTGTGTGTTTAAATTAGCTCACATAGTCTAATTAGGTGGTTTTTTAATATACCATTTATTTGCACTATTTTTATATTTCTTGCACACACTACCAAATCACATAATTACATAACACATTTAAACATTTCTCTACCCAAGGCTTGCCTACATGGATTTCATCATCAAGGGGGGAACTGACTTAGTTTTATGGCTAACTATAAACATGTGGTCAATGGTATATATTGGCAAACTACCTGAAAACTTTATCATTTTGGGATTGTGAAGTAAGGGCGTAAGCCCCAATACAAAGAAAACATCATTGATAACATAGATCCCTTTCAACCTCTAAAACCATCCATAGATTTTTTTTTTTTTTTCATAATTTCAAATAAATTCTATATCACACTTAAAATAACACTTTATAATCTAAAAACATTTAGGATGACAACTTAGTTAGCACTTACTTTTCAAATTGATTGCTTTCTCTTTGCTCATTGTATGATTGTAAAAAAATTTGTTAGCAAGTGTTGGTGTAAGGTTTTGTGTTATATTCTTAAATTGGATCATTCTGATTGACCTAATTAATTATGTGTTTCCTTTCACTTATTGATTTAAAGTACATTGAATTTTTTCCTTATTTTCAATACACTATCATTTTATTCAACACAATCTCTTATAGACTATTTATTCCCCTAACTATAGTACTAAGTTAACCTAGTCAATCTACTATTCATTTATGACTCTCAGGATATAATACTGAGTCAACCCTATCAGCTCTATATCCTTATTAGGTTATTTTCTATCTCAGGTTATAGTACTAGGTCAAGCCTACCAACTCTGTATCCTTATTTCCTTTATTTTTTGACCCTATTTTGAGTACTAGGTTGACCCAATTAACTCTACATTATTATCTATTCTTTCTTCTTATCTTCATTTTGTATCATCTTTTCCTTGCTTAATCCCTCTCTTTTATCATGAACTTCATGTTTTAAGACAACACTGAATTGAATTCAATAGATTTTATGAGTATTACCAAACCTAATAGGTTATCCCATAAGCATCTTGTGGCTCTTATCCTAGATGAAAGAAATATTCATATATCCACTTGCACAATAAACTATGGGACCCCTCATTATTGATATTTTATTCACAATCCTCTCTTCTTAGTTGAAGATAAACCTTAATTATAATATAACCCAAAAATGTCTTCTTCATCTCTAAATTTCCTCAACATCAAGGAAAGGATCATTCTACTATTACCAACTCATTATAGGTGGCCAAGTTGAGGATACTCATTCACCTTAACCCACATTCTCACACAAATTTTGGGATACTAGCTAATTTACTTCTCATCTTCTTCCTTTTATTTTGACCCCTTCTCATATAATGACTTCTTATTTGATTTCATCTACCTCCATGCCTAGTATCTCTACTAGCATGGTGAGTTCTACATTTAGTGGGCCTTTTCCAAGGCCCACTCTTCTCAATTATTCGACTACTACATTTTTTTCTACCCAAGGTAATCATGCCTTGAGTGCTTATTTTTATTGTCCCTTTACTAGTCCATCTTTTGACACAAAATAAAATTATGCCACTATTGCCTCACTTACTAACAACTCTTCTCAAGCTCCTACTAACACCCATAGTGGTACCCAAGACACTACTACTAATTCTAGGGCTTTAAACAATTCTAATAATTCAACTCAAATCGTTAACTCCTATTTCAAACCCTTAATTAAATGATTTTTTTCAATCCAACAATGCAAATCGAATGATGCAAATACAAAATCACCTTATCCATCTTAAAACCCATCTTCTATAGATGTCATAGGGCATGCATAATTAAAATGTTCCCCCATCTTCTCTTAGGGATTCCCATTGTATTATTATCAATTAACATCCTCTTAACAATTATTTACATTTAAAATAAGACTCTTACATTTCAAATTGCTAATATTGATATAAGAGGTATCACCCCTACTATTTATTAAAATGGGTCAACCGATCCTACTCTTCATTTAAAATCATCTATAAATCTATATAAAGATTGGGTCAAATTAAATACCTTTACAACAACCAAATTCTTATAAAAAACTCTCATGGGTGATGCTTTATATTAGTACAATGAACTTAAAACTCGTTCTATTACTAGTTTGGAAGATTTATTCAATGCTCTAGTCAAAGAGTTATAAACTAGTGATTTCCCTGAGAATACCTTGGTCCATTTTATAAATTGAAAGAAACTTGAAATCAAAACCACCTAAGATTTTGTTAAATGATGGAAGACCTTGTTTAAAAAATGTGAATGTAATACAACATATGACAACCTTTTCCATCTCTTTACCAATTCTCTTTTTCCTAGGTTACAATATTGGGTCCAGACTTTCTCTTCATGTACTTTGTAAGAGGCTATTGACCAAGATAAACATCAAGATTTCTTTATGCATCAATTTGAGCCATCCCAACCTTCTATAGGTACTCACATGTTACTCAAGAATAAAACTTTTCATGTTATAAATGATGGTGTCATAGACTCTTATGATACCATTCACATTATTCAAGTTGTTGCTCCTAACCAATCTTTGAAACAAGCTTCCCCTTCTAACCACATCACTAATCCTCATTTATCTTCAACCAATAACATCAATGTTCTCAAACCTTTATCCTTAGTAGAATTACTAAAACATCTACCAAGTCCTCTCCCATGAGAGTTTGATCCCATTCATCCTATGAAATCTTGGTATGATCCTAAAAAATTTGTTTGGTTTCATACTAGTTGGGGTCATTCTCATGGGACCTATAGGCATCTTCATAATTTGTCAATGGATTTCCTTCTTAGTCCCAATTTCAACCATGATTTTATTATTCATAAATGCCAACAAACCTATGACATTGATTTCAAATACCATAAAACATAAACCAAATATAAAGATTTGAATAAAGTTAATGCTCATTGGCCATCTATAAGTATTCTCTTCCAAATCACCAAGATACCCAAGACAAACCTACCCTTTTACCAATAATGTTGATAGTCTTATTAACCCAAGTCTTGAAGACAATGTGGTTAATATAACTAACATGAGAAAATAATCAACCCATCTACACCCCTCCATTATCTTGCACATTTTGTGTTATCTAAGATTATTCTCTAACTCACATAACTAAGTTTGCATAAAATGACATTATATCTTTTGATGAACCGATTCCAACACCTCCCTTGGATAAATCTTCTCATACCATTTATATCATCCCTCCATCTTCTTTACTTGACACCAATGATACTCAAAATTCTATCAACACTTATTTTAATCTACCTCAACCCACACCTGCATCAACTACTTAATCTTCTTGCAATAGTATACAAACTTGTCTTCCTATTAAAATTTTTGCCTCTTATCAAAATCAATTCACATGTACTTCAACTCCTCCTTTTGAATACCTCATTCAACATTATGAACCTCTCTCTAACAATATTATTATGGGCTATGATGAGTGGGATCCTATCATGGAACTCACTAATCTCCCATCCCAAATATAGTTTCTCAAACTTATATATACCTTTCTACATCATTATAACCATCTTGTGTAGAATCCCTCATCCTCCCCTAGTAGGACGTGAAGCAAACTTATCTAGATATAAATATAACATTATCCAATAATGAAAATATATGTCCATCCATGTTGATTAAATAATGAATTCTTCCCTTTCCCTCAAATTTCACATTATTTCTATGATTACCAATGAGATTTTACATAATGCAGATGATCCTCCTGTATTCATCAATGTTCAAATCAGTGATATCCACATCAATCATGCCTTAATTAATGAGGGTTTTAACACTTGGGTTGTATCTCTCAATTTTATCAAAATTATTGGATATTCTAAATGTAATCCTATGTCCACACATAACACATGTCAAGGCTATGACTGAAGGCACATGCCTCCTTTACGTTATGTGTGACTCTTCATTACCATCCCACCTATCATTATTCATATGAATGTGATGATATTTAATGTTCCTCTATCTTAAAAGATTTTTCTTGGTAGTCCATGGACTCATTATATTATGTAAATTACCTCTAATTTTGGGCATTGCATCAAATTCCCTCATAATAGAGGAATCTATAAGATCTAGGGTAACACCAATCCTTGGAATTTAAAACAATTTCAAGACCAAGTTGTATTCAAGATTCCTACCCTTGAACCCTACACAAGCATTCCGTTTCATGAATTTCAATTATTTAAATTTCCCATAAATTGTATTTGAGGTTACAATTGTCATCCTAAACTCATTAGGAATATTTCCCCTAACCTTCTATATTTTGATGATGATGAACCTGATGAGATCAATCTTAAGACTAAAACTTTTGATCTTTCACCTCATCTCACATCTCAGCTTCCCACTTATTTACAACCTAGTTCTCATCAATAACCTTGTGATGACATCCCCATTATCTTAATTAAGACTTGACATTCCATTCATCACACCACATCAGATGACAAGGTCATCCCTACCTATGTCATTGATCTTCATACACTTGATTATGATGATGGTTATAACTTAGATTATCCATTATTTGGAGGTCTTGTTTAGGTCCAAGATGTTGAGATAAATCTTTATCATTCCTCTTTACTTATTATTTTAGTATATTTTTTCATGTTCCATCTTTATCACTCTTAATTTTTGCATTTTTCCTCTTTATTGTAGGGTAGAGATGGTGTGGACACCTCTAATTTATAAATATCCTTGTATAAGTATGATTATGGACCATGTTATGATTGGGACCTATCACATTTATAGATACCATGACCCCTTATATCTTGTTTATCCCTGATATGTGTGTGATTATCCTTTAACCTTGTATAGACCCTACTCCTTCATCAATAGATCCTAGTTCAAATCCCATTACTACTCCTATTCTAGCTGAGCCTCTTACTAATTCCAATCCTATTACTCCATCTATTGATATTTTTTTAATCTATTCACCAAACCCACCTTCTCTTGGTGATGGTTTACTCCCTTTACCATAGACACATCATTTGCCTACCAAATAGGCTGCTTAATCTTATTATGACATTCATAAGTTTTCTAGTCATTAGACTAGAGATTGTTCCCTATACCAAGCTACCTCAACTTATATTACACCTCTTCGTATGATTACACCTACTAAGACTAATCATAGGCATATATGTTTCTTCCACACCACAGATAACCATTTATCTATGCATTATCACAAGCTATGATAATGTATTGACACTTTGCATCCTACTACTCATTAACCCTTAGACAAGGCCATACCTCCCAACAAATTATTATATGAGTATCTTCCTTAGTAAGGAGAGGTATATTATCTCTAGTAACAATGTGGGAAACATCACATTGATCATTGCCACATCCTTTAGTAGCATTTTAAGGATCACCTTTTAACCATTCTTGCACCTTATATCATTCCTCCCATAGGTCATTCTCACAAGAAGGTTCCCCCTTCTTCCCCCATGGTTTTAGATCCTATGGTTCCATCTCCTTTCATGGTTTCTTATTCATCTACTATTCCTATACATGTTATTCCCTCACCCATGGACCTTACCTCAGCCATGGATCCTTCATCTCCCATGATTACCTCACCTATGGTACCTTCCCCATCGATGACACCTTCATCTCCCATCAAAACCACTCCCATGTATTATCCTAAGCATCCTTGTATGATAGTCCTCTTTATCATACTCATTAAAATATTCCTATAATTTCTATTAAGGATATTCAACGTGAAGTATTTTCCCATCTTTCATTGAAGATAGATGAGACATTAGTTATAGTTTGCATTCAACTTCATAGAGACTTATCAGATGTTATGGATAATATGTCTAGACAAATATATCATTACTTATGAGCAAATACATGGTGTTCTTACATTTTAATTTGGATTGGACATGTCATCCAAATTTATCCTTGTCTATTTTTATATCATTTGATATTGTTTCAAATTCTTATTTATCTTACATGATGACTTTTGTTTCACACTTTATATTGTTTATGATTTCATTATGTTCTCTTATGGATATATTTTCATCATTTCCTTCTTTTTATTATTGAGTTCATTTTTTATGACTCCCTTGTTCCCTTTCATGATTATTTGTTATCTTATCTCTATAAAAATGGATAATTATTACTATGACTTGGTTATACAAACCTTGATTTTTTTAGTCATTTATCATTTACCATGTGATCAATTAGAAAAAAAATCATATCTTTATATTATCCTTTTATTGATAAACTTTTAATCTCCTTTTATTCCCCTTTATTTCCTTTCAGAAACTAAGCTTACACATAGTTGAGACTTGAGATAACATGTTGGTTCATAGTTAAGCTTAAGTGTTTTATTCAGTCTTGTCTTTACATACTTAGATTCCTTTATCCAAAGATTAACACTCATTCATGTGTATTAATATATCTCTAATGATTAGTTAGGTATGAAATCATAAATTCATCATGTCTATAAATCAATCCTAACTTAGAGAGGATAGATCATACTTACACTTTCAATTGGGGACACATTAGATAATTAGGAACATGTCTAATTTGGGTATCCACTAGACCCAATTAGGGGATATATTACCATAATAAAGAATGATAGGGAGGGTTTAAAAGCCTCCAATCAATCACAATCATGCAATAACCCTATATAGGTCCTATGTTTTCATTTTTCACTAAACTAATAATAAGTAAATTATAATCTAGTGCTCACCAAATCTTGTGGCATAAAGAAGGGGTAATTAAAAAAAAATTAAACATGTGTAAAAGACATATACTCACATCAATGTAAATGAAATCCTAATGTATGGAAGATAATTATAAATGTATATCTATATAATCTTATAAAGGAGGAACAACTTTAGGGATACTTACCTTTAAATATGAACCCATCAAGGCTCAATCTATCCCTTGGCCAAAGTGATTTGTAAGAGGTTGTTGTGATATGTAAAGATGACAAGGATAAATCAGCTCTAGGATACACAACCTATCAATTCATCTAAAATACTTTTCTACAAGACAATATACATATCTCCGAAGAAAGTATGAGACCCTAAGCTTTCTCCTCAACTATAATGGTGGATAAGTAGATGTAGAATAAATCTTAATTATTATTCTCTTCTCTAAATAATGGAAAAATGATCTTTTATATATAGGTATATTTAACCTTAGACCCTTACAAAAATTTTAGCCAATAGGGTTGACCCAGTTGACTTCGTACAATTATGGAAAGAAATTCACTAGGTCATAGGCTAGGTCACCCAAGAGTTGACCTAGACCCTAAATGAATTTTACCCAAAATACTATAGGGTTGACCTAGTATATAGTCAAAAGGGTATTAATGCTAGAAAAAATGGGGATAAAAGGTATAAAATGACCCAATATTATGCCATAGAGAATAAAAAGTTTAAGGATATGGTTTTCAAGACATAAGTGTGTAAATAACAAGTGGCTAAAGGGACAACAATCCTATGAAACACCATTAGTATAACCACACCTATATCAGTGCACCCATTAGGGCATACTCATAAAGATTGAGATTCAATGTGTTCTTAAAAGATAAAGAGAATCATTAATTTATATTACCCACTCAAATATCATCATATGCCACATGAGTGCAACATGGGATGGTGCTTTGGGAATAGAACATGATAACACATAATGATGATGTTAAATAGAATGCAGTAAGGATCAAATAGGGTAAATTAAAGGATAATTAAAAATCACATACCTTTATTCACCTTAGCATTATAGATAAATACATAGATTGAGAGACAAGTAAAGACATCCAAATGTGAATAAAATTAGGTAAACCTATAGAAATTAGTTCAAAAAATAGAAAAAAAATTGAAATTTTTGGAACATTGGCATATAGTAGTGGAAAACATTATATATTATGTCATGATTCCATAAAATTTTATGGTTCAAATAATGGGACTGTAAAAAAAAAGATATGATCAAAAGAAGGAATCTAATGGTAAATATTTGAAAGTTAAAGATTTGTGAAAAGTACGTTTAAATAGGGTGAAATGGAAGTCATTTGCTTATTGTTTGATTTGGTTATGAGAGAAAAATAGAGCTATGAGAGTCCAAACAAAATTAAATAGAGATAATATGGTAAGGAGAGGACAATCAAGATGAGAGGGATGCCTAGCAGTCATAGTGGGTGTAACACAGGTAGGCAACTAAGAATTTCAAAGTTGTTTTTGAATATTTTATTAAAATTAAATTTTTTTATATAGATTTGTAATTTAGAGTAATTATAGTAACCATAATAAATGTGAGAAAGTTGTTAAGGGAAATAGAATCCAAAAAGAGAAATGGGTTGAAAGGAATCATAATAATAACTATTGAAGGCATTGATTACAAGAAAGGAAAGGGGTCAATAGTCAAAACCAACTAGGTTCACCTAGTTGACCTAATAGGCTAGAAACTTTGAAATTCACGCTGCTAAATTTGTAGGTGTGTGTTGACTTAGTTTGTTTTGCATTCTACCAACTTATTACCTAACTACTGACTTAGTAGCATAATCCACTCTATTGACTTAGTATTAAGGGTGAGAAAGTAAAGGGTCAAATTAGTTTGTTAAGTCAACATGGTCAAAATGAGGATTATTTGGTCAACTTAGTGTTTGACTAAGTGATTATGATATTACAAAAATGCATGAAATAGATTGAAATAGTGTGAGAAAGTCCTAAAATGATTGTTTGAGGACTAAAATGGCCAATTAGGCTAAAAATAGGTCAAATTAGTCAAGAATGGATAGATTAAAGCAAATTAGGATTTTTTTTTAAAATTTAAAAATAATTTATTTAATTATAAATGACATGGATATCTAATATATATTTTTTTGTTTTATGTTTGCAGGGGTGTTTGAGATTTTGGCATTTGGTGGATGTAGCATAGCTCCCATACCTTTTGAAGTGATTAAAAATTAAATATTGATCAAGGTTGGTTATATTAGGTGTAGGAAGGATTAAGGATATGTTTTGAGTACTATTGAATGTTGATTTAATAGTCATGTTCCTAGGAGCTTGGGAATGATTGACTAACATAGTTAGATGGGAGGTTGATGGGGATACCATCAAGGTGGGTATCAACCTAATGGATATCCATGTGATTCTTGGATTACTGATAAGAGGTATGCCTATGATCATGTGGGTACCAGATGGATAGGAGGATAGGTGAGTTGTAGTCATATAAAATAAAAAAATTGATTACTTAAGCATGGCTAATGACACTCAATCCATAGGTCCTCTTTATTACTCACACAACTCTTCTAGGATATTATTTCACTAATTCTTAATTATCCCCAACCTTTTGGACTTAACCCTTTTAGGCCCAAGTATCTCTTTCAAGACCAAATCCATCCCCATAGGCTTCATTTCCTTAGGACAATAGTGTTGAACTAGAACAAGAATGTTGAAACCTAGGGTGTCCTAATTTTTGTGTTGTTGTCCAAGTTCAAAATTGCTCCTAACAGTCATATTCCTTCAAATCATATTTTTCCTTATTAGTCTCACATTAATTCATTTAACCTATGATCATTAGTTTTTCTATAAAAGGCCATTCAAATTCCATTTAGAAGGGTTGACCCTCATTTACAAGATAGAATAAATAATAAAATCAATTACATTCAATCACTCTTCCCTATTCTCTGCATATAGCCTTCCAAGATCATTTCAAGCTTATTCAAACCTTTGCACTATTCCCTAACCATCCAAAGTACATCAAATTTTGTATCTAATTACATTTAGCATACATAATTACACCAAACACTTCAATGGGAGAACTACATCAGCTTTATCCCTCTTCAAAGTATTGGTATGTAGGTAGTGTGCCCACACATGGGGTATGAAGTGCATCTAGCATATCCTTTACACACTAACCCCTTCTATATTTTTTCCAAGTTTTAATTCATGTTCAATAAAAAAGAGATCCTAGGGATTTGAATATTAAAAAATATGCACAATGAGATCCACAAGATTTTATGCTTTGATATTTCACTAATAAGGTAACACTAGTTTATTGAACAGAACCCAAAAAGCTCAAACCACCTAAGCAATAGTTCGTAAAAAGGACTATAGTGACAAATAACAAGGTATCCCACTTTTTATGCTCTTATCCAATCTAGAAATGAACCTCAAGATATTTTTTTTATATTTTCCCAATACCACTCCTCTAGTATCAGACCCTACCTTAATTCGGATAATTTAGAATAAGCTAAGCTAGATTTGTCTTATTTATCACTATATTTAGAAAAGGAAAAAATACAAGTCTATTTATACAAATTGTTAGATTAATTCTTACATATTATTTAATAATTTACTTTGCTTACACCTATTTATTTAACTAGGAATAAAACCCCATTATTATGAAAATAATAAAACATCTAGTGAACCCAACTTACTTCAAATTTCACACAAAACCCTAGAATCCCTAGGGATAACTATTTATAATTTTCATCCATAATTTCTTGATTTTACCTACATTCAAAAAATAATAAATATATAAATTAATTTCAAAAATACCAAATATTTTTTTAAAACCCTAGTTTGCACATACTAGCTCCTCCTTGCATACAAACACATTCCAAACACTAGGAAAAATATATTGCTAATTTTAGAAATATTTTTTTATTTTTCATAAATTTTTCAATAAAAATTCTATAAATTGTCTCTAAATTTTTAAAATTTATCATAATATTTTAAAAAATATATCATTTTATAACTCTCTAGTTACATCAACTAAACTCCTAGTTACTTTCTACTACTTGTCCAATCATTTTCTCAAATTTTAGTTACATATAAAACACAAAAAATCAATTTAAAAATTCATATTAGTTTGCATAAATACTTTCAAAAAGTCCTTAGTTTCATATACTAACACCTATTGGCTTCTTGAGGTATCACCTTACATGTTTGGGAGCTTTTTATCTTTTTTGCACAAATTCTAATTAACTATTTTTAGGACTTTGCCTTTATTATATTCAATAATTTACTTTCTATCACATTACCTATTAAAGTTTATTGTAAAACATTCAAACACATTATAAATTATTTTCCTACTTTCACAATGGCCCAATATACCAGTTTTGATGAAACTGATAAAAGAGAACTTTAAGAACTCTTAACAAAACAACCAGATATGGAAGATGACATGCTTAGAATTATATAAGAGGAACAACAAAAAGTGAAAAATGGTCAATCTTCTCAAACCATAGAGCCACCAGTTGTAAATGACACTATGGGGGACACTATATCTTAATAACCCCCTAATCAACCCAACCTTCTTCTATGCCACCAATTATGATTAGTACATCCCAATCTCTTGATGTAGTAGCCCTTATGTAAGAGATAATATCTCCTCAATCCAAGGTACAATATCTTGAGAATGGTACCACTAGACTTATACACACTTTAGATTATGTTACTCTTTTACATAGACCATTGGCATGTAATATTGCTTAGACACCCTTGACACAAAGTTTTGGTCAACCCAAGTTTAATATTTGTGATGGCAAGGGTGATCCAGAGACATGCTTGAGATCTTTTCACGTAACATGTTTCAATTATGTAACCAATTATTGGTTACATATGAACTTACTTATATGGAGTTTAAAGGATTATGATTTACAATAGCTTTATAGTATACCAAATCAGTCAGTCATGGCATTTAATCCTTTAGTAGACATGTTATTAGAACATTTCAGTATCAACATTGGTGATAAGGTTTCATATTCTCAAATTTATTAATAAAATTAATGACCAAACGAGCATCTCATAGACTATGTTCTTTGGTATTAGACCATCTTGACTAAGATGACTAGTCCCATGGTAGATATGGAGTTATAAGACCTCTTCAAATAGGGTCTTCTACTAGTCCTTCATGAATCAATCATGTTTCTCTTCCTTTACTAAATTATGTCATACACTAAAGGAATGAGAAGTCAAGCTAATTTCAATGGGAAAACTTAAGTACTCAAGTATCTTCGACACAACAAACAAGATTAATAGCAAAGTCCCATACAAGGTCAAAATAAATGAAAATAAGAATAAGCATCAACCAATAGTTAATGCAACTTTAGATCCCCTTCAATGTGTGGTTTTATCAACACCTCCTCATTATGCATTTGCCAATCTACTAGTTTCTCTAGCCAAGGTTTTATAGAATTTATTATAATGTAACATCATCACTCTCCTTCTTATCTAGGAAGCTAACCCATAAAATCCTCTTCCATGGAGATATGATCAACATGCATTTTTAAATTTTCATAGGGCACTAGGCCACATAACAAATAGATGCATCAATTTGAGACATAAGATATATGACTTGATAGATGATAATCTACTTGATATGGACACTTTAGTTGAGCCTCCAAAGGTAAATCAAACACAATATAAACCTTTGAAAATCTTCTTAGATATATTTCCATAGCCTTATAAATAGTATAAAGAGGTCACCACAAGTGTTCACCATACATACCATGCACATCCTCCATTGACTACATACCAGGTACCTTTAATTAAGGCACATCCTTTGAGAGGTATGATAGGTGTGTATGAGTCTAGAGTTCTAGCTAGACCTTTGATATATTTTTTATATGAGGAGATTGTGGAGGATAATACATGTTATAATGCACTTTGTATCAAAGCACATATTCATAATCAATCTATTTACAGTGTGCTTATTGACAATGGTTCTAGCCTTAACATGTGCACCTTGACATTACTATAGGATTTGGATTATTTAGAGAAATTTATCACTTTGAAAAACACAATTATCATTGGTTTTGGTGGGTATATATATATATATATATATATATATATATATATATATATATAGTTGATCAGGCAAGATAATACTTTCACTAAAACTTGGTCCTACATATTTGGCAACACCATTCACTACAATTCTTAGTGTAGGAGTTTTTGACATATTACTTGGTTGACCATATATTAAAAAAAATAGGGTAGTACCTTATACAATTCATAGATGCATGCAATTCATTCACATTAATTAGGTTATTACATTTGGTGGAGTTCATTATGAGTCACCACTCCCCACTTCAAATCCCTCTACTAGCTCTAGTTATTCCACATATTATAGTTTCTCCTCCATTTTTAGTTATAATTTTAATTTAAATATAGCCATTGTTGCGGCATCCATTACTAGTATAAAGGGTTCACACACCTCCATATTTTTAGGATTCTAGATAGCTTCTAGCTATAGTTTTCACACCTAGATTAGTAACATTAAGGTCTCATGCAACTACATAAAGAGCACCTACTCAAAGAGCTTCTTTTGCTTCTAGATGGGTCCCTAAGAGCCCTAAAATTACATCTAATTATTAGAGTTATAGGGGGAACCCACAATCTATTTCCTCTTTAGAGATTGTAGAGTAGTTACAATGTACATAGATTTCAACTTTACAATCTCAGACATTTAATTGTGCCTCAAAATCATGCATGATGTATTTTTTCGATATATGACACCATAATAGGGAATATCATTTGAGATTCATTGGTTAGTATCATTTCTTCCTAGTTTTAGCTATACATAGCTTATATCAAAATACAAAAACATTCAAATATATCAAAAATACCAAAAATATTTTTATTGTATGCATCGTCCATGCTTTACATTACTACTATCATGTTAGGACTTACATCAACTATTTCATGCTATTGTATGTCAATTTATCTACATTACCATGCTTCATTTGATTTCTTTTGAGTGTGTGCAGTGAAATTCAACTACTTGATTGCTTCACTCTATCAATTTGGGGGGCATTCCTACTTCCACATTTGAGACACACATTGATATACCTACCCACTAGGGGCATATTATACATAGATGCACCATCCAAGTTATGTCATTCCTATACTACACATTCTGAGTTATCATGTTGATGTACATTCCTTCCTAAGATTAAACAAATTACTATATCAACATTTCACTAGTATCTATCACTTGTGTATTTCTTAGCATATACCTAATCTTGTACTACACATGTTTTTCATACTTTCACATTTACTTTGATTAGTTAGATGTGATTCTACCTTTCTATTTATTACATGCTTTCTCCTCTTAATTAGCATAGCTTGTGTGATTGTATTTATAGTTCTTACATATCTCTTGTTTATGCCTTAGGACATTTTCCAATGTCCTTTACTTATAATCATGTGTGTGCCTTAGGAAATTTGTCAATGTCCTTTTCTTGTATTCCTCCATGTACATGTGGTCTTTGTGCCAACTTTGCTTGTTTCACTTGTATGTGTATGTGGCATTTGTACATGCCTTCTATGTTTTTTTCTTGGCTAAGTGACATATGACCATGTCCCTTTTTTGTATAGACCCTTGGTCATCTTTGTATGCTTCTCACTTATTACTTCATGGTTGATTGATTTATTTATTTTCTTACTTCTCAATGTGTGTAATACCATGATCCACATCATGTATTTCCCTTTCTTTCTTAGATGCCATGATGGACATCATGATCCATCCCTCCAACTAACAACTACCAACTAACATCTAAACATTTATAGTTATAGTTTAGTACATTACATAGGATTATACATTGTTATATCTATCTAGTCATACCCTTACTTATCTAAAAATCTCTCAATATAATTTTTTTTATATCTATAGATATCTTGTCAAATATCATTTTCATATCATGTATCTATGCAACATAACACACTTGCAAGACTCTATTCTTCTGAGGGTAGTCATTATAGGTTCATCATTCCTACCCTCAGAAGAGGGGAAACAAATAGAGGTTTTGTTATAGAGATCAAATCTTTTAATAATCAAAATAGTAGCATTTAGATCACCTAGTTTAGAATCTAGAGGTCAAACTAGTTAGAACAGAGTAAGAAAATAGTGACAGTTCTAGATCAACAACTAGTTTTAGCATAAGATAGTAGTGCTAAAAATGTATAGTAGTGCCAAAAATACGAGTGTAGTCATTTTAGTGCTCATATCTAGGAAAAAAAACACTAAATCTTTCCATAACTAGGCAAAATGTGTCGTTTAGATACAATTTTTACACATCTAGTTCATTCAAAGTTAGTAGTTCAATATAGTTTTCTTAGAGAATCCAGATTTAAGGGGTTATCATGCATAAGATGATGGTTCTTACTTTTAGTTTTATATTAGGTATTTGACATAATTTATATATTATAATACATGTTCCAGACACAAGTGATTAGGGGCAATGTGCAAAGTACATTGCTCTTGTTATATTTCCAAGTTTAGTTTATTATCTAGGCATTCTTAGTAGTTATGTGCCTTACCTCATATATAGATGGTTAGCATCAATTTCACATTAAAATTTCATACAAGTTTAAATTTATGAGTAACTAAGTTCCTTAGTTGGATTTAATATAAGCCAAGTACATTAGTTTCAGAGTGGCTTTCATACAAGCCTAACCTCCATCTTTCAAAATGGCCAAGAGTGGCTTAGTTTCCAGCATATATTCAGTCTATCCATGCCACATTGTTATATTTATAGAAAATCCATGAGTTCTATGATACATTTAATATGACATCTATTCTATATGGGTATCATTTCATATCTTCACTTCACAGGGCAACAATGGAGATAAAGGGCCAGCCTTCGTATTCTTAAGCCACCTATTCAAAGCGATTGGACACATAGTTTAAACATTGAATAACACATGCATGATTTTTTAACTTCACTTCATCGGCAATGATGGAGCAAAATGGATAGCCTTTTTATTCTTGAGACACATTCTGGGGAATTGAGAACTCACCTCTATTCATGATATTACACTTAATATAACACAATCAAACATCACAACATGTTTTATATTGGTTCACGTATCCAATGGGGTGTATTCATTCCTTTTTTTCCTCTTACTCAACTTTTTTATGTTCTTATTTTAGATATAGTGTATCTAGTAAGAACTGATCTACATTTATGTTTTTATTATAGATCCACACTTCACAGTGTACTCTCTATGTATATCAAACATCATACAACTTTATGATACTTTCCCTTATAGGTAAGTTTAGGTATGATTTTTACTTTCATTTATCCTAGTATTTTTATTTGCTACATCACTAGAATAAAGGGGAGGAAAATTTAGTCATACAAAATGGGAAATTGGATGACTTAAGCATGGCTAATGATACCTAATCCATAGGTCCTCTTTCTTACTCAAAAAACCCTTATATGTTATTCTTTCACTAATTCCTAGTCATCCCCAATCTTTTGGAATAAACCCTTTTAGGCCCAAGAAACTCTTTCAGGACTAGATCCACCCCCCCAGGCCTCATTCCATTAGGATAATAGCACCCAATTTGGATAGGAGCATTGAAACCTAGGGTGTCTTGATTTTGGCACTATTTTCAAAGTTCAAAATTAATCCTAACGGTCATATTCCCCTAAATAATTATCATTTTCCCTATTGGCCTCACATGAATTCATTTAACCCATGATAATTAGTTTCCCTATAAAAGGCCATCCAAAGTCCATTTATAAAGGTTTACACTCATTTACAAGAAAGAATCAAGATTACAAGCAAGTATATTCAAGTACTCTTCCCTATTCTCTACATACAACCTTCTAAGATCATTTCAAGCTTATTCAAACCTTTACACCAGTCCATAGTCATCTAAAGTACATGTAATTTATCATCTAATTAAATTTATAATATATTATTACAAAAAACACTTCAATGGGAGAATCACATTAGCTTGATCCTTCCTCAGAGTATTTGTATGTAGGTAGTGTGCCCACACATGGGGTGTGAAGTGAATCCAACATATCCTTTACACACTAACCCCTTCTCTATCTTTTCCAAGTTTCCATTCAAGTTTAAGAACAAAGAGATCCTATGGATTTGAAGATTTAAAATATATTCACAATGAGCTCCACAAGATTTAAAACATTGTTATTTCACTGACATGGTAACATAAGTCTATTGAACTAAACCCAAAAAGCTTAGATGACCTTAACAATATCACTAGAAAAAGACTATATCACTAGACAATAGGGTGTCCCACTTTTGATGATATTTTCCAATCCCAAAATTAACCTTAAGATATAGTTTCTAATAGTTTCCCAATTTTTGTTCCTCTAATATCAGACCCTACCTCAGTCTAGACCATTTATAATAAGCTAAGTTAGATTTCTCTTATTTATCACTATATTTATAAAAGGCAAAAATAAAAATCTATTTATACAAATTAGTAAATTAATTATTTCATATTATTTACACCATACTTATTAATTATTATTTCTTAATTCTTGATCTGGGCAATAATTAAGGTGATAATTCAGGTGACAGGTCCACCCCAAGTGATGATGAAACTTCTAAGAGCCATAACTTTTACACCGTAGCTTTAATTGACTCACCATTTGAACTATTGGAAAGATAAGAATGAGGAGAATGTGGTGAGATGACATCAAGTTTAGATCAATGAATTTTAACCCTTGAAAACCCAATAGAATTTCCACAAATTTCAATTTTAGTAGTGCAATCTAAAAATAGTTAGTTTCTAAAAATAGTAATTCCTCAAATTTTGTATTGTTTTAAATCATGGAAGTAAAAACACTTTATCTCACTCAAGATTGGTGACCTTACACATATTCCTCCCACTTGAAAAACATGTATAAATGAATATGTAACCCAAAATTGAAATCGACCATCTCTTCTCAGAGATAGGCATATGTTTGGGTCTGCAAATTTGATCAATAAAACATCTCTTCTCAAAGATAAAATTATTTGAATTGTATTGTTCTTGTTTCTTGAATTATATTTCAACCAAAGATTTTGAGTTTTGGATCAATCTATTTTATGATAGTTTCCCAGTTGTGCTCCTCTAATATCAGACCCTACATCAATCTGGATCATTTATAATAAGCTAAGTTAGATTTCTCTTATTTATCACTATATTTAGAAAAGGCAAAAAATACAAATCTATTTATACAAATTAGTAGCTTAATTCATGCATATTATTTATTGATTTACTTTCCTCAGACCTATTTATGTAACTAAGAATAAAACCCCATTACTAAAAATAATAAAACATGATCCTTAGCCTTATGGGTTATGGGATCAGATAGGATATATCTCAAGATAAGATTTAGCCTATTTGATATGTATAGAACTCAGATTATAGATATTTGAAATATAGTTATATGAATTATGATAGCATTAGTTTTGTGTCATAAATTAGATGGTAAAGTACCACTACATGTGATGGCCTTATGTCGGTCCATTTTAGATCATGAGGTAATATATGATTTAGGTTATATATTATGGGTCTAGCTTACACATGACATGTATAGGATGTTGTCTAGAAGGCAAAATATCATGGGGATAATTATTTTGTTGAGGTCTTTGATATATATGTGAGGTTCTTGATGCATTGGCCAACTATATAGCCCCATGTTTTTGATGTTTGGTTGTCTTAGGTGCAGAGGTGGTGGTAAGAATGGGTAGTGTGGGCCATACATCACATGTTATCACTATAGATAATTATGTAGGTAGACATTATGTGGTAACTATATGGGCACATCATTATAGTATGGCTAAATTTGAGGATAGTTGTACCATTATTGGCATGGGTACATATTATAAGATAATACACTAGGTAGACAGAGTCATATCTAATGGAAAATATACCAAGATAGATAACACTTATTCATCCATAAATTTTGATAGTGGTGCCCACATTTTGGGTGAGACATATGAGAGAGCTGAGGGGGAAAGGAGTTATACCACTATTTACTATACCAGAGATCATACCATGGTATCAAAAAGTATAGAAATGTCAAGCATGGTAGCCAACAAATAGAGAGGAGATAGATGTGGATGTAGGAGTGATAAAAGTACCATAATATGAGGAGTAATTACCACCTCAATAATATGATCGATAGAGACACTGGTAGTGAGAGAGAGAGAGAGAGTAGAGTGGGTGGTCATCTTAGATGACCATCAGGTGGTTTAGTATAGATTTGGTTGATAAAGGTACCACTCAGGCATAGATTGAGATGAACATAGGCAGAGACCCATGGATTTAAATTAGTTGTGAGATATCCCATAGATGAGGTAATAATAAGATAGGCTCATGGAGAAACCATGATCAATGGTTTTACATATGAGGAGATAGTGGTAGGTGACACTCAAACATGTAATAATAAATGGTTTAACATTTGCTTAAGTTTTTTGAGATTGATTATAGATAGATATATTTTTGAGATATATCAATGATTTAATATCTATATAGTTTGAATTTTGTAGATAGTATAGAGGAGGAGACCATATGGGGATCCCAAGTGAAATGAACATTCCATGAGATCTTGGATGAAGTGTTAATGTAATATGACATTATTACACTAGATGATCCTACAATAGTATCTACCCTAGGTAGCTAGTTCAAATTAGGAGGAGAGGGTATGAGATGAGTACATGTGTGTAAGGAGGAGACAAAAATAGTAATAGGGGTAAGATTAGGAGAGACACATATATGGTAAACCTTGGCTTAGGAGAGAGTCATGCATATGGCTATAATGACCCAACTAGCATAGGTAGAGGCCCAAGTGGTAAACCTACAAGGATGGATGATAGGTTTGAGATCTTGGATAGTCTCTTTACAATATATTATTTTGAGATGATTTTCAGAGGCATATATGAGAAGCATTATTAGGCCACAACATAAATTGGATAGAGCCTAGCCATAAAGATGGAATGATATATAATTTTGTACTTTGTATCAAAACACATGATATATATATATATATATATATATATATATATATATATATATATTAGTTAGATGTTGATCTTATGTGTTTGTATGATGATTATGGTGTGGATGTATGGATATATTTATTTATATCACATTTATATAGCTTTTGTTGTATATGCCATCATAAATATATGAGTTGTTTTTTCTTTTCTAGAATTATGTAGGACACATGCATAGTTAAAAAGAAACAAGCAAAAAGACTTTGGCTAAGTAAAATCAATCAAAAATTAAATGTACTACACACTATTTCATGTTGGGAAATGTGTAATAATAATAAAATTAATAATTATAATAAACAAAATAATGGTAAACAAGATGGAAAAAGTTTGTTTTTAAACTAAGAGAATGATTTAAACCACATTGGGAAGTATGACAATAATGTAATAAAGTGGAAAATATGTGAAATATAAATGGTATAAAAAAAATCAATTATGTCAATGAATCATACTAAATCATGTTGTGAAGTATAAAAGAGAAACAAAATTGGCAAAATTGGTCTTAAATTTATCACACTAATTCAAGCTGGGAAGTATGAAAATTTCAAGAAATGGTTGGATTCTTACATGTGATCATAAAATAAGAAGAAAAAAGTGAAATAGTAACAAAGTAAGCATAAAACATACTAAAACAAGATGATAATCTTATCAATGACGTGAAACTTCATTGTCAATCAAATCTTATCTCATATTTGACACATGCAATTTTTTTTATGACTTGGACTATTGGAAAATTCTTAGAGGGAGGCTAGGTCCTATCCATGGTCTTACACTGCAACTCATAAAGGAAACACTACTAAGGTAGAATAAAAGTAAAAATATGGTAAAAGGGGATGTTGGTAATAGCAATGGGAAAATTTTTGTAATATGTAAAAAATGTGTGGTTCTATCTATGGTCGTAGAATGTAACTCATAAATGGAATCCCTGGGGGAGTGATCAATGAATAAAACAATATTTCTCAAGAGCAAATATGAGGAATGTATTTAATGAAAAAAATGGAAATGTAAAAATCATAACTTAGGCATATTATGAGAAGACCTTATCATACACGAGGTATAATAAGGACATGAGAAGACACTAAGTGACTAATGACCATCAATGTACAAAGGAAACATTTTTGATATAGACACAAATTTATTTAGGTTACTAAGAATACTAATAAGATAAAATCATGAAATTATATTGGTATAAGAAAACTAAAATGGACCTACCTTCCCATGACATCTTCCCCATTCCTCAAGACCCCTTATAGATCTATCGGTCTATTATGAAGATTGGGTACTGGCATGAGAAAGTAGGTAGCACTAAAAGATTTGTTTATTCTACTTTTCTAATATACTATCCTACCATACCCTAATGGACTTAAATTATATCATGAGGTTAATTTGGGATTTTGAGTTACAACTATAATAAGGATATGTTCCTTAAATCACATCTTTTATTGTGATTTAACTTTTAAGAATTTTAAATGTTGCCTTTCTGAATTATTTCCTTTTATCAAATAATTTGGATTTTAAATGGTTTTATGGATTTTAAGATTAATCATCTATATATAATTAGAATTAATAAACGTGATATATATAGTGATACACAGTAATTAGCTTTAGGCTTAGGCTAAATTAAGCTAAGTAACCAAAGACAAGACTGACTAGGACACTTAGGCTTAACAATGAACGAACATGTCATCTCAAGTCTCAACCATGTATATAATAATTTTTGAAAGGTAATAAAGGGAAGAAATGAGATCCAAAGTGGACCATTAATAGGATATTATAATGATATTAATTATTTACAAATTGATCACATGGTATATAAGGAATGACTAAAGGGAACAAGGTTTGTATAACCAAGTCACAATAATAATTATCCATGTATATAGAGATAAGAGAGAAAACAATCATGAAAAGAGAACAAGGGAATCATAAGAAATACATGTAATAATAAAAGGATAAAATGATAAAGAAAACATCCATGGGAAAAAATAACTAAAATTATAATCCATATAAAGTGCAAAATTATAGACACCTTGTAAGATAATTAAGAATTGGACACAATGTAAAATGATATAACAAATAGAAAAAGATAACATTGGAGCATATGTACAATCCAAATAAAAATTTAATAACACCATGAATTTGCTCATAGGTATTTATATATTTGTCCACACACATTATCTAGAACATCTGATAAGTCTAAATGAAGTTAAATGCAAACTATAGTGAATGTCTCATCTATCTTTAATGAAAATTAGGAAAATACCTCACATCAAATATCATTAATAGAAAAGGTAGTAATGGTTTATGGATCATGATAAGGAGGGATATCAGGTGAAAATGTTCATAAGAATGCATAATAATGGATGTTATAGGTGACAAAGGGATCATCAGTGGGGAAGGATATATAGGTGACAAAATCATAGGTGGATAAGGATCCATAGTTAAGGGAAGGTCCATAGGTGAATGACTCACAAGTGGAGGAACAAAAGGGAAAAAAGGTACCAAAAGAAGAGATGGAACGATATGAGGTCAAACCATGGAGGAAGAAGGGGGAGCCTTTTTATGGGAATGAGCTATGGGAGGAATGGTAGAAGGGGTAGGAATAGTTAAAAAGGGATTTTTAACATGTTATTGAAGGATATGACAATGGTCATTATGATGGATGTCACATTGGTTCAAAAGACAATATACCTCTCCATACTTAGGAATATATTTAGGTAGTACCTTTGGGGTAGGTATGACCTTTTATAAGGATTGAGGAGTAGTAGGATGCAAAGTGTCAATATATTATCATTTCTTATGACAGTGCATGGAAGAATGGTAGGGGTGATACCTCCTATGTTGAGATCATCAATTTCATATGTAAAAGGCTCATTTTTAAGATGCTTGATTATTTTTTGACAAGATAAGGTTTAGGGATAAGATTACCATGGGAATCTTGAAGAGGAGGTGAGAGAAAATTTTGATTAAGAATACCCCATGGCATCTATTAAAGGTGGGTTTGAATATGGATAAGGTGGTTTTGCATTCACATCATTTGGTTTACATTATGAGCTTGAAAATCATTCATTTGATTGAGTATTTGTAATAAAATTTGGTCAATTTTAGTTTCATTATTGGTATTGTTTGAAACATTAGAATTATAATTAGTGGTTTGGGTACCACTATGGCTATTGGTAGGAGCTTGAGAAGAGCTATTAGAATTTGAGGCACTAGTGGCATAATTTGCTTGTGTGGTAAAATATGGACTAGTGAAGGGATGAGAAGAGGAAGCAATAGAAGAATGATTACAATGGTTTAAAAAATGATACACTAGTGGAAGTGTTGAGGAGAATGGGTCTTGGAGGAGGCCCACTAGAAGTATAACCTACCATGTTAGTGGAGGTACTAGGCATGAAGGTAGAAGAAGTCAAGGTATGAGAAGTGGTAAAAATAAAGGGAAGAGGCTAATAATTAAAGAAACTAGTATCCCCAAATCCATATGAAAATGTGGGAGAAGGTGAATGAGTCTCTTCAACTTGACCACTATTCATGATTTGGTAAATGGTATAAGGATCCTTTTCTCAATGTTGAGGAATCTTAGACATAAAGAAGAGAAGTTGAAGGGTATAATCTAATTCAAGTTGATATTGAAGTGATTAGAGAGGATTATAATGTAAAGAGGAATGAGTAGAGGTCCCATAATTTACTATGTGAGTGTTTATATGAACATTACTCTCATCCAAGAGAGGAGCCCTAATCTACTTCTGGGAGACCCTATGAGGGTTGGTAAGACTCATCATATCCATTGAATTCAACTTAGTGTTGTCCCTAAATAAGAATTTAATGGTGAATAATAAGGGTTATATAAGGTAAAATTGATACAAAATCAAGGAAAAATAAGAGGTAGATAAGAGTACAGAGTTGATTGGGTTGACCTAGTACTAAAAATAGGGTCTAAAATTTGAGAACAATAGGGATATAGAGTTGACTAGGTTAACCTAGTTCTATAACCTAGATAGAAAAAAGGGAAAAAATGATATAGATTTTATAGGGTCAATAATAGTACTATATCCTATGAGTTAGAAAAGAATATTGTGCCAACAAGGTCGACCTAGTATTTAAAGTAGAGGAAATAGACGATCTATAAGAGACTATGTTGAATAGAATGACTATGTATTAAAATAAGAAAAAAAATTACAAATACTTTTTAAAGTAAGAAATGAATAGAAACACACAATAAATTGGGTTAATGAGGATGATCCAATTCAGGCACATAACACAAAACCTTACACCAATGTTGGCTAATGTAAGTTTTTATAATATAACATACGATAGAGCAAAGAGAAAGTAGTAAAATTGGAAATTAAATGATAACTTAGTGGTCATCCTGAATGTTAGATTATTAGAGTATGATTTTAAGTGTGATAAGAAGTTGGATGCAAGTAAGGAACTAAAAATCAATCTATGGATGGTCTTAGGATGTTTAGGTTGAAAGGGATTTGTGTTGGTAATGGTACTAACTTGGTATTGGGGCCTACCCCATCATTTCAGACACCACAACAATAAGGTTATTGGGTGTTTTTCCAATATATACCATTAATCATGTGTTTATACTTAGCCAAAAAACCAATTTTATTTTGCCCTTGGTGATAAAATCCAAGTAAGTAGGGCCTTAGGTAGATAATTGTTTGAATGCATTTTAAGATTATGTGATTTGGTAGTGTGTGTAAGAAAGAAAAAAAGTAGTGATACTAAAAGGTCTATTGAAAAACCACATAATTAGACTATTTGATCTATTCTAAGCATTTAAGCAACTAAAAATGAAAGTGTGAGCTAATTACTAGTATATAAGTGTTAATTCCAAATTTGAAATTTAGCACTATGTTGGTTCAGATGATAGTGTATGTAGAGATTATAGAATAGAGTGTCATTACTATAATACTAAAGAAAGGATCTATTAAATAACTACATCAATAGTGTTAACTTAGTCCTCTAGACAAAATAGAATATTGAACTAAGTCGATAGAGTGGACCTAGTTTATTGTATAAGGGTATTTTTAAAGACTACAAACTATGAAAAATAGAACTATAACGAATAACAGAAATGATAGAGAAGGAGAGAAAGGAGACTTGGTGGGTTGGAGGATGTAGAGTGAAGTGATATTCTTATTGAAGTGCCTTGATTTATACTTGAAAATTCTACCAACTATGTCGATTGATTTGACCTAATTCTATAGTTACCTATTTATTGAAACTTATGAAGAATACTATGATGATAGTGTCAACCTAGTATGTTTTCTATAAGTTTGGAAGTGTATTATGTCAAGAAGGTTCACCTAGTAAAATATATGGATGTGAAACCATGTACTGTGTTGAGTTGTTCAACCTAGTAGCCTATACCTAGTGAGGACCTAAACAAATATAATATATTAGTATTGTGGTGACTATGTGTTAAACTTATGCATATAAGTTAGAAACTACACTAACACTATCGACATAGTATCATAAATATATAAAAATTATAAATAAAATGATAAAATAATGTAAAACATGAAATAAAACCTATAAGGGTTAGATTCACATTGGGTTTATAATAATGTATTTAATTAAAAAATACATCATGTCTATAAATCAATCCTAACTCAGAGAAGATAGATCATAATTAGACATCCAATTGGGGATACACTAGATAATTGAGAAGATGATCAATATGTGGATTTAATAGACCCAATTAGGGGATCTCTTACCATAATACAAAATGTTAGGCAGGGTTAAAAATCCTCTAGTCAAGCAAAATCATGTAATAACCCTAAATAGGTCTTATGTTTTCATATTTCACTAAACTAATAATAAATCAACTCAAGTCTAATCTAGTGCTCACCAAAACTTGTGGCATAAATTGGGGGTAATAAAAAATAAAATTAAACATGCATAAGATAAATATACTTATTTTAATGTATACAAAATCCTAATGCATAGAAGAGAATAAAAATCCATATCTATCTACTCTTACAAAGGAGGAACAAAGTTAAGAATAATTACATTTGATGATGAACCTACTGAGCCTCAATGTCTCCCTTGGCCAAGGTGCTTCAAAATAGGTTATTATGGTATGTACGGATGATAACAATAAAACATATCTAGGCTACATAACCTATCAATTTATCTAACATACTTCTTTATAAGATAATATTTGTATCTCTAAAGAAAGTATGAAACCCTAAGTTTACTCCTTAAGTATAATGGTTCATTAGTAGATGCATAATAACTCTTACTCATTATTCTCTTATCTAAATAATGGAAATTTGATCTTTTATATATACATGGATTTTACCCTAAGTCCTAACCTTTTTAGTTAATAGGGTCAACCTAGTTGATCTAGTATTATTCATGACAAAAACTCATTAGGTCACAAGCTAGGTCATCGAAGAGCTGACTTAGACCCTAAATGAGTTTCAATAATAAGATACAAGTTTGACCCAATCAAACTAGTAATGTAAACTATAATTAATCAAAAACAAATTTACATATGCTATATCACACTTAGAAATGTATAGTAACAAAATATTACTATGTATAAGAAACCAAAGAGTGGTAAACAAGATAGAAAAATATTTATTTTTAAAACAATGAAAAAGATTTGGCACCAAATTAAAAAATGTAAAATTTCACTAAATCATATTCAGAAGTATAAAAATAATTTATGAAAATGGAAAGCATGTCAAATAACAATGGTATAAAAATAAATCAATTAATTCTACCTTGTACTCTTATTGGTGAAACTCATTTAGGGTCCATGTTGGCTCTTTGATGACCTAGCTCGTGACCTAATGAGTTTTTGTCAATAAAAATACTAGGTCAACTGGGTCGACCCTATTGGCCAAGGTTTTTGGAAGGCCTTAGGGTCAAATCCATGTATATATACAATATCAATTTTTCATTATTTAGATAATATAATAATAAGTAAGATTAATTATGCATCTACTTATGCACCATTCTACTTGAGGATCAAGCTTAAGGTTTCCTACTTTCTTTGGAGATATGGAGTTTATCTTGTTAAGAAGTCTTTTAGATGCATTGATAGGTTGTGTATCTTAGAGATGATTTATTCTTATCATCCTTACATACCACAATAACCTCTTGTGAATCACCTTGGCCAAGGGAGAGATTGACGCTTGACATGTTTGTATTAAAAGGTAAATATTCCTAACTTTGTTATTCCTTCATAATACTAGATAAATATGCATTTGTAGTTATCTTCCATGAATTATTTTTTTTTATAAATTGATGTGATTATATGCCTCTTATGCATGATTTAATTTTTTTTTATTAACCCCACTTTGTGCCACAAGATTTGTTGAGAACTAGATTAGATTTCTTTTCTTGGTATTAGTATAGTGAATATGCAAACATAGGGTTTATTTAGGTTGATTACATTATTTTCCTTGAGTGGAGGATTTGTAACCCTCCCTAGTATTATTTTTGTGATAAGATATCTCTTTATTAGGTCTAGAGGATCCACATATTGGTCATGTTATCAATTATTTATTCTATCTCCAATCCAAAGTGTAAGTAGTATCTATCTTCTTTGAGTTAGGATTTATTTATAAATTTGATGTATTTTTGATTGCATATAATGTTCATCTTGAAATAATTTAAAAATATAAGGAGACTTAGGGCCTATACGACTCCTACACATTATTATGGTGATTGATCTTGGTTTTACAGAGGAACACAAGGTTGTAGATAGTCTCTATAAGTTATGAAAGGATACATAATCTATGTTAGCCACATAAAATTCCTTATAATTGTGTGATGTTAAAAATATTTACTTAGTTCTTTGTGTCAACATAGAATGATCTATAAAAATTGAACAATACACAATAATATCCCGTAGTATCTAGAGTAATCCATTTTAGTTGGCACAACATCAATTTTCAAGGTATGCTAAAATTAAAAACTATCATATCCTTTTCAAAATAACATTTCATCATCTAAAGATTCTCATAACTAATTATATGTGTGGTGTCATTCTAAACCCCTAAAATTCTCTACCACTGGGTGTGTATAAACACCACTAGTTGTGCAAAAATGCCATTGGATGTGCAGAAATGCAACTTAATGTGAAAAACACCACTAAGTGTGAAAAAATTTCTGCTATGTGTTTCATAAACACCACTAGGTTTTTATTCCCTAAAAAACCATATGAACACCAAAACCTAATGCAAAAACATTGTTTCAAAGAATGGAAATGCCAAAACATAAAATAGAAACATTAAAACATAGAAAATAAAGAAAAAGACATAAAATTCATAAAAATAATCATAATTTTAGACTAATAAGACTCAAATCTATCTCAGGAATATGAAACTACCATATTAACTAAACAAAATCTATAATAACACCACAAAACAATAACAAAATGAAAT
This sequence comes from Torreya grandis, assembly GCA_037957365.1. Classification (NCBI taxonomy): domain Eukaryota; kingdom Viridiplantae; phylum Streptophyta; class Pinopsida; order Cupressales; family Taxaceae; genus Torreya; species Torreya grandis. The sequence continues at coordinate 296,123 of JARHVA010007621.1, read as the reverse complement.
ATAAAAAGGATGTGCCACTAGGCATGCCATAACTATCTTTGCTATAACTTAGAAATTAAATACAAACTAAGACCAAAGACAAAATTCATAATCTAAATTTTAACAAATATTGATTGATAAATTAAAATATAAAACCAATTTCCCTTCACTTATCAAGCTAAAAATTTTTTTTTGTTGAGATGGTTTTCTCATGAAATGTTGAAAGATTTTAGTTACTTCAATAGACTCATGCTTGAATTTTAACAAAATACACATATAAAGAGTGATGTAAAAGATGAAAAATATTTATGTTGATTTTTCCAAGCTTATCCTCCTTATAATAGATGCAAGAGATTTATAAATATTTAAGTTATCAAAATGAAGGATGAAAGGTACTCTTAAATATTTTTGGATGAGGGAATGGACAATTGAGATTTATCTAGATTTATTTATTTATTTTTATTTTGCATGGATGATATTCTATTTTCATTCAATGATTAAGTTGATGGATTTGGTGGATTAATGAGTTGGTTTAGGTAGTGAGGTAACTGATTGACCATTTTGATAGTTGGTTGACTAGTTTAATGAGTTAGTTGAGAGAGTTGAAGGAATTGGTTGATATGTATGATTTATTTATTTTTTTAATTTTATGTTCATGAAATTTATTTATATTAGAGTAAACCCACATTTAATAACTAATGTGGGTACTAGCCCTAGACACATTAGAAGGTTCATGTCTTCCCATGGCCAGAAACAACTTACTAGGATTACAAAAGGACCCTATTAAAAGTTATAATAGGAGGACTAGGTCTCATCCTAGCCAAAAAAAATTGAACAAAAGTAAAAAAATAACCCAACCTAAGGAATAAACATCCTATTTTTAATGGATCTATGACCAATATAAAAAGAGCGAATACCATATTTAACTAGTGTGGAAACCAACAAATGTTAGATGAACCAAAAATTAAACTAGGCTAAAGGAGGCCAAGGTCATAAGAAACCATTAGGTTCAGTAGGATCCAAATATTAGCTTAACATTATTTAAGCATCAATCCAACATATAATCGATATAGGATCCAAATTGGATAGAAAGAGCCAAGGCCCTTGACTTAAAAACATCCAATTTTGATTATATTAGGAACCAATAGGCAATAATTAATTTTGACTAGTACATCAACTAGTCAGTTTTGACTAGATTAAAAACCACCTTAAACTAAAAATTCTAGATGATTATATTTCACAACAATAAGAAACCTATTTTGACTAGATCTTGAATTAGCCTAGATACATGAGGAGATCCAGGTCTCCAAGATCTAAAAGAGAAAACACCTGCCAATTTTAGATGGACTGATAACCATTCTAAGCTTTAAAGAGTTTGAGGTATAAGTAAATATGGAATGATTTTTGTTGGATTGAGATCCATCCTAGACACAAATTCAGATCCAAGTCTCTATCATAGGATCAACATCCCCAAATAACCTAAAATCCAACTTGGCCACTTGAAACTAAGATCCAACAAGTCCATAACAATTCCAAAGTATGAACTAGAGATGAAAACCATATGGAATCTTAGAGTCCTTAAATAATAAATTAAACCTTCCTCCAAATGATCTTTGAAGTAGACAAAAATAGAACACCTTACCCCAAAATAGGGGATTGATAAAAAAAAAATAGGTCAAATCCATGGCTGAATGAAGTTAGGCCAACATAGTTAAAGAAAGGGTAAAACATTCTATTGAGAATCCAAGACCTAATATCCATACATTTTTTGCCAAATTTTTTTATGATATTCATAATATTCCCTAATCTTGAACATCAATAGGATTTACTATTATAGTTCTAGTTTTCCCTTTCACCTAGATCCAAAATTTACATTTTCCACTCCAAAATCATAGCAGATATGTCCTTTTGGATTCTTTAAATCCACTCAAACTATTAAAAGAGAGGCTCAACCCATGACATGTACTCAAGGAGGGATGACCCCATATTTAAGCCTAGCAAATCAATATTTTTTAGCACAATCCTTGGTATAAGAAGTTGGCTCATACCAATGATGTACATCTTTAATCCTTTCTCAAAACTACACCCAAAGATTTAATCACAACTGTTATCACCCAAACCATAAGGAACGAAGACTTAAACACAATATATCTAACATTAACCATAGTTTTAGTTGTATCTTAAATCCTTTAATAGGGAACCATTTCAAAAAATTCCCTGGAAGACTAGTATGAAACTAAATCTTTAACATAAGATAACACTTAAAAGTTTTAGGGAAGAATGTAACAATCATTATCTTACTAGGTAAGTTCACTAAGAAAACACAATGTATAGTAAAATAGATTAAGAGAGCCCATAACACCAGTCTCCTCTAAGGAAAATGATTCTAACTGGATAAATGATGCTCAAAGTAGTAATGAAACTCAATAATTTACTTCCCTGATTAGAATCAATAATATGTTCAGTAGAGGGCATAATTTTTTAGAGAAGATCCATGTTTCTATCTGAGGTAGGATCTCCTTGATCCATGCCTATGAGCATATCTAATTAAGAATAAATAAACATAATATCCTAGTAGAAAAAAATGCACTTCTAAGCACAGTCCATCCCATGGACCCCAAAGAATAGGTAGTTTATGTATCCAACTAAGAAATACACCACGTAGAGCTTTTCATTCAACTGATTCATTTGATTTGTCTTCATCTTCACATCACTCTTCTCACTAGAGACTTCCCACCCACCCAAAAATTTGAGTTTTTTACCATTCATTCCTTTGTTCCTCTACTCCATTTTAAATTTTTATTTTCATCATGGAATTTGTTAAGAGTCAATTAAATAATTAATATTTATTAATTTAGATATTTTTATGGGGTGATGTTAATGGGTTTATATGGGATTATTTTATTAATCTGGTAATTTCATATGGTTGTCATATTGTAATTTTAATGATGTTAGTTCAAGCTATTTGATGATAGATTGGATGATGAATTAAGTTGGCATAATTAGGATGTATACATTCATATTTTTGTTTCATGACATGATAGGTATTATCTCTTCATCAACATTATATTATTAATATTTGGTTATTTGCCTTTTATGTTCATTCTTTAGATAAATTTAATTATAAATATTTTCTAATATCTTATCCATCTATTTTATAGGGTTAAAAATGTTAAATTATGACCTTTTGTAATGTCTATTTTTTCATTTTTCTTTCCTTAGTGATTTTTAATCTAATCCATTGTAATTTTATCTCTTGGAATTCATCTATATTCAAATAATTTACACATATATATCAACTTCTCTTTTTGGAATTCACTTTATATAGAATAAACCTCTTTAGATCACATATATTTAATAATGCTTTTTGCATTACATATTATCTTCCCCTACATTGTGAAACATAGTTCAGAGATGGAATTTGTGGGGACAACAAGGGAACCTCTATAATAAAATTTGAGAATTCCAATAGTTGCCAAAAAATTCAAAAGGTGAAATTATTAAATTTTACAAAGTATTTCTATATGGAATCAATTTTCCTTATTAGATCCACACATAAAGTTCTTAAATTTAAATGAAGAGGCAAGATAAAGGGAACCACACTAGCTCCATAAACTCTTATATATGTTCCATTTGGTGTCAAAAAATATTCAACCCAATTTTGGGTAGGGGATTATTTTAAAATATAAAACTATAGGGTCATTAATAATTTAATTAATACATTACTTAACCCAAGGATCTCTTCTCCATTAATCAACTTGTACAAAGTCTCCACAAAATAATCCTAAAAAATGGTCTAGTATTTTTGGTTCAAATGACATATCTAGGCTTGTAATTATTTATGAACTACAATAACTTATTTATTAATATTACCAATCTCTTATCTCTAATTATTTATGAATTTTACTGTAGTTATATTTTATATATACATGTGACATTGATGGGATGAGTAACTAAACTTATTAGGACCCAAGTTTTCTTGTAATCAACAAATTTATTATCGATTTGTGTTAACAATAGTGCAACATAATCATAACTAATGGGGTTATGATAATGAAAAATATATGGTAAAACTAATATCCTAGGATTTTTTAGTCACATAAAATCCTCATACCCAAAAAATTGTGACAAAATAGACATGGCATGTTGGAAGTAAGGTAAGAACATTATTATATCAAATAGGTAAAATAAGTTATCATCCATACATAGTTTAGTATAATGTATTCCTTATATTATTTCCCATGTTTTTTGTAACTCAATATATTTTTAAATAATATGGTTATTTTTATACATATAATCAACTACTTTCATCTCTTATTGTATAACACCAATAATTGACAACCCAAAAATATCTTTGGGAGTTTTAGCATTTAGGTCCAATAAAACTAAACCATATATATTTTATATCTCCCTATATGTTTCATTGTAATGATCAAATATGAATTAAAGGATGTTTGTGCTTTTGAAATAAATGGGGACTACTATATTTTAAAATTAATATCTCCATACACTATGAGCCAATCTACCATTCCTACTTCCTGGCTAGGCATTGAGGAATACTTTTCTCCCATAAAACATAAGAGAGGGTTCACTCTCATATTCTATAACATCCTTGTATATATCCCATTTTTTATGTTTTTTATTTGATATAATCTCTATTTTCATGACCTTTTGATAAAAATGTCATTAGAGGTTTATTTTATGCTTTGAATTCATATAATTTCAGCTTAACCTCCATCACTAGTTTACTAGATCTTGATGTCCTTACTAAATTTTTTTAACATATATATTCGGATACCCATTTTTTGTAAAAACCATCACCTTTGGGAGGTTGAACCATTGTGTTAATATCATCAAGATAATAATTTATACATATTAATCCAAAAACCCTCAACAAAATCAAATGATACTTTAACCTATAATAATTTTATGTTTTAGTAGTGGAAAAGATAAAGAAAATTCTCACTAGTTAAAAATAATTAAACTAGAAAGGGTACATCAAAGATGTGATTCTTAGTAATTTCCATTATTATATTTCCATGAGTAAATAAATATATTATATTATTTTTAAATATCTATAGAAAATAATGTTGAGTACATTAAAAAATGTGTAAATCAACAATGTTACCTAAAGAGTGAATCAAATCATAAAATGAGAGACAATAATTAACAAGGAAACTATAAAATAGAGAGAAAACCCCACAATATTTTTAGTAGTAAATCAAAACTTAATGCATATAAAAATTCATACAATAATAATGACAAGAGCTATGAATAGAGATACATAAAAAATAAAAATGCACAACAAGAAGACAAAATTTAACGTGGTTCACCCAATGTGGGATACATCCACCAAGACAAAATTTATTAGATTTTAATAAAATATAACAGAGTAAAATCCACTTTGATATCAGTCTTCTCACAATTAAAATGCAAAAAAAAAATTGGATCTGCACTAAAAAAACTCTAGTGAATTCACACTTGAATTCACACACTCTATTCACCTTCTCAAACTCAATTCTTCTTTTGATGTATTGCCTATTATATGTCCATATATAATACATAAATATTTAACTGACATAGTAGTTTTAAAAAACAAGGGTACCAAAACCATGGGCCAAGTAAACCCATAATGCTTCCCCGTTAATATTGGGTGATGACACCACACATATACAAGTACATATAAAATGCATATCTATACTCTTGTTGAGAATAAAGTAAGAGTATAAAGTAAATTTTAATGTAAAATATTTTAAATAAATTGTAATTTGGAAATAGGCTCCACAAAATAAAAATATATATCATAATAATTTTAAAATTTTTAACTCCAACTACAATAATAAGTAAAAACAAGAGTAAATAGAAGGGTGGCCTCAAGCTAAAAGAGGCACCACAAGATTTCAATGGAAAGACTATTGTAGAAGAGAGGAGGAGAGGGATATTTAAATAGATAAAGAGTAAGGATGAGGGAGTTACTATAATATCAAAATGACCTTATAATTATCCATTGGTGTGTTACAAATTTCATATCCTCAAAGAGAGTGAAGGGAAGTGTGTGTCATGTAGGAGGAGGAGTTACTTGCACAAGTAACTCCTAAAATTAAAAAGTGGATAAGAGAGGTGAGAGACACCTCATAAATATGATATAAAGTGAATTTATAATTATAGTAAATTCAAACCTAAAAGAGGATTCGGGTAAGCCTAAATATCCTATAGTGAACCCAAATAAGGTTAATCTCTAACTCTCCCCCTTAAGCTTAATTTTGGGTTACAAAAGTGGATAAAATAGTTTAAAAATAAGAAAGGGAGTTGACATCAAATAATAATACTCCATAATGGAAATTCAATTCAAGAGGAAGTATAAAATTTTGGGAAAGAAATAAGAAGAGAATATGTTTCTAAAATTTGTAAGGATGAAGGTGAAATCATAAAAGATGTCAAATAAGACTCTTCAAACAAGATGGTCAATCCACAATGGAACATGTTGATGTGAGTTTTATGCACACCTCATATAGGTTTAAATAAGGTAGCCTATAATGAATTTAGATCTCTATGGAACTATGTTCTACTCTAGATAATGAGTTGCATATATATGGTTGAAATAACTAGGTGGTGAAATAACATGTTGAGCTTGTAGGTTGTTTAACCAAGTTTTATGGATGGGTGCATGGATTCTAAAAAAAAAGGGATAAATCACTAGGTCATTTTGATGGGTTGAGAACTATTCTATGGTGGATACACCTCAAAGAAAATAAATAAGGGAATGAAGGGTAAGACAAAAAATAAGGTTCTATCTTTGAAAAGGAATTTCTAAGGTCGTTTATTTGGTGGACAAACATCTCAAGAACAATGTTTGTTATTTGTAACTTTTTGACACTTGTGAACAAACACAATTAGTATTATGGCATAATAAATATAGGGTGTTTAATGATCTCATCTGAAGGTTGGTCTTCTTAGTGATTTTATTTCACACCCTTGAATAAGATATTATTGTTCTGACCAAGAAGTTATCTAGGGTAGATATGGCTCACACCTAAACGACTATATAAATGGAAATGCCTCTACACACATTGAAATATTGATTCAACTTGTACTAACTACTTAAATCAATTAAATCTATCAATTCCTAATAGTTATTGCTCATCTAGGACTAATATTCATTAAGAAAACAATTAGATTCATCCATAACATTATCACACATCAGAATGATTGAATAGATATAAGCAAAGAGACTTTAAATTCATTAACATAGAGAGGGAAGAATAAAGAACAAACATATTTTCATGACAATTAATTTCTTGATTTCTTTCTATATATTCATCAAAAACTTTGACCCTTTGAAAAGAGGGTTATACATGTTTATAAAGAACTTGGAAAGGGGTCACCTCATCCTCCAAGTTAAGAACACTCTGATTACATCTTAAAATACTATTTGTTAAGTCTTAGTTACATCCTTATAACATATAGATATTTTAGTCATGCAACATGTGCATGTTAACAAAAATGATTCAATTAATTATAATATAGATGTAAGACTTATATTCATTTATAACCACCTTATACATCTTATTCTTATCACTATTATGCTAAAATTATCAATCTAAGAAATATTCTATGATAGTGCATAATCAAACCAAAATCCCTAAAAATGCTCTAAATGGTTTGAATTTATCATGTACAGGTGTTGATTTAGGCTAATGTATCCTTGAATGGAGAAATGCATTTTATGTGATTATTATCTTTTCTCAAATCACTTTGAGTCAAATTTCAACCACATAAAATGATGATCTATACAACTAAATTCTTTTAATTTAGAAACACATGTCATGTGCATGTGTTATTTCACATCCATAATGTAATAACTAGGGTATTATTGTATATTCAACTAACACCTTCATTTGACTATACTCCTAAAAAATTATGACTTTATAAAATGATATTTTTGACTAGGTTGATTAATCATGAAACAATTTTCTAAAAAAATGTATAAATTAAATAAAATCCATTTAAGAAAATTAAATCAAATCAGAGCCTAAGTGCAAAATACATGGAAGTTATTAACAATCTATTTATTGTAAATTCATTCATAAAATCTACATCATCCCATGCCATCATTAATGTGGTGGAATTAATAAGCCATTAATGGAACAAATATTAGGATTAAGCCTTCCCATACCTTATTAATGCCCCATTTTTCCAAATATTTATGAATTATCCCTCCAAAATTGAATTGATCCATGGACACACATCTTGATCTTAGGATGGATTGTCATGGTTGATTCTAAATATTTTCAAAAAAATATAAATATGGGTCTTCACCATTGATTAAAAGAGATTGAATTATGTAATGTTATAATGTAGAATTGTCTTCATAAAGCATCACTTATTTAAAAAAATTGATCAAATTCATGAGCCTAAGCTATTCGTACATTGAGAATTGATGGATAAGCTTGATAATCATCATCTACATAAACATAGAGCACCAAATTTGGGGATTTTACACACTTTTTGGCCACACAAGGAAGGAAGGACACTATTGGGATGGTTTCGTAGTATTCCTTATTTAAATTACTCTTATAATTTATTTGTAACTCCCTATGAGGGAGTGGGATTTATGTTTTAGTGTATATATGCTTATTTATAAGATATTTTCTTGACTAATGCATGGGATAATGCATCTTGTAATCCTATTCAACATTTTGGCATACATAATGGGACTCACACCTCACACAAGTTTTTATAACTTATAATTTTTCATTTATACCATATTTGGAGGATTTTTTTACTTATTTTTATCTCATCTTACATTTCCATATCTTTTGAGACAAATGGTAGTATCGACCTTTGAAATGGCATCATTGCTTTCAAAGGTGGTGGGATCGACTTGAATATCGATGAGATCAACCTATGAAATGGTAGGAATGCATCCATGAATGGTGAGAGTGATTTTTTATATAAAGTTTATCTACATGTGTGTTTTATAGGATTGGTTGTATCACTCTATCAATTGTCAAGAACACTCTATAGAATGTAGGAATGTACTATAGATCAATGAGATTACTCTACAAACTTGGAGGATTAACCTATGAAATGGATAGATCGATTTGGACCAAAAATTAATATGTGACTAATATTTTATTTTAATAAATTTATATCACTTTGATAGGATTACCTTATGCTTTAACAAGTTCTTAATTCTAATTAGTGATATCACCTTGACAAATAATAGGATCACAAACTAATGTTGTCTTTATTATATCTTTTAGTGGGATTTCCCTATAAAATGGTAGGATTGATTTGGTAAATAGTGAGATTACTCTAGCAAATTCTGAGATTACTCTATGGAATGGTGAGATTGACCTGTATAATAAAATAGAGACTTAAAACAATAAGATAGAATTTTGTGCTAATAATTCACAACCTCATTTTAGACTTCTAACATCTTTTTGTAGGTTTTAAGGAATTTACTATCCATTTCAATAGAAAAAAGGCAAAATTCATTCATAATTCATTTTTTTGCCTTAATAAGAACTCTCACATTATCTAAATACTTTTAAGAGTTCTATTTTCACTATTGTTTATTGTGATTTTTTATTTTTAAGGAAATGAGTGTTGTACGTATGTTCTCCCTCATCCCCTGTAAGGAACTTAGGTGACCAAAAGTGATAATTATTTGCATTTATGCATTTTATTAAGGTGTGAAAATAATTTTTTAAGAGTCCTCAAATCCATATGGTTTGGGTGAACTTAAAAAGACCATACAGTCTTTTCACTTATCTTTATTTTTCTATACTTTAGCTTGTGAGTGGGAGTTCATAGCCTCCTCATATGTTCTCTACAGAAATTTTGACATAAGAATTCATATACAACCATATTCTAAACCCCACTCTATTATGGGGTATATAAATTTAATTTTTGAATCATTAGGAAGGTAGTTTGAGTAGTTAAACTACCTTCATTAGTAGCTTTTACCCTCAGTAGATATGTTCAACTCAAACATTGCACTATATTGATCAAGAAATGGGTTTAGTGGTTGTGAAAAGTATAATATATTTTCATAATAAGATATTTTATTTTAATCTAATTTATGTTAGCATCTCCTATGTTATCCATGTTTGGTACCATCTAGACATGTAAAAAATTAGTTTTAGAATAACCCCACTTGCCATGGATATAATGTTGGAAGGGTGAGTAGCCATAAGTTCCATGTCACCATATAAAATATTGAGAGAAGAGGTTACATAAAAACCCTACTTTTCATTCACTTTTATTTTTTCATTAATAAATAAAATCCTCTCAAGAGTATGTATATAGATGGAATTCAACAATATTATACAACCTTATAAATTTTAGGACTTTAGACATTACACTTATGTGTGTTTTGTCATTTTATCCTCTAATTAATTATTATTTTTGAGTCTATAACTATTTTAAAACCAAAAAAACATCGTAAAACCAAACACTTTTTCATACACCATTCTATTTGAGCAAAGAGGCATTACACTAACCAAATTGAAACCAAATTTTGCCTTGCTCAAATCATCATTCAAAACATTATGTTTGTATTTTTTTTAAATCTTTTTTATGTTATACATTTTAGTATAGAAAATTTTCCCACTTCTAAAAATATTAAAGTCCTTCATTTCTGTTTACATTTAAAATCTCACCTTTCTATGTTCTAAGCCAAGGTCCTATCAATTTACCTTTTGCACTTGGTTTAAGTAAACTTGGGTATGATTTTCCATTTTTATTAAAGGATGTTACCTAGAATCATCATCATTTTATTCTCATTGTGAATTTAGATTATCTTGTGTTCACTCACACTATAATTTCCTCGACCATTTTACATTCCCTTGACATGTGGCATCATTGTGCTACCCATTTAGTTTTGTATTTATAATTAGGATTTCTCATGTTAATTAATGTTTTGAGCTTATTGATTTACATTTTTATCTTCCTAATTATAAATCCTTTCTAATTTTATAGTCGTAACTCATCATAGTTATATATAGATTTTATTTTATCAACATATCTTTGACGTAGGTTTCTGGTGTTAGGCTATACTTTACGTCCTAAATTTATCTTACCCTCTTCTAATTTGATGATATAAACCAACCAAAATTGAGAAATGTTGTAACTATTTTCTTGTAATTTGTGTGGTACTACACTACATCTTTTATTATATTCTCATCTTACCTTGTCAATTTTTTTGAATAAATATAAACACATCTTTAAAATGTTCATAAAAAAACATTTACATCTTAAGTGAATGTAGAGAACCATCTTTCAATAATGACATAAATGTATAACCATAGTGGGGTCTCTTATGACCCTAGTTATGAGGGAGAGCATTTTTATAATTTATAGGATAACTCCATTGTGTTTGAATATCTCAATAACCATAGGGTCTGAATAAGATTACTATGAAAATCAATCCTTATAATAAAAATATGAATCCATCCTAAGGTTGATAAGATAAATCACTAGGTTACCACTAGATTTTATGATATAATAATTGCACACACTTGTTAGTGTAGAATAAAAACAACAAGAGAAATTTTAATCGTAATAAAAAATCCAATATTGCTTATTATAGTAAAGGGAATGAAACATTAATAGAGTTTGTGTCAAAAAATCAATATCTTACTAACAAGATCAGGAAAATTAGTCAATGATATGTAAAACAACTTATCATAGACTTAATAGACTCTTTGGTTGTAACTTTGATAAACAACAATGCTTATAAATAACAAGAGAATGTGATATAATATATGTAGCATATCCTTATTTAAAATTCATCTTTGATAGATCCTGGTGTTTCATTTGAACCAAAAAAACCAAAAGAGGCTTTGTAACATGCTTTGCCAAATATAGAGCATACATTTTTCAATCACCAAGATGTTCTTGTCTCTTTGTAAAACCAAGGGATGAAAAACTCAATGAATGTTGGGGGAATTATTCAAAACATCTTGTCAAGTTCCTCCAAAGAGAAACTTCTTTTGGTGCATTGAACATATAGTACTCAAAATCAATAATACACTTACAATTCATGGTGTTATATTTTAGGAAATGTTTATCAACCACCTAAGAATCAATAGATAACCTACTCGACTCAAGGAGTAAACTAAAACAAAGTTGTAGATCATAGGGTTTATATCCATATAAAAATAAAATATTAGGGGCACATACCACTGCAAAAAATTTATTCCACCTAAAAATGCACCAAACATGTAGGTGTGGAATTCGATGAATGAAATCATGTCAAGATTAGAGATGAAAAAATGAGTCAAGAAATATAATTTTGATGAGATATGTCCCTATCTATTTGACTTAAGTATCCTATAATTCCCATTTCCACCTAATTTTTATGCACCCAAATTTTACATATGCAAAGGTAAGTGTGACCCTTGAGAACATATTACAGAAATTCTATGATGCCAAGAGGTAGCTTATAGTAATGTTTATCTACTTCACTTGTTTCCACATAGTTTCACTAGACAAGCTTTAGACTAGCTCCTCATGTTACCTAAGAGATTGATGGAATATTGGAATGATATATCGAAAAAATATGTCAACTATTTCTCTTATAAAATTTAACATGAGTTGACTATGGTTGAATTATGTAAGACCAAACAATGAGATGGGGGAAGCTTCCCAACATAACTACAATGATAGAGAGCATTAGCTAGATGCTTTCAACATAATTTTATAGATAAATAGTTGGATGATATTTTTTTTAATAGAACATATATCCTAATGTGTCTAAAAATATGTGACTCACTTGTGAAAATACATTCAAGGAAATTATATATAATGGTGTACATATTAAGAAGGCACTTATCAATAAAGGCCATGTCAAGATTTATTCACAAGGTCAAACATCTAATCAGACCCAATCATGTATTTAATCTATTATAACATATAAACCTAAAGGTTTTAACTATATAAATAACATGATATGGAATGGGGTGATTAAATCTAGACATGTACAAATGGTGTAGGCTCTGCCAACTCCAAATGTGTAACAAGCCCCACCTAATACCTTCATTAATTTACAAAGGGATCATCCATGAAGGGTATTCAATAAATATAGAGTATTTAGAAAAATTATAAAGCCTTTTGAACACGTTTTTAAAAATCTCATATCATATAATCTAATTATGTGGCCTATACCAAGGCCATTCCTTGAAGATCAACCTAAACCTGATTGGTATTAGGTAGATGAATTTGATAACTTCCATCATGTTACTAGCCATGGGGTTTATTGATGTGTTAATTTGAGACATCTCATTAAATAATCTATTTAAAATAATTAAATTTAAGTAAAACATGTGACACAAAACACTAATTAGTATATGGGAATTTATAAAGACCTATTTCCTAAACATAATCACTAGCTAACAAGAAATAACTAAAATCAAGGGAAAAACTAGCATAAAAAAGCACAAGGCTAAAATCATAATTATCATGATCATAATTAGTATCATAATATTCATGCTATTAACTTGGGTTACAAATACATGCCTTATGATTACAATAGTACCATATGACATATTTATGTAAATAACATTACTAGCATTACCATCAATGATCATGAACCATTCAATGCTTCTTGATGTAATGAACACCTCATTATAGGGTCAACACCCTCATCTTTAGGTAATATCACATTAGGTTTAAAAAATTACAATGAACCTCAATTTTCATGGGTTACTATTTCTAGACACCCCTCTTCTAATTATAATGACTCCTTGCCAACTCAAAATTGCACAATCATAACTACATGCTCATGACTCACCCTTCAGGTCCCTTTGCCCTCTTCCAACACTAGACCTAACATGAACACTATGCTTTCAAATCCAAATTTAAATATTGCACCAATCAAGGATAAACCATATCATGTTATTATTGAAAAGGTGTATAGTATCTTAGACCAACTATGTAGAAACCCTACATAAATTTTGATTTTAGATCTTTTATGTACATCTAAAGTTAACAAAATTATTTTGAATAATTTCATTACATAGTTTATTATTCCCTAAGACATTAACCCTAAATAATTACAAACACTTATTGTACATTTTCCTCCTTTTTAATAAGTTACACTTGATTATAAGAGCATGCCTACTCTTGCTCTTAGCCATAACAACCCCTAGTATATTGAGGTCATTATTGAAAATCACAAAATCAAATGAGTTATTATAGATAATATTTCAATGCTAAACATAGTGTCACTCAATTTAGTACACTGATTGGGTTACACTTCCAAATACATCTAACCAAAAATAATCATGATCAAGGCATACAATAATGCCAAAATGGAATCTTTTAGAACTATATGTTTATTGATTATTATTAGGTATGTGCCCCATCATACTTTGTGCCATATTATATATATTAAACTACCTTATATAATATTCCTTGTTCTTCCTTGTATCCATGAAGTATAGGCCATCCCATCCACTTTTCACCAATGTCTCAAGTTCCCCCATGATGGGATTGAAGTCACCATTCCCACTAATCTCTAGCCTTATCAATATTGCAAACACCTAGAAGCTGATTTCATAATTATAACTATTGGTCCAATTATAAATTTATCACAAAGAATAAAAAATAAATACTTTTGAATCCACTCAAATCTAATTATATCAACCCTAGTGACCTTGATTCCAATTTGGCTGATCCATTTCTTGTAACCTTTGCACAATGGGTTATTATTGAAGACATAGGCATTTCCACATACCATCTAAAATATGCCTTATTACTAGGTTACTTAATCCTCAAAAATATTTAGGAAAATCCAAACCTTTACAAATCCCTTATAGGACCAACATGATTTGGAAAAAATAAGGATACATAGAAACTACCAATGGTATTCATACTTGTTACTTTACCAAATCAAGATCAACAAGATTTTATTAAAAGAGGTAGGTTATATTCTGATGGCACTATTGATTATATTTAGAATCCTAAATATCCTATCCCTAATCTAATTATGGATAAAATTTATTATACAATAAAATGCCTCAGGTCATGAGAATAAGGAATCCTAAAACCATTATTAGTAGTAGGCCTAATTTGAGTCAAGGTTTTAGACTTATATTGCCTAAAGGTGACCTCATGTATTTTGATAATGATTATTCTAAATCAACTAGCAATGAGACTCGTCGTAGGGACTTAATGTCTAATTATTGATTTACAATGATCTTTTTAACATGGACCTATTTGACTCAAACTCTATTATGACTCTCACATCCCACTATCCCCTTTTCCATCCTAAACTTACTGATTGGGACAATCAAAATTTTATCATATCCCTTAACGAATTCCAAAATGAATAATCTATTGCCAAGTATATGGACCCCTAAGATGGATTATTAGTTGTTGATCCTAAGTAGGGATTTAACTTTTCCTTTGACTCTTATGGTTACTTTTGAGAGAAGGAAAACTTTTTTAGTCTTGAAAAAGATAAAACATCAAGATCCTCAAATGAAAACCTCTTCAGGGCACTTATTGATCAAAGCAATAGTAAATAAAAAGATAAGCCCTTGAGTGAAAACCTATTTTAGGAACTCTTAGATGGGGAATTTTTCTCATCTCCAAAGGATGTGTAAGGTCTATCAAGTCCTATCTCCATAACCATTACTAATATCACATCCAAACAACAAAAATTATTTGAGCATCTTACTCTCTAATTTCCAAATAATATTTTCAAGTTGGCCACTACTTGAACTAATAGATTGATATTAGTCTCATTATCCATAGATTTGGTATAAACATCCAGAATCTAAAGTAGAGAAAGAGGGTTAAGATCAAACACTAATTACTATTATATAATATGGTTATACATTCCTTGTAGAGAACACTACTAAAGTAAACTTGGGGACTTATGATAATCTTAAAATTGTTTATCTTGGAGCCTCCCTCAGTAATGAAGAGCATGACCAAATTATCATCATACAAAGGGATTTATTTTATATTTTTGTGTGGGATTATTTGAACATGCTAGGCTTAGACCCTAATTTGGTTATGCATCAACTTGTTGTCCACCTAGATGCCAAGTTAGTCAAGCGAAAATTGAGAAAGATGCATCCACACATTTTTATTTTGGTCAAAGTAGAAATTAAGAAATTATTAGGAGCAAGGTTCATTTGACCACTTGACTACTTTTAATGTATATCAAATATAGACCCAATAAGTAAAAATACATAGGGTATATACATTTATATTGATTTTAGAGATATCAATAAAGCATTTCCCAAAGATGATTTTATTCTTACCAATATCAATACAATTTTTTATTATACTATTGGTTATGATATTTTGTCCTTTATGGATAGATTCTCAAGATACAATTAGATAAAGATAGCTCCTTAATACCAGCACAAAACTACATTTCCTACACCATGGGGAACATCTTGTTATCATGTCATCTATTTGGCTTAAATAACACTAGGACAATTTATTAGCATGCTATGACTATCATATTCCGTGACATGATACATGATTTTATTGAGGATTATGTTGATGACATCTTAGCTAAATCAAAAACATGTGTCAAAAATCTTGATGTTCTATAGAGGATCTTTGAGAGATTGGATGATTACAAATTTCATCTAAATCCTAATAAATGTGTCGTTGGTGTCACTTCAATAAAATTGATAGAGTTCATTGTGTTATAGAGAGGTATTGAATTAGATCCTAATAAAATCAAGGCCATTGTGAAAATGCCTCCATCTTTTAATCTCAAATAGCTTCACAACCTACATGGAAAAATCCAATCTATTCATAGATTCATTTCAAAATTGGTAGATAAATTCCAGCCATTTACATATCTATTGAATAAATGGGTCACATATCAATGGGATAATGAGTGTCAATTAGCATTTGTGAAGGTCATGACATACTTGACCAACCCATTAGTTTTGAGATTTCCAACACCTGGGCAACCATTGATCCTTTATATTTTGGCCATGAAACATGTATTGAGGGCACTCTTGGTTCAACATGATGAGCATGGAAAAAAACATGTAATTTAATATTTGAGCCACATGCTTGTGTCTTATGAGCATAATTATACACTTATTGAGAAGTCTTGTTTATAAATGGTGTTTGCCTCCCAAAAGTTGTGACACTATATGTTGAATAATAAGACTACTATAATTGTTAAAGTGAACCCTCTCAAATATTTATTATCCAAAACAAATCTTATAGGTTGCATGGTGAAATGGGTCATGATCTTAATTGAATTTGATGTTGAGTACCAAAATAAAAAATCCATCAAGCGACAATTTGTTAAAAATCAACTTGCATAATCCCCTATTATCGACACTCAACCACTCAGATTTGATTTCCTAAATGATTATATTATGATAATAGAAGAAATTTTCATGAAATTGAGAAATGGAGATTATAATTTTATGGCTCATTTACATATTTTGGATTTGGGGCTAGTATTTTGTTGATTACACCATAAGGGGATCTGATTCCCAAGGCATTTCATATTAATTTTCATTATACAAACAATATGGATGAGTATAAATCCCTGAAGGCAAGATTTTGCCTTGTAATGTAGTGGGATATCTAATTCTTAATTGTCTATGGGGATTCCAAAATGATTATTAATCAAACTATAAATTAGTATAACACTAGAGATGATAAACATGTAATTTACAAGCATATTATGGATAATCTCAAGACCCACTTCCAATTTATATAATTTAAATAGGTACCATATGTTAACATAAATTAGTTGATATAATGGAAACAATCAGGTCCATGATACAAATTACTAGTAGTGCTAAATAGTATCGGTTTCTCATTGAATTTTTTTTATAACTTGCTCACATATTACCAAATTCAAATAGGGTATGCACCATTTTTGGTTCTAATTCCCCTCCTAAACTGCCTTAGTTTCAAGACATTTATAATTATATATATGGACAAGTATTTCCACCTAACCTTTCCAAAAGCCAACAATAAATCTTCCTTCATCACAAAGTTCATTATACCCTCCTTGGAAACATACTTTATTATAAAGGCTATCATGGAACACTTCTTTGTCATTTATCTCTAAGAGAATCCAAGTTAGCACTTAAGGAGGTTCACAAAAAAATGTGTGGGGCCCAAACAAATAGTGTAATCTTAGCCAAAAATCTCCTTAGAATATATTAATTTTGGAAAAATATGGAAACAAACCTTTGTAATTACATTAAGTGTTTTTATTACCAACAACATGGTAATTTGATACTTGTACCTTCCTTCCCACTATAACTAATTACTATACCATGGTCCTTTTTTAAATGGGGCCTTGATCTCATTAGTAAAATCAACCCAACATCTTCTAATGTTCACAAGATATTCTCACTTCTATTGAGTATTTTACTAAGTGGATCAAGGTCATTCCTCTCAATTACATCATTGGGAAGTAAATTGCCAAGTTTATCCATTACCACATCATATATCAATATGGCATCCCAACAGATATTATATCTAATAATGGAGGATCATTTATAAATAAATATGTTAAATTTATTTATGAAAAATTCAAAATCAAGCACAACAAATCCACACCATATAAAATACAAGGAAAAAATCAAGGTGAGGTATTAAACAAAACCCTTATTTAAATCCTAAAGAAGATT